>OY740802.1:3795193-4045193 GCA_963514005.1 Raja brachyura
CTGGAAGATATTTTTGAATCTTTGGTCTGGTCTAAACCTTTGTTGGATCTGGTATAAAATCCCACAGGCAATTTCAAAAGGTACACTGCGTGAAGAAAAGTTTCTTCAACTTAAATTTAAAAACAAGTTGGCTTCTATTTTGAACTTTAGCACCAAAAACCCTGGAGGACCTTTGGCAGCGATGAAGCTGAGTTAATACTATACGCATCCGGGTAAACAATGCAGTCAAGAAGTTGACCCAGCCTCAACATGTTCAAATTAACCTGGGTACACACAGGTACAGTACGTGGATAGGAAAGGTTTAGAGGAATATGGCTCAAATGCAGGCAAATTGAATTAGCTAGGATTCCAGCCTCGATATGAATGAGTTGGACAGAGGTATCTCTTTCCATGCTGTGTGACTCTATAACTATGTTTAAGAAAGAACTGCAAATGCTGGAAAAATCGAAGGTAGACAAAAATGCTGGAGAAACTCAGCGGGTGAGGCAGCATCTATGGAGCGAAGGAATAGGTGACGTTTCGGGTCGAGACCCTTCATCAGACTGATGCGGGGGTGGGGGGAGGTGGGAAGAAGAAAGGAAGAGGCGGAGACAGTGGGCTGTGGGAGAGCTGGGAAGGGGAGGGGAAGGAGGGAGAAAGCAGGGACTACCTGAAATTGGAGAAGTCAATGTTCATACCGCTGGGGTGTAAACTACCCAAGCGAAATATGAGGTGCTGCTCCTCCAATGTACGGTGGGACTCACTCGGGCCATGGAGGAGGTCCAGGTCAGAAAGGTCAGATTCGGAATGGGAGGGGGAGTTGAAGTGGTGGGCCACCGGGAGATCAGGTTGGCTAATGCGAACTGTGTGACCATGTTTTGTGCAAGGGTAATTCAACAACATCAAGAGAAATCGACACAAAGTGCTGGAGTAACTCAGGGGCCCTGGCAGCATCTCTGGAGAACATGCACAGGTGATGTTTCAGGATGGAACCCTGCTTCAAACAGATAGCGGGGGAGGGAGGAAGAAAGTGGAGGGAGAAGCCACATGCTGGCAGGGAATAGGTTGATAGACACAAAATGCCGGAGTAACTCAGAGAGACAGGCAGCATTCCTGGAGAGAAGGAATGGGTGATGTTTCGGGTCGAGACCCTTCTTCACACTACCAAAACGACCTCAAAAATCTCGACCAGAAATGTCACCCATTCCTTCTCTCCAGAGACGCTGCATGTCCTGCTGAGATTCTCCAGCATTTTGTGTCTAGCTTCGATTTAAACCAGCATCTGCAGTTCTGTCCTACACAGGTAATAGGTTGATACAGTTGAAAGAGGGGAGGTGGGACAGTTTTGGTCTCCAAACTTGAGGAAGGACATTCTTGCAATTGAGGGAGGGCAGTGTAGGTTCACAAGGTTAATTCTTTGGATGGCAGGACTGTCAGGTGTTGGTAGATTGGAGCGGCTGGGCTTGTACACTCTGGAATTTAGAAGTGTTAAAGAAGGAACTGCAGATGCTGGAGAATCGAGGGTTACACAAAAGGCTGGAGAAGCTCAGCGGGTGCAGCAGCATCTAAGGAGCGAAGGAGATAGACGACGTTTCGGGTCGAGACCCTTCTTCAGTCTGAAGAAGGGTCTCGACCCGAAACGTCGCCTATCTCCTTCGCTCCTTAGATGCTGCTGCACCCTCTGAGTTTCTCCAGCCTTTTGTGTACCCTGGAATTTAGAAGTATGAGAGGGCATCTCATTGAAACATATAAGATTAAAACATAAGAAAAAATGGCTCTTTGCTTTCAAACACTAACATGGTGTGCAGTATTTTAAAAAACATGTATTATTTACAGTTCAGTCGAGAAAGTCGATAGTGGGCATTCTTGCAGAGTATATTCAGCACAAATTACACGCCCCCTTGGAGATTGTGAGTTAGGCATAGAACAAAATGTAGGAGATATTTGATCTGCCTGTGTTTTCAAAATTATAGGTTAGTTGAACATGGGCAAGAAAATATATCTTTATGCCCTGATAATTGCAGGCAGTGTTTGATTGAAACATCTCTAATGAAACAATGAATACATTTGTGTCATCATGTATTCCTTAAGGAGTTTTCAAACACAAACACCATCACGCTTGTACCTTCCAATTTAATGCACTCAGAAATACCAAGGGACTTGAGAAAAAAACAAGCTAATTTCACCTCAATCTGTGCCATTATTTCTTAGAATTTATTTGAAAGGTTTAGATGTAAAAATAACGCTTCATAAACACGGTTGCTACCCCTGAATGCCAGATAAGATTCTAGCCAGATAGACTAGTCAGTTTCTGTTTACTCTCCTGGGGCTTTCGGTCAGAGCTAGTCAAGGAAATAAGCAAAATGATCAAAACTGGAAATGCTGCATACATCCGACAGTTGTGAGCGAGAGAAAGGTTTCACAGATTGTGCAGAGAAATATAAATTGGAAATTTAATTCCCAATTATTTAGGAAATTCAGGTTTAGAAGGAACGCAATAACCATGTAGATATCATTTGCACAGGTATTCTGGTATTAATCTGGTATTTTGTTGGTTCACATGCTTGATCAATGGTGTTTTATCATTAATGTCTTATTATTATTAATGTTTAGTGTTTTCTGAGTCATTTGTAACTGTCACTGTATGTCATGTTGTTACTTGTGGGTGGAGCACCAAGGCAAATTCCTTGTATGTGAATACTTGGCCAATAAACGTACTTACTTATTCACTTGTCCTTCATGTGCTAAATGATTATTGGGGAAGCACAGCTTTAAAGATGGGAGGGGCAAAGTTTAAAGGATTTGTGTGGGGCAAGTCTTTTAAACTGTGGGTGGCGGGTGCCTGGAACGAGCTGCCAGGGGTGGGTGGTGGAGGCAGATACAAAAGTGCCATTTAAGAGAAGTTTAGAAGGGCACATGGATGTGCAGGGAAAGGACAAGGGGTGGATCGCGTGCAGGCAGAGGTGGTTACTTGAGCTTGGCATCACGGACATTGGGGGCTGAAGGCTCTGTTCCTGTGTCTACTGTTCCACATTCTGCTCACATCTCAAATGCTGCACAAACACATCCTTACCAATAACTTTGAAAATAAGTAACTGTCTGTCTGCCTGTCTGTCTGTCTGTCTGTCTGTCTGTCTGTCTGTCTGTCTGTCTGTCTGTCTGTCTGTCTGTCTGTCTGTCTGTCTGTCTGTCTGTCTGCCTGGCTGCCTGCCTGCCTGCCTGCCTGCCTGCCTGCCTGTCTGTCTGTCTGTCTGTCTGTCTGTCTGTCTGTCTGTCTGTCTGGCTGTCTGTCTGGCTGCCTGCCTGTCTGTCTGTCTGTCTGTCTGTCTGTCTGTCTGTCTGTCTGTCTGTCTGTCTGTCTGTCTGTCTGTCTGGCTGCCTGTCTGTCTGTCTGTCTGTCTGTCTGTCTGTCTGTCTGTCTGTCTGTCTGTCTGTCTGTCTGTCTGTCTGCCTGCCTGCCTGCCTGCCTGCCTGCCTGCCCGTCCGTCCGTCCACCCGCCCGCCCGTCCGCCCGCCCGCCCGTCTGCCCGCCCGTCTGTCTGTCTGTCTGTCTGTCTGTCTGTCTGTCTGTCTGTCTGTCTGTCTGTCTGTCTGTCTGTCTGTCTGTCTGTCTGTCTGTCTGGTTGTCTGTCTATCTATCTATCTATCTATCTATCTATCTATCTATCTATCTATCTATCTATCTATCTATCTATCTATCTATCTATCTATCTATCTATCTATCTATCTATCTATCTATCTATCTATCTATCTGTCTGTCTGTCTGTCTGTCTGTCTGTCTGTCTGTCTGTCTGTCTGTCTGTCTGTCTGTCTGTCTGTCTCTAAATTTTACTAAAATCTCATCTTGTTTGCTAGTCTGCCCGTGTGCGTGTCTGTGACTAGTGTGATCCTGAAATTATGCCCAAATGGTACACAATAGCGCTACAATTTTAGCCCACCGTACTCACCATTTTCCTGTGGTGTGCTGTAACAAGTTCTGTTCAGATT
Source organism: Raja brachyura (assembly GCA_963514005.1). The sequence continues at coordinate 3,799,160 of OY740802.1, forward strand.
GATGGTATATTTTTCAAGTTATTCACATTTTAAACTTTACTAAAACCACTTTGACAAAATCACTTCCATCTGCACTGCCCGTTGGCTGTGTATGACATCACAATGGGATCGTGAATCTCATTTACATATAAAACCACGATTTAAAAAGAAGCTCCATTTTAATCAAATTCTTGACTGGGGGGGGGGGGGGTGGGAGGAGAGGGAGGGTGCTGGGGGATGAGGGGAACTGAAGGATATTGAGGTAGGAAGAGGGATGACGAGGTGCAGTTGGGGGAGGGTTGCCGTGACTCACGTCACAACGGGGATCTCTGGCGTAACAACGGGAACCTGTCAGCCGCGTCTGCGCAGTTGGGGGCTATGGAAGAGTGGTGGAATATTGTGTTGGGGGAGCGGGGCCCAACGGGTCCTACTCGGTCCAGTTCTTTATATAAAACAGCGCATTGTCAATATTTAGCTCATCTTTCTCTGGGCGGCTCAGTGGTGCAGCTGCTAGAGCCATTACCTCACAACACCAGAGACGCGGGTTCAAACCTGAGTTCAGGTGCTGTCTGTGTGGAGTTTGCATGTTCTTCTCCCTGTTTCCACTGGATACTCCAATTTCTTCCTAAAAGATCCAAAATCAGCCTCAGTAAAATTTCCACTCATTTTTAGGCAGTGGATGAGGAAGTGGGATAACATAGAACTAGTGTGAACGGGTGATCGATGGTCGGCATGGACTCGGTGGGCCGAAGGGCCTGTTCTCATGCTGAATCTCCAAACTAAACGTTTACTGAGTGCACTTGTGACCATTTGGGTTTCACGAACAACATGTCTACTGGTTTGCCATGATTCTCTTGTCGGTCTAGTACTTTCATTTTCAATATTAATGTTAATACAGTTATTCAGACCCTGATAATCGCAACAGCCTATTATTTTCCATTGTCAACATTAAAGTCATTACTGCAGATCGTGTTATTCTCTTTAATCCATTGCCCGCTGTTTTCAGTTTTAATATGAATAATGTGCGTACTGCAAATACTGACAGTGCACTCAATCTCATGGTTAAGTTCTGGTTATTTTGCCTCAGTTACTTATCATTGCAAGACACAAGGATCTGGAGGAACTCAGAGGATCTGGCCGCATCTGTGAAGGACATGAATAGGTGACGTTTCAGGTCAGGGCCTTAATTGAGTCTGAAGAAGGGTCCCGACCCGAAACATCATCTATCCATGTCCACCACAGATGCTGCCTGACCCTCTGAGTTCCTCCAGCACTTTGCGCTTTGCTCAAGATGCCGTCATCCTCAGTTTAAGCTGGAAAGACAGAATTTATAGAGGTGTATGAGATCGTGTGGGGAACAGAAAGGGTAAATGTACAGGGCAGACAAAAATGCTGGAGAAACGCAGCGGGTGAGGCAACATCCATGGAGCGAAGGAATAGGTGACATTTTGGGTCGAGACCCTTCTTCAGACTCAAAATGTGCAGAGTTCTTTACCCAGTGTAGAGGAGTCAAGAACCAGGGGACATAGGTTGAAGGTGAGAGGGGAAAGATTTAATTGGAACCTGAGGGGTAATATTTTCACACATATGGAATTACGAATATGCCGAGAGAATGGAGCGGCTGGGCTTATACACTCTGGAGTTTAGAAGGATGAGAGGGGATCTTACTGAAACATATAAGATTGTTAAGGGTTTGGACACGCTAGAGGCAGGAAACATGTTCCCGATGTTGGGGGAGTCCAGAACCAGGGGCCACAGTTTAAAAATAAGGGGTAAGTCATTTAGAACGGAGACAAGGATACACTTTTTCTCACAGAGAGTTGTGAGTCTGTGGAATTCTCTGCCTCATAGGGCGGTGGAGGCCGGTTCTCTGGATATTTTCAAGAGAGAGCTAGATAGGGCTCTTAAAGATAACGGAGTCAGGGGATATGGGGAGAAGGCAGGAACGGGGTACTGATTGTGGATGATCAGCCATGATCATATTGAATGGCGGTGCTGGCTTGAAGGATCGAATGGCCTACTGCACCTATTGTCTATTGTCTATTGAATTGGGTATATGGAATGAGCTGCTAAACTCAGCTCAACAGCTCAACTATGCCTGTGAGTCTAAATGTAGTCAACAACTGACGTCACATGCGGTTGGCTAAACAATTCAATTTAGATTTGAAATAACCTCATTTCTTGTGCATTAAGATTTGTTGAAACAAATTCCTGAAAATTCCACATGAGTGCATTTCCATCCATCTGCTAAGGAGATCAAACTACAAACTTAGTTCAAAGGCCTTGCAATGTGCCTACTACCAAAGCATAACCATTGTGAAAAGCCATGTAAAGGTACAGCACCAGGGACAGGCCCTTCAGCCCACAGTTTCCGTGATAGGCAACTGAACCATCCCATCACCAACTAGATGACCTGCAATCGACCTCAAGGGGACCCTCAAACAACCTTTAAAGCCCTGTCCCACGGTGCAAGTTCAAAAAAATCAAACTCATGGTAAGCACGGAGAATGAACGTAGTGGGTACGTTGTAGCTCGGGGATGTTTCTTAGCGGCTTGTTACGCTAGCGGCAGGTACTCGGGAAACGCGGTAAGCTCGTGAAGATTTATCAACATGGTGAAAAATGTCCACGAGAGCCCCGAGTACCAACGAGCGGCCATTACCGTAAATCTCCGAGTTCGAATCAGGGCAAACTCGGGATAACTCTTGGAACGAACTTGTACAGTGGGACAGGGCTATTAATCGGACTTTATCTTACACTAAACATTATTCCCTTTAGCCTGTATTTATAGGCTGTGGATGCCTTGGTTGTGATCATGTATAGTCTTTCCGCTGACTGGTTAGAACGCAACAAAATGCTTCTCGCTGTACCTCGATGCACGTGACAATAATAATGAACTAAACAAAACTAAAGAAGAAGGGCGCCAACCCAAAACCTCACCCATTCGGAGGTGTTGCCTGACCAGCTGAATTACACCAGCACTCTGTGTTTCTTTTTGTAAACCCGCATCTGCAGTTCCTTGTGTCCCTGTCACATGGATGGGGTGTCGTTGGGGGGGGGGGGGGGGGGGGGGGGGGGGGTGGAGGGGGGAGGGGAATGGGGTGTTGTGATGAAGTGAGTGATATAAGTTGGTTTTACACTAGCCATCTTTGTAGAATTCTAAGGCCTCTGGCCTTTATTGCAATCCCTACTTTAGTCTAGTTTATAGACAATAGGTGCAGGAGTAGGCCATTCGGCCCTTCGAGCCAGCACCGCCATTTAATGTGCTCGTGGCTGATCATCCCCAATCAGTAACCCGCTTAGGTTGGAGATGCAGCATGGACACAGGCCCTTCGGCCCACCGAGTCCGTGCCGACCAGCGACACCCCGCACACTAAAACTATCCTACACACACTTGGGACAATTTACCAAGCCAATTAACCCACAAATCTGTACGTCTTTGGAGTGTGGGAGGATACCGGAGAAATCCCACGGGGTCACGGGGAGAACGTACAAACTCCGTACAGACAAGCACCCGTAGTCAGGATCGAACCGAGGTCTCTGGCATCGTGAAGCACCGTGCTGCTCTACTGCGAATGTTACTGATGTAAATGCATCTGAACATTTTGTTTCCCACTTGTCAAAGACTGCATTAGCAGTTCTATGTGTGACATTGTTCATTACTCCTGCTACTTGTCAATATCAGAGGCTGGGGGAGGAAGGGGAAATGGAATCAAACAAGCACCATTTGTTAAAGGGAAATGTCACCTTCAGTACTCTCTGCACCACGACTGATTACAGAGTCACCACCACTCCCCCTGCACTGGCTCCTTCACGGAATGAGACATCCAAGCTCATTTCATCCCTGACTGGTTTATTAGTGCGGCTGAAAACAAACCTGCCGGAGGAGCTCAGCTCAGCTCAGCGGGTCGGGCCGGGCCGGGCCGGGCCATATCTGCAAAAGGACATGGACAGTGGACTGTTTCGGGTCGGGACCTGTCGCCACCAGGGCAGAGAGAGTGCAGGGTGGGGACGAGCGAGCAGAGTGGGGAGAGCCTGGGGAAAGAGCGATACAGGTGGATACAGGGGGTGAGTGAGGGGCAGAGGGGTGGGGTTAGGGACCGAGGGTGGGATGTCATTGTTGGAGGTAACAAGGAGGTGCAGACGATGGAATCTGATGGGTTTTCTTCAGGTGCTCCGGTTTCAATTGACAATGGGGAACTGCTGTGGGGAAGCGGGGGAAGGGGGGGGAGTTGTGGGGGAGTGAGGGGGGGTGAGGGGGCATGGGGGGAAAGCTGTGGGGTGGCAGGGGGAGTGGGGGGTGGGGAGTGGGGGGGGTGAGGGGGGTGAGGGGGCATGGGGGGAAAGCTGTGGGGAAGCGGGGAGAGTAGGGAGGGGGATGGGGGAGTGGGGGGTGGGGGGTGAGGGGGGGTGAGGGGGGGGTTGAGGGGGGGTGAGGGGGCATGGGGGGACCATTGTGTGATGGCAGGGGGAGTGGGGGGGTGAGGGGAGGTGAGGGGGCATGGGGGACCGCTGTGGGGTGGCAGGGGGAGTGGGGAGTGGGGGGGTGAGGGGGGTTGGTGGGGGGTGAGGGGGGGTGAGGGGGGATGAGGGGGGATGAGGTGGCATGGGGGGACCACTGTGGGATGGCGGGAGGAGTGGGGGGTGGGGAGGGGTGAGGGGGGTTGGTGGGGGGTGAGGGGTTGGGGAGTGGGGGGGTGGGAGGGGGGGTGAGGGGGCATGGGGGGACCGCTGTGGGGTGGCGGGGGGAGTGGGGGGGTTGAACAAAGGGGGAGCTGGCGTTCGTTGTAACTTTGTCTGCGCTGTAGATATCCGCTATTTGTACACCTTGGGAATGCGAGCAAAGAATTTCACGGTGCCTCTCCACATGTGAATATTAAGTATTCTATTCCATTCCTCCCCCACTCCAAAGATGCACAGGTGTGTAGATTAATTGGCTTCATTAAACTTGTAAATTGTCCCTTGTGCGTGTGGGATAGTGTTAGTGTGCGGGTGACGGCTGGTCAGCATGGACTCGGTGGGCCCAAGGGCCTGGTTCCGCACTGTATCTTTAAGCTAAAATGTACTTGGCTTCCCAGCTTGCTAGCGTAGCCGCATCATTATTATTTGATGAGCTTGTAGTTTTATTGATCGCAATTCAGTACTTGAACCACAGCCAAAGCTCAATGACTATTTATTATGTTGATCAAGTGCTGCAGATAAACTATGGTACTATTTGTTAAAATATGAAATGGACCTCTCGTCTGTGTAACTCACTGAAATGGCTACGTCTAGGTCACTTATGCACTCATTTTTATTCCTCTGGGCGTTACGCGTACATTTAGCCTGCATTACTGGGCTGTGGTCTGGAGAAGGATATTGAGGCTTTAGAGAAAGTGCAATGCAAAGTCATCAAGATGACGTCTGCCCTGAGCAAAACTTGTAAAATTGTAAAAATTGATTTATTTTTGGTAACAAAAACACAGACATGAAAAACATCTACGTTTATAAAAGAATGTGACAAGGTAGATGCGGAAATTCTTTTTTGATACTATTCTGAAGGTTCTTCTTAGGCCCCCAGCGGTCGTGGTTGACCATGAGTGTCTCCATAGATGGAGGACGCCTGTGCGTGACTTTGTTTAACGTGGGGAGACTGGTGCACAGACAGCCACCCCACGGTCCTTGACAGATCTGGGTCAGGATCCAGTGGCATGGAGTCCAAGACGACCGGAGACCCTTCTTTGCTGCAGCCTTCATCCGCCTTCCCAGCCGTTGTGATGCTCCACTAAGGTCAGCCATCGTCCTCCGCCTGTTCCGCCATTGAGGTCTTGGTTGGATTGCTCTTTGTCAGAGACCTCCCCCTCGACCTTACTGCCATGGATGGCCCTACCAGGAGCATCGCTCCAGACGGCATCGCTCTCAGGATCTCAGGTCCGCACGAGCTTCTCCACCACGACAGGGTGACAGTCCACCGAGAAGAAGGTTCCAGCTCAAGATTCAAGATTCAAGAGAGTTTATTGTCATGTGTCCCTGATAGGACAATGAAATTCTTGCTTTGCTTCAGCACAACAGAACATAGTAGGCATTGACTACAGAACAGATCAGTGTGTCCATACACCATTATATAAATATATACACACATGAATAAATAAACTGATAAAGTGCAAATAAACAGATAATGGGCTATTAATGTTCAGAGTTTTGTCCAAGCCAGGTTTAATAGCCTGATGACTGTGGGGAAGTAGCTATTCCTGAACCTGGTCGTTGCAGTCTTCAGGCTCCTGTACCTTCTACCTGAAGGTAGCAGGGAGATGAGTGTGTGGCCAGGATGGTGTGGGTCCTTGATGATGCAGCCAGCCTTTTTGAGGCAGCGACTGCGATAAATCCCCTCGATGGAAGGGAGGTCAGAGCCAATGATGGACTGGGCAGTGTTTACTACTTTTTGTAGTCTTTTCCGCTCCAGGGCGCTTAAGTTGCCGAACCAAGCCACGATACAACCGGTCAGCAAGCTCTCTACTGTGCACCTGTAGAAGCTCGATCAAACTAGGCAGTATGCAGTGGGATCTCCCATGCATCAGAGTGGATCAGGGCGGCACAGGAGGCGGGGCCACTGCCTCACAGCGTTAGAGACCCCGGTTCGATCCTGAGCTCAGGAGTTGTCCGTGTGGAGTTCGCACGTTCTCCCTGTGACTGCGTGAGTCAGAAATGAGTCAAATCTCACCACCTATCTTTGGTATCAACCAGCATCTGCGGGTTCATTTTTATTAAAGTTAATAGCTGATATTCTGAAAGATTAAAGTAGCATTAGTATTTAATTTTCTCTCCGGGTGAGGTAAAGGATAAATCTTCACCTCGTCAGAAATTCTGATCAGCCAAGAGTGAGGCTAAATTTCCGAAGTAAGAGATGGAATTAGTGAAACCATAAAGTCGTAATCGCAAGTCATCAAAAAGTAACGGCTCATTAAGTTTCTTTCAGAAATGAAACATGAAGTTCTTATCCAGCAGGCCTTATCTGTGGTACACACACCGCTGTTCAATTCATTCTGCGCTGTACAGACCACACGTCCAGGCTACAAAGTTCTTTTGGCAGCATGTAATTTTACAAAATGGGATGAAATATATCATGTTCGAACAGTCGGGAGCAGTTTCAAGAGTGCAAAGCAATTAGGAGTTTGAGAAATGGCGCAGGAATAAAGAAAATACTTAGTTTATAATTGCAGTCAAAGCAACAAGAGCCCAACGTTCACAGTCATGTACATGGATTTTCATTCAACTCATTCACGTACAGGGTGGAATTGAGATCTGAAAATTCGACGGCAAACTCTTTTATGAGTGTTCTCATTATCTTGTAATTGAGGTACTTCAACCAATTATGTTATGTTCCTGCCTTATTTCCAATTCTGTTTCTCACTTTGCTTTCGTCAAGAAAATTACCGCGGGTTGCGTCAGCAACGAGAATCGCTGATGTGACAGTAAAAACATTGCCTAATATTCTTTACACTGTGCTACCAAATGCATAGTTAATGTCAATTATTCATGTCGGTAGGAATTAATGAGGTAGAACTTTGCCACATGCCTGTTTGTTAGCAAAGAGTAGTGAATTATGTGTCGTGGCCTGGGAAGGAATTAAGGGGCTGTCCCACTTGGGCGACCTAATTGGCGAGTTTAGGAGAGTTTAGGAGAATTTGCAAAAATGTCATGTTGAAGACCTTTGACCTCCTTCGACTATGTTGAAGACTAGCTACGACTAACTTCTGGAAAATTGGACACCGAATAGTGGAGAGTGAAGACAACCTCCTTTGATCTCTTTCCACTTCCCTTCGACCTCCCTTCGACTTTGATGAAGACTATCTACGACTACCTTCGACTACCCTCGATTACCTACGACTAACATGCCGACCTACTACGACTAAACCTACGTGTAAAAAAAGTATCAATTTTTTTCCATGGCGACCTTTTTTTATTCGCGGGCATTTTTCACCACGTTGAAAAATACACCGCTTCCTAGCTGAGGCCTCGAGTGCACGGGGACTACTCTCGAGCATGAAGGAGAGTTACAAAGACCTCCTAGGACCTTGTGTCGACCATGCTGCGAGTATGAGTCAAGGCAAACTCGCCAGAACTCGCAGATTAAGTTGGCCAAGTAGGACAGGCCCTTTAGGCAGCACAGTGAAGAGCCAAACTAGATACTTAATTAGGATGTGCGTGGAGAGACAAGAGCCAAGAATGGTAACTCGTATCTGTACACTGTGAATGACTTGATTGTGATCATATATTGCCTTTCCACTGACTGGTTAGCACGTAACAAAAGCTTTTCACTGTACCTCGTTACATGTGACAATACACTAAACTGAAACTGAAACTGAGAGGGCGCCGACCAGCGATGTCTGCACACTAACACTATCCTACATGCAATAGACAATAGGTGCAGGAGTAGGCCATTCGGCCCTTCGAGCCAGCACCACCATTCACTGTGATCATGGCTGATCATCCACAATCAGTACCCCGTTCCTGCCTTCTCCCCATACCCCCTGAAGACCCTTCTTCAGACTCGACCCGAAACGTCACCCATTCCTTCTCTCCAGAGATGCTGCCTGTCCCATTGAATTACTCCAGCATTTTGTGCCTATCTTTGGTGAAAACCTGTGCCTGCAGTTCCTACACCAGTACACACTGGACGGCTCGATTCACTAGGCTCAGTGCACTAGGGACAATTTATAGAAGCCAATTAGCCTACAAAACCTGGACGTCTTTGGAGTGTGGGAGAAAACCGGAGATCACGGAGAAAACCCACGCAGGTCACGGGGAGAACGTACAAACTCCGTACACACAGTGCCCGTAGTCAGGATCGAACTTGGTTCTCTGGTGCTGTAAGGCAGCAACTCTACCGCTACATCATTTCATGGTTCTTTTTGTCCCTAAATCCTTTCTCTAGCCAGTTTCTTCATCGTCTTCGTGCTGCCAGAAATGTGTCTTTGTATATTCCGCGCATGGCTACTTGCTTCAAATGGCACAAAGCTAATCGTAACTCAGTCCCCATGCAGTAGCTATCAGGTGTACTCTGCTTCATAGCAAACATTATAAAAGATGATTCCATTAACTTAAAACCCATAAGCTTCTCAATTGTTGGTTATCACCAGGATCCACTTGCCCGAGTCCAATGAAAGTTACTGCTCGTTATTAATTCCAGCAGCTAAACAAAAGACCTGAAAAATAAAAGAATTGCCTTAGAAAGACACAAAAAGCTGGAGTAACTCAGCGGGTCAGGCAGCATCTCTGGAGAGAAGGAATGGGTGACGTTTCGGTTCGAGACCCTTCTTTCTTGTTCTTTTTTTAAAGATTTCGATTAAAGTATAAAGGCTTTCATTGGAGAAAATATATTGTCCTAATAATATTGAGCCTAAATGCACATCCTATTGGTTTTTAATTTTTAACATTTATTCAGACTCAATATTGCTTTTCAATGGAATTCAATGGTAGTTTATTAAATTTCATTGAGAAGCAGCATTTAGCCTGGACAATTCAGCGGCATCTATGTCAACGTTATACTTTTGTTTAAGAAAGAACTGCAGATGCTGGAAAAATCGAAGGTAGACCAAAAATGCTGGAGAAACTCAGCGGGTGAGGCAGCATCTATGGAGCGAAGGAATAGGCGATATTTCACTTGGGTAGTTTACACCCCAGCGGTATGAACATTGAGTTCTCCAATTTCAGGTAGTCCTTGCTTTCTCCCTCCCTCCCCTCCCCTTCCCAGCTCTCCCACAGCCCACTGTCTCCGCCTCTTCCTTTCTTCTTCCTGCCCCCCCCCCCCCCCCAGTCTGAAGAAGGGTCTCGACCTGAAACATCACCTATTCCTTCGCTCCATAGATGCCGCCTCACCCGTTGAGTTTCTCCAGCGTTTTTGTCCACCTTCGATTTTTCCAGCATCTGCAGTTCCTTCTTGAACATATATTAATGCTAATCTTTTTATAGACTCAAAAATTCAGATGTATTTATGGTGAAACTTCACTGTATATCATTATATAATATTGTATGATATTATGTCATAATATGCAGTTTTAACCATTGTATCATAATTTCCATGACAATACAATGATTAATGATCTTCTCAGCAATTTAATATCAGTGACACAAAAACAGTTAGAGGAATAATTGGATACTTACAAGAGAGAGCTAGATAGGGCTCGTAAAGATAGCAGAGACAGGGGATATGGGGAGAAGGCAGGGGTGGGATACTGATTGGGGATGATCAGCCACGATCATATTGAATGGCGGTGCTAGCTCGAAGGGCCGAATGACCTACTCCTGCACCTATTGTCTATTGTCTAATATTATTTAGCCGATCTCATTATTGATAAGACTACAAACAATGCAATTGTGTTTATAATGCCTGTGATTAATGAGTGAGGAACTTATTTATTTCAACTGGGAACCCCTGAAAAAAATCTAAATCAAGAATAAATATTGAGATCTTGGCAATGTCAATAACGCTGACGGTACAGCACAATGGAACCTCTAAAGTGGTAAAAAAAAACTAGATTATTAAACTTTCTAGAATTTTTAATATTACAAAAATATAACTAAAATTAAAAAATAAAATGTATGCATTAAATTAGACCTGTAAGCAGCTTATAGGACACCGGAGATAGACACAAAAAGCTGGAGTAACTTAGCGGGTCAGGCAGCATCTCTGGAGAAAAGGAGTAGGTGATATAACGTTTTGGGTCGAGACCCTTCTTCAGACTGAGAGTCAGGGGAGAGGGAGACTAGAGGCCTGAAAAGGTACAGGACAAATCAGAGCCAGCAGTACAGACACCGATCCAACACAGACACCTACAGCAAGGCACGATGTACTGTGCAGTAGGGAGTGACTACAGAAAAAACACGTCATCAGTAGTGACTGTTGATAGTTCCGTTTCAGAATATCGTGCAGAATATAGTTCTCAGCATTGTAGCGCACCAGCTAAATAGACAGTTCTATAGAACCTCTTCCATACAACCATCAAGGAAACACTGCCATCTCCAAATAAGCTCTAAATTACATTGGCCTTGTCTTTGTTATTATTATTGTTTGTTTGTTTTTATGTAAAAACTGATGAACCTTAAAAAACCTGCACGTCTTTGGGTTGTGGGAGGAAACCGGAGCACCTGGAGGAAACCCACGCAGTCACCGAGAGAACGGCGAAACTCCAGACACTCAGCACCCGAGGTCGGGATCGAAGCTGGGACCATGGCGCGGTGAGGTAGCAGCTCTACCCACTGCACCGCTGTGCCGCACCGCGTAGTCTGCATAGATTACTAACCCTGGGTTAATATTGCCAGTGACAATAGATATCATCTGTTGGAGGCTGAGAATGAGTTGCACGCACCAGTGACACATTCAGATGAAGCATCTTATCCAGTGCACCAACAGAATGTTCTGTTCTGTAGCGGCACGTCGGGGTCACCAATGTAGCGGCACCGTACATGGCGAATAAAGAAGAGACATCGGGTTGGTGCAAGTGGTTCTTTATTCGCTAGTCACACATTAAGTGGGTGCGCTAACTATATTAATGGTTGTTGTAGCTGAGCGAGGTTGTTCCCTCGGGCTCAGCTACCGGTTAACTCCCTTGGGTCTCGTGGTGAGAGAGCTTATGTACCAGGACACTCCCTCTGCCCATGACGTCAAGTGCCCGCCCTCGTATCTCCTGACGAGGGTTCGAGCTTAAGTGGCCCGTGTTTAGGCTGACGCCACAGTTCCATGTTTATTTGGAGATGCAATGATGTGCTTCTGTGAATATGAGATACAGTAGCATGCTGTCTTGCATTCTGGATTTTTTTTCCAAAGCAGTTGGTATGAAAATTAGTGCTTCCTCTGACAGCCTAAGTAATATCTTAGTGTAGCTGGATTGATTTTATGCCTGAATTGAAAATTCAATTAGAAATATACACGATTAGGGATATCTTACAAAGCAGTGCTCGAGGCCCAGCTCAGAGAATTGAGGTTGGGGATGGCTGATTATTCAATACATATTGTGTCAAAGGCCCAGACGGCAAAACCTAATGTAAGTAAACAGAATTGATGCATGAATTTTGCATTTCTTGCTATTTGGAGCTGGTTTTGTTCAGAGCTGCAGCATGGCAACAGGCCCTTCAGCCCATCAAATCCACGCCGACCAGCGATCTATCAGCACCAGCTGACCAGCGACCAGCACTAACTCTATCCTACACACTTTGGATAATTTTACCATTTTTTTCCCCCCACAGTTAATTAGCCTACAAACCTGTGCGTCTTTGGAGTGTGAGATGAAACCGGAGCACCCGGAGAAAACCCACACGGTCATAGGGAGAGCGCACAAACTCCCTACATTCTGTTCCCGTGGTCAGGATCGAACCCAGGACTCTGGTGCTGTAAGGCAGCAAGTCTACCACTGTGCCACAGCCGTTCACACTTGTTCAATGTTATCCCACTTTCTCATCCACTCCCCGCACACAAGGGCGGCACAGTGGCACAGTGGTAGAGTTGGGGCCTTAGAGCGCTTGCATCGCAAGAGACCCAGGTTCGATCCCGACCACGGGTGCTGTCTGTATGGGGTTTGTACATTCTCCCCATGACCCCGTGGGTTTTTGCGGTTTCCTCCCACACTCCCAAGACGTACGGGCTTGTAGGTTAATTGGCTTGGTAAATGTAAAAATTGTCCCTAGTGTGTGTGTGTAGGATGGTGTTAATATGCTGGGATCGCTGGTCAGCGCCGACCGGGTGGGCTGAAGGGCCTGTTTCTGCGCTATATCTCTAAACTAAACTAAACACTAGGGAGAGTTGACAGAGGCCAATTAACCTACAAACCCACACGTCTTCGAGCTTACCGAACAAATAACACTGCTTGACAAATCACGGGAGTATTTTCTGTTTCCTTCCTTGCCTGAATGAATAATTTAAAACAGAAGATACAATTAAATTGAGTAAAACCTCGCTCTGTAGTCTTATGAGCAAAGCTTGGCTGCAGTAATAAGAACAATCGCTGTAAATTCCAGAGTTAAACATTACTCAGAAGCACAGAAATACAGTTAATGACACTTTTTAATTGCTTTTGATACTGACGCGATTTTTGCCGTCAATTACACGTTTTTACAAGAAATAATTACATTCAAAATAAACCAAATACCATTTTTGCCTTAAGAATTAAAAACGGAATATTAAATATTCTCATTCTGCTTTTGTAAAAATAGACTAGTATCCGCCATCTTTTTCTTGACTAATTGGAGTAGGAGTTGAAGCAGTAAGCTTCATGCGTGCTCTATCATCAAGGGAGGATGTTTTATATGCGAAAATCTGGGTCTCGTATTTATAATACTAATTGGTTGAAATAAATGGACAATTGACAATTGTATTGGCAATTCAACTTATAACAAGCCTTCGAATATTCTGCATTAGTCTGCAGCAATGTCACATTTAGTAAACACTGCACAATCTATGAATTCATTCAAAGTGAGCAAGGGAGAGGGACTCTATATAAGCATCGGAAGTGGTTGACAAAGGAGGATAACATAGAACCAGTGAGAACTAGGGAGATGTGGCCTGACCCGCTGAGTTACTCCAGCATTTTGTGTCTGCCTTCGGTATAAATCAGCATCTGCGGTTCCTTCCTACCCATAGAACTGTGGTGTGAACGGGTGATCGACGGTCAACGAGGACTCGGTGGGGCAAATTGCCAGTTCCCATGCTGTATCTTTCAATGGTCCAATCTTTCAATGTTTCTTCAATGGTGCAAAGAAGCCTTGTGGGTTAATAAACATCCCGCTGAGATATTGAATTACAAAATAGCAAAGCCCGCATTGGGTTAGGTTAATAAATGAACCTCATGGTATCAATGCAATAGCAGGTGAGATCAATAAGGGGCAGACAGCTAAACTCTGCTGGAAACTGCACGGGAATTTATAGCCCATGAAACAAATGACTGAACCAACTCAGCAGGTTGGGCAGAATCTGTGGATCAAAACCTATTGATCAAGATTCAGCTTCCGGGGCTGGCATGAAATGTTCACAATTCCTTCCCTCCCACAAATGCTTCTGGACCCGCTGAGATCTTCCAGCAGTTTGTTAATTGATACTTCTCCCTGCAAAAACCAGTGGGCTAAAGATAGGCACAAAATGCTGGAGAAACTCAGCGGGACAGGCAGCAGACACTGGAGAGAAGGAATGGGTGACGTTTCAGGTCGAGACCCTTCTTCAGACTCACCCATTCCTTCTCTCCAGAGATGCTGCCTGTCCCGCTGAGTTACTCCAGCATTTTGTGTCTATCTTCGGTTTAAACCAGCATCTGCAGTTCCTTCCTACACAAGAGCATCGGGGCCTGCTTTACTTTCTTCACAGTGTTAGATAAATACAGGTTGTTATTGTTCTTGCTGCTCTATGCACAATTAGTCTTCGTATAATTAGATTAAATTGCGCTGGTTTATATATTAACAATTTTATTATTACCACCATTTAATGTGCTTAATACTTGCTTTGGGCTTCATATTACATTTCCACTCTCAGCAGATCCCATTGCCTCTGCTCGGAAACTCATTCCATTTAGAAGATTCTCCCACATCTGTCCACGAAATTAGAAGTCTCACTGTAAAGCTCTTAATCCAGCTGTTCCTATCCTCCATTGAGAAATCTTATTAAAACCCAACATCTGTCGATGGTAGACAAAAGTGCTGGAGAAACTCAGCGGGTGCAGCAGCATCTATGGAACAAAGGAAATATGCTACGTTTCGGCCGAAACCCTTTGGGTTTCGGCCCGAAATGTTGCCTATTTCCTTCACTCCATAGATGCTGCTGCACTGAGTTTCTCCAGCACTTTTGTCTACCTCTGATTTTCCAGCATCTGCAGTTCCTTCTTAAACACATCTGTCAATGTTTCGTTGACTCTAGAGATACAGCGCAGAAACAGCCCCTTCGGCCCACCGAGTCTACGCCGACCAGCGATCACCCGTACACTAACACTATCCTACAAACCCACAGGGAACAATTCACAATTTCACCAAGCCAATTAACTTACAAAGCTGTACGTCACTGAGAGTGTGGGAGGAAACCGGAGATCCCGGAAAAAACCCACGCAGGTCAGAGGGACAATAGACAATAGACAATAGGTGCAGGAGTAGGTCATTCGGCCCTTCGAGCCAGCACCGCCATTCAATGTGATCATGGCTGATCATCCCCAAGCAGTACCCCGTTCCTGCCTTCTCCCCATATTCCCTGACCGCTATCTTTAAGAGCCCTCTCTAGCTCTCTCTTGAAAGTATCCAGAGAACCGGCCTCCACCGCCCTCAGAGGCAGAGAATTCGGACTTCCGTAACGGACTTCATCACAACAATAACCGACAACATCGTCCCCACGGTAAAGGTTAGCTTCTTCCCGAATCAAAAACCCTGGGTAGACAGGTCCGTTTGTGTTGCCTTGAATGCTCGCACCGCTGCCTACAACACGGGCCTGGCATCAGGAAACATGGACGTCTACAAGGTAGAGTCCAGCTGACTGCGAAGGGCGGTGAAGGATGCAAAAAGGAGGTACAGGGACAAGATGGAGTCACAGATGGAGCAGCAGGACACCAGACGCCTGTGGCAGGGGCTACGGACCATAACCAACTAGCGGAGCACCCCACCCTCGTCCGCAAGTGCCGGCACCTCCCTAGCTTATGACCTGAACTCTTTTTACACTCGGTTCGAGATGGGCAACACCACCCCAGGTCTGCCGACTATCGACAATACCACCAGCGGGCTGGCTAACGAAGCTGATGGGAGGAATGAGCACACATTCTCGCTGTCCGAGCACGATGTGAGGAGGGCTCTGACACGGGTGGACACGAGGAAAGCTGCAGGCCCCGATGGCATCTCGGGGCGAGTAATTAAGTCCTGTGCTACTCAGCTAGCTCCGGTGCTCACTACAATATTAAACCTCTCCCTGGACAAGTCCGTAGTCCCTGCCTGCTTCAAAAGATCCACCATTGTACCTGTACCAAAGAATGCCTCCCCAGCCTGTCTGAATGACTACCGTCCGGTGGCCCTCACCTCGGTAGTCATGAAATGCTTCGAGAGGCTGGTGAAGAAACACATCTGCGCCTTCCTCCCTCGCAACATGGAGCGTTACAAGTTGCATACCGTTCGAACAGACCCACGGACGATGCTGTCTCCCAGGTTTTGCACACCGCTCTCTCTCCCATCTTGACAGCCAGAAGGGGGGCTACGTGAGGATGCTGTTCATAGACTTCAGTTCAGCCTTCAACACGATAGTCCCCACCAGACTGGCCGAGAAGCTGCTGGATTTAGGGCTCAACACCCCCCTGTGTGCCTGGGCCCTGGACTTTCTCACCGCCAGGCCCCAGGTAGTCAAGATGGGAGGGAATACATCGAAGTCCCTCACCCTGAGCACAGGTTCCCCCCAGGGTTGCGTCCTCAGCCCCCTACTGTACTCCCTGTACACACATGACTGTGTGGCTAGGTTCAGCTCCAACTCGATAATCAAGTTTGCTGATGACACCGTGGTGGTGGGCCTGATCTCAGACAACGATGAGAAGGCCTACCGGGAGGAGGTAGCTGATCTGGCACTCTGGTGTCAGGACAACAGCCTCCTCTTGAACGTCAAAAAAACGAAGGAGCTGATCGTGGACTTTAGGAGGGCACATCATCCGAGGACGTACACACCATTGAGGATAAATGGGGATACTGTGGATCGGGTGAGCTGTTTTAAATACCTGGGAGTCCACATCTCTGAGGATCTGACATGGACATCGCACGCTGCAGCACTCGTGAGTAAGGCAAGGCAGCGCCTTTACCACCTCAGGCAATTGAGGAAATTCAGAGTGTCTCCGAGGATCCTCCAGTGCTTCTACTCTGCGGCTGTGGAAAGCATCTTGTCCGGAAACATTACAATCTGGTTTGGGAATTGCTCTGCCCAGGACAAGAAGGCTCTGCAGAGAGTAGTGCATTCAGCCGAACGCACTATGGGGACTTCTCTCGCCCCTCTGCAGGAACTATACATCAGAAGGTGCAACTCCAGAGCCAACAAGATCATGGGAGACCCCTTCCACCCCTGCAACGGACTGTTCCAGCTCTTACGGTCAGGCAAACGCCTCCGTTGCCATGCTGTGAGAACGGAGAGGATGAGAAAGAGTTACTTCCCAGAGGCCATTCGGACGGTAAACTCCTATCTCACCAGGGACTAACTCTACTAACTTACTGGACCACAATACCGCCCACAATATTTAATATGGAAAAGAACATGTGATTCTGTTTGTAGATTGTTGGTTTGTTTGTTTGTTTGTTTTTTGCACAAAGTCCGCAGGCACGGCCACTTTTCATTTCACTGCACATCCCGTATGTGTATGTGACGAATAAACTTGACTTGACTTGACTTCTAAATGGCTTACCCCTTATTCTTAAACTGTGGCGCCTATATCTGAGAATGTACAAACTCCGTATAGCACCCGTAGTCAGGATTGAACCAGGGTCTCTGGCGCTGTGAGGCAGCAACTCTACCGTTGCGCCACCTGGCGACCCAATTTCTTCCTCTCCATGAAACCTAGCGTGCGAACTCGAGAAATAATGTTATTGTGTTTTGCACATGAAGCACCTTTGGACTGCTGTAAATATAAATGTAACATTTAAAGTCCTGTCTCTCTCACATGCCTGTGCTGTTTCACCCAGTGATGATTAACAAATTCTTTCTGCCGATGTCGCAGGGTTGTTCGTTTTCCAATCCCCGTCTCCTCCAGATCAGTAGGAAGCGAATGCAGACGTGGACAGAGATGTTGTGAATTGTGTGGCTGATGGAAGGGATGCAGGTGGAGGTGGAAGGGGAGAAAAAACTGGGCAGGTTCAGTCAGGAGTTCAGAGGATAAGAGTGGGGGGGTGGGGGTGATTGTGGGGAGGGGGAGAAAGGGGGCAGTTTGTGGGTAAGCAGCCTAAAATTGGATGTATTTTTTATTATTTGCCTTGTGTACCGAGGTCCAGTGAAACGCTTTTGTTTGCGTGCTATCCAATTAAATCAGATCATACTACACACGTGAGTACAATCAAGCCATATGGGCGGCATGGTGGCGCAGCGGTAGAGTTGCTGCCATTACAGCGCCAGAGACCCGGATTCGATCCTGACTACGGGTGCTGTCTGTATGGAGTTTGCACGTTCTCCCCGTGATCTGCGTGGGTTTTCTCCGAGATCTTCGGTTTCCTCCCACACTCCAAAGACGTACAGGTTTGTAGGTGAATTGGCTTGGTGCAAACGCGAAAATTGTCCCTAGTGTAGGATAGTGTTAATAGACAATAGACAACAGGTGCAGGAGTAGGCCATTCGGCCCTTCGAGCCAGCACCGCCATTCAATGTGATCATGGCTGATCATCCCCAATCACTACCCCGTTGTGCAAAGATCGCTGGTCAGTGTGGACTCAGTGGGCTGAAGGGCCTGTTTCCATGCTAGGTCTCTGAACCAAACTAAACTAACCCAGTTTGTAGACATTTTGCAGCATTGTAGTGTTACAGTTTTAGTGGAAAATCCACAATGTCCAATTGAGGTAGGTTGGAAGATTAGGACTACACCCGGGAATACAGAAAGACCGTTCAGAAGTCTATAACAGAAGGGAAGAAACTGTTCTTGAATCTGGTGTTATGTACTTTCCATCTTTTGTATCTACCGCCTGATAGGAACGAGGAATGACCAGGGTGTAAAAAACCCTTGTGTTCAGTGCAGTTAATGGCAACAAATTGCATAATAATAAATAATAAATGCAGTAGATGAGTCTGAAGAAGGGTCTCGACCCGAAACGTCGCCTATCTCCTTCGCTCCTTAGATGCTGCTGCACCCGCTGAGTTTCTCCAGCATTTTGTGTACCCGCGTAATAATAAATGGTGAATCTGAAACAAAATCTGAGAACGGGGAGATGTTTTAATGCCCAGAAAATGCACTTCAATGCAGTTCAGCAAAGTCCCATCGCAAACTGGAAGAGCAGCACCTCATATGTTGCTTGGGTAGTTTACACCCCAGTGGTATGAACATTGACTTCTCCAATTTCAGGTAGTCCCTGCTTTCTCCCTCCTTTCCCTCCCCTTCCCAGCTCTCCCACAGCCCACGATCTCCTCCGCCTCTTCCTTTCTTCTTCCCACCTCCCCCCATCCCACCACCCCCACATCAGTCTGAAGAAGGGTCTCGACCCGAAACGCCACCCATTCCTTCGCTCCATAGATGCTGCCTGTCCCGCTGAGTTTCTCCAGCATTTTGTCCAACTCCGATTGTCCTGTGCATTTTGCTCTTTTAAAGCTAGTGTAGCATAATGACCACGTCAACTTACAGTTTAGGATGTTTTTTTATCTTTTTAATGTGTTAACCTTTTCAGCATAAGTAATTTCCGGCTTATTCTACAGAGTCCAGCTTCTACATGAAATGGGCCAAGGATTAGCTTCAATATTATGTAACGCAAAAGGTCAGTTGCCTCAATTTTCTTTAAAGTACTTTTTCCAGATAATTACTGCCTTTTGGACTCCAGTA
Source organism: Raja brachyura (assembly GCA_963514005.1). The sequence continues at coordinate 3,818,622 of OY740802.1, forward strand.
CAATTCTATATTTCTTTTTTAGTTCTTTGAGGATAATTGGATTTTAATTTTTAAAATACGCTCCTCGTGTACTGATTGCTCTGTCGGCTTTCTGGATGATTGAGGATCACGAGTTTGTGTCAAGAATGTTTAATTGTCATATGTAAAAATTACATTCTTATTTGCTGCAGCTTAACGGGCCCTTTAACACGATAACATGCAGATCATATATAATAATCCAAAATATAACAACCAAAAGACATTAGGACAGGTTCAGAGGTCCATGGGCCAAACGCAGGCAGATGGGACTAGCGTATATGGGGCATGTTGGTCGGCGTGGGCAAGTTGGGCCAAAGGGCCTGTTTCTATTCTGTATGACTCTACAGCCTGTGTAGCCCCCCTTGGTCATGACTGACCATGGGTAATGCATCCTAGTTGATGCAGAAAGTTGTGACCACTTTCATCGTCGGTTCAGATCTCCCCACCATCGAAGGGATCTATCACAGTCGCTGCTTCTAAAAGGCAGCCAGCATCATCAAGGGCCCACACCATCCTGGCCACACACTCATCTCCCCACTACCATCGGGCAGAAGGTACAGGAGCCTGAAATCTGTTACATCCAGGTTCAGGAACTGCTTCTTCCCCACAGCCATTAGGCTGTTAAACTCGCCAACAAACAGACTCTGAAAGGTAACAGCCTATTGCACTTTATCTGCTTATTTATGTGGATATTGAACTGAACCGAACTGTATTTTTGATTACAATATTCTGTTTCACTGCACTTTATGTGCATGTGATGAATAAAACTTGCCTTGTTGTGCTGCAGCAAGCAAGAATGTCATTGTCCTCTCTGGGACACATGACAATAAACTCTCTTGACTGTTTTGGAAGGAGCTGCAGATGCTGGAAAATCACAGGTACATATAAATGCTGGAGAAACTCAGCGGGTGCAGCAGCATCTATGGAGCGAAGGAAATAGGCAAAGTTTCGGGCCGAAACCCTTCTTCAGACTGATGGGAGGTGGGGGGGGGGGGGGGGGGGGGGGGGGGGGGGGGGGCGGGGGGAAGAAAGGAAAAAGGAGGAGGAGCCCGAGGGCTGAGGGAGAGGTAGGAAGGGGAAGAGACAGCAAGGGTTAACAGAATTGAGAGAATTCAATGTTCAAGCCCAGAGGATGCAGACTCTCCAAGCGGAATATGAGGTGCTTTTCCTCCGATTTGCGGTGTTGCTCACTCTGGCCGTGGAGGAGGCCCAGGACAGGGATGTCGGATATGGAATGGGAGGGGGAGTTGAAGTGCTGACCCACCGGGAGGTCGGGTTGGTTATTGCGGACCGAGCGGAGGTGTTCGGCGAAATGCCCAGCCTTCGCTTGGTCTCACCGATATAGATCAGCTGGCATCTAGAGCAGCGGATGCAGTAGATGAGGTTGGAGGAGGTGCAGGTGAACCTCTGTCGGACTTGGAAGGACTGCTTGGGTCCCAGAATGGAGTGGAGGGGGGAGGTAAAGCAACAAGTGTAGCATCTCTTGCGGTTGTGAGGGAAAGTGCCCGGGGAAGGGGTGGAGCGGGAGGGAAGGGAAGAATTGACGAGGGAGTTGCGGAGGGAGCGGTCTTTGCATAAAGCAGACAGGGGGGGAGATGGGAAGATGTGACGAGTGGTGGGGTCACATTGGAGGTGGCGAAACTGATGGAGGACTATGTTTTGTATGTGCCGGCTGGTGGGGTGAAAGGTGAGGACCAGGGGGACTCTGCCCTTGTTGTGAGTGGGGGGGATGGGTAGTGAGGGCAGTGTTATGGGGTATGGAGGAGACCCTGGTGCGAGCCTCATCTATAGTGGGGGAGGGGAATCCCCGTTCCCTGAACTCTCTTGACTCTTGACTCGACCAGTTGTTGGCCGCTTGTTCCATGTCTCGGCTGGAGTAGCGTCGCTTGTGGCTGAAGAGACCGACGCAGTAGTGACCATCTTTGTGGCAAAGGCCACGTTTGTGTGTGTGGTCTCCGGTTTGTTGAAGTTGCCGCGCGCCCGCTTGTCTGCTGCTGCGTTCGTCAGTTTCTCTTTCCCCCGTTGGGAGGTGTTGGTTCTATAACTCTATAACCATAATACCAAAAATGAAATTCACAATGCAACCAAAGACACAGTCCCCACTCAAGATCACAGTTGCTGAGGTTAGTGTCGTCCAGGGTTCAACACCCTGATGGTTGGTGGGAAGAAATTGTTCTTGAACCTGGAGGCCGTGCTTTTCAGGCTCCTGCACCTTCTTCCCGACGGTAGGAGTGAAATGAGAGCGTGGCCAGGGTGGTGTGGGTCTCTGATGATATTGGCTGCCTTTTTGAGCCAACGACTATGATAGATCCCTTTGGCGGTATGGGGGGGGGGGTCACCTAGGCATGTTTTTTTTTAAATTCTGCTCTCCAGTATCCCACTCCTGTATTCCATGGAGTGGCTCCAATACAGAAGGAGAATATTTGGCCAGCTTTGTGCGCACCGTAGCCGACCGAGGAAACTCACCAGTTCCACCGCCACTTCCCTCTCCACAGCCTGTAAAAATTCTCTCACACTTTATCCATTTAATCCTTGTCAAGTCAAGTTTATTTGTCACATACACATACAAGATGTGCAGTGAAATGAAAAGTGGCGATGCCTGCGGATTGTGCAAAAAACGACAGAATAGAATAGAACAGAATCAGTATTTACATTTACATTACATTAGAAAAAAAACCCCAGCAATTTAAAAAAGGCACAACGCAACACTAAATATATACAGTAAATTATTCCCTGGTGAAAAGTCTCCGGTTCCGTTAAAGTTTCGTTTTACGAGAGTTTCCCCAGTCGTACGTTGTTAGTGCTAGAGTGTTAGTACTTAGAAGTAAATTTAAAATGAATATACAAGTTAGAAATACGCACAGTCTCCGCGCAGTTACCACGACGGTGACTAGACCCGGCCGTGCCATCGTCGTCAGCAGTTCTCAATTCCAAGACATTTGTTCCCTCGGCTGCATTGCCGGAGTACCTGGGTCCATTGTAGACACTGCCATGGTTGCTATGGTTTCATCCTGTGGCATTTCACAGTGAAAAGTTCCAAGAACGGCAAGGGCAGGTGCAAAGGAACAGTTGTAAAGAACTGTCACAGGAACCTCATTATGTTTCTCAGCAGTGACCTCCTGCTCTGATAGAAATTATTTATAAAGCCTGCATCGATCCTGCTCTCAGAATACCTATGTGTTACCTTCCTACTTCTCTTTTCTGATTCATTTCAATCTTTTCTGCCAACCGCTGCAGATAACAACGCACTTTTCTTTCAAAATACACAAGTCCTTGCTCGCTGTGTGGAGTCGTGTGGGAAATGCGGGACAGATGTTCAAACACTTCTCAACTAGAGTGCTGACCGATTCTCCCCAATTGGCATTCGACATAAGCTTTTCACTGTACCTCGGTACACGAGACAATGTACTAGACGATACACATGACAATGAATATATTCATAACAAGAGGATTTCAGTACAATATAGATAAATGTGAGGTTATCCACTTTGGTGGCAAAAACAAGGGGGCAGGTTAGGTAAATGGGAGGTACAGTGAGACCTGGGCGTCCTTGTACACCGGTCACTGAAAGTTGGCGTGCAGGTACAGCAGGCGGTGAAGAAAGCTAATGGAATGTTGGCCTTCATAACAAGAGGATTTCAGTATAATAATAGAGAGGTTCTTCTGCAGTTGTATAGAAACATGGAAACATAGAAAATAGGTGCAGGCCCTTCGAGCCAGCACCGTATAGGGCTCTGGTACGACCACATCTGGAGTATTGCGTACAGTTTTGGTCTCCTAATTTGAGGAAGGACATCCTTGTGATTGAGGCAGTGCAGCGTAGGCTTACAAGATTGATCCCTGGGATGGCGGGATTGTCATATGAGGAAACATTGAAAAGACTAGGCTTGTATTCACTGGAGTTTAGAAGGATGAGTGGGAATCTTATAGAAACATATAAAATTATAAAAGGACTGGACAAGCTAGAAGCAGGATAAATGTTCCCAATGTTGGACGGGTCCAGAACCAGGGGCCACAGTCTTAGAATAAAGGGGAGGCCATTTAAGACTGAGGTGACAAAAAACTTTTTCACCCAGAGAGTTGTGAATTTATGGAATTCCCTGTCACAGAGGGCAGTGGAGGCCAAATCACTGGATGGATTTAAGAGAGAGATAGATGGAGCTCTAGGGGCTAGTGTAGTCAAGGGATATGGGGAGAAGGCAGGCACGGGTTATTGATAGGGGACGATCAGCCATGATCACAATGAATGGTGGTGCTGGCTCGAAGGGCCGAATGGCCTCCTTCTGCACCTATTTTCTATGTTTCTATGTTTCTTAACTGTGGGGTCCACAATGGACCTAATCTCAGTGCAGACTGATTTCAAACCAGGCTAGGCCATTCTGCCTCTCTGTTTAATGCAATCACTATCTCCTGTGGGCGCCCCGTACCTGAATGAAATGCAGAGTCCTGAGCAAAATTGTAGACCTGAAGAATACAGCTGAAGATTATTGATTTGCTCAGAAGCCTCTAGATTAGTTTATAGATACAGTGGGGAAACAGGCCCTTCAGCCCACCGAGTCCGCACCGACCAGCGATCCCTGCAAATTATCACTATCCTACACACGCTAGGGAGAATTTAACATTTATACCGAGCCAATTAAACTATATACCTGTACGTCTTTGGAGGAAACCAAAGATCTCAGAGAAACCCCACATGGTCACGGGGAGAACGTACAAACTCCGTACAGACAGCACCCGCAGTCGGGATCAAACCTGGGTCTCTGGCACTGTGAGCGCTATAAGGCAGCAACTCTACCGCTGCCTTATAGGTTGTATAGTTAATAGAAGCCAAAATGCTTTGTAAAGCTGAGAAATACAAATTGTACAGGGATACAGGCGTACTAGTGTAGCCGGGACATTGTTGGCCGGTGTGGGCAAGTTGGGCCGAAGGGCCTGTATCACCCTATGACTCAATGACACTAATTATGGGATAAACATTCTGGGTTTAACATTGTACTAGCATCTCCTGCTGCATTAGTTTGCTGCTAGCATTTTTTATCCCAAGTAGAAATAAAAACCGTAAGTTCCAGAGAGTTGAAGTTGAGTCCACAATTACACTCATTCCTAAAGCAGCTAAGGATCTGGAAGATCCAGGATCATATAGAGCAATTGCTCTTCTAAACACTGATCAAAAAATATTAACTAAAATTCTATCTCAAAGGTTAAGTGTAGTGATTAATAAATTAATACATCATCATCAAACAGGCTTTATTCCCAAACGTTACTCTACTTTTAACTTGAGACGTCTATTCAATATCATATATTCAAAAAGAATTAATGATATTGAATTAGCTGTCATATCCCTTGATGCGGAAAAAGCATTTGATCAGGTTGAATGGCCTTATTTATTTAAGATAATGCAGAAATTTCAATTGGGGGACAGATTTTGTAAATGGGTTAGAATATAAAATTCTACCTCTCGATATAAGTTCGATTCTCCTTGCTCCAAGGGAGGTACAAAAAAATTTATAGGGAAAATCCTTTAATTTATAGCAATAGACGTATTTGGAAACAAATAGTTAAGACTCTACTTTGGATAATATGTCGCTTTGCTTACCAATTATGAATAATCCTTTATTTAAACCCTCTATATTGGATAAGGGGTTTAGACAATGGAAACATTTAGGAATTATAAGGATAGAACACCTTTACAGGAAAGGGAAATTTCTCTAATTTCAAGAGTTAAAAGATATCTACGGATTGCACCCAATAACTTGAATGAAAAATGAATGAATGAATGAATGAATAGCCTTTATTGTCATTCAGACCTTTCGGTCTGAACGAAATTTATAATTTATATAAAAATAACAAAACCACACAATAAACACAAAAATTAACATTAATTAACATTAAAAATTAACATCCACCACAGTGAGTTCACCAAACACCTCCTCACTGTGTTGGAAGGCAAAAGTCTTAGAGTCTCTGTCTTCTCCCCTCCTTATTCTCCCTCTGCGCTGAGGAGATCCAGGCCTCTGATGCTGCCGTCCACCAGGCCCGCGTTTGAGCCTCCGAAACCGGGCCGCCACCACCGCTGTCGCCGGAACGCCGGAACACCGCCACAGGGCCCGCCGCCGGAACACCGCCACAGGGCCCGCCGCCGGAACGTCGCTGGAGCACCGCATCCCCGAAGCCAGGTCGTCGCTGGAGCACCGCAGCCCCGAAAGCCAGGTCACCGCTGGAGCACCGCAGCTCCCGAAAGCCAGGCCACCGCCGGAACGTCGCTGGAGCACCGCAGCTCCAAAGCCAGGTCGCTGCTGAAGCTCCGAAAGCCGTGCCGCCGCCGCTGGAAGCTGGAGGCCGCCAGCTCCGCCATTAGGGCCTCAGCACAGACGGAGACGGTGTCGGGGGACACAACAAGAAAAGTCGCATCCCCCCGAAGGGAGAGACTAAAACCCCGTTTCTCCCACCCCCCCCCCAAAAATAAAAAATTATATTTTTATATAAAAGACAGACGGACTGCAGGTGAGCCGCAGCTGCCAAGCAGCGCCGCCACTTCCAATAACTTGTTTAGGTATTTACAAATTAGAGATTATATCAAATCAAACATGCAAGATTATAAAAATAGAGAACTAGGATTATTGGATGAAGTGCTCAACAAGCACCCAAATACAGAAAAACTAATAGCATATATATATATATAATACCCTTTTGGATCGGGAAATTCCAACAACAGAAATATACCGACAAACATGGGAAAATGAAACAGGCTTATCTATATTACAAGACACTTGGGAAGAAAGTCTACAACGTATACACCGTTGTTCGTTAAATGCCAGACATACCTTGATACAATTCAAAGTATTACATTAGATTACATTATTCAAAAACGAAATTAAATAGAATTTTTCCTAACATCTCCCCTATTTGTGATAAATGTCAGTACTCAGAAGCTAATTTAACGCAGAGTTTTGTAACGTGTACAAAACTTAATAGTTATTGGACTGAAATTTTTTAAATCATTTCTATAGTTCTTAAGATTAAATTGGATCCTGACCCAAAGTTAATAATATTAGTAGGTATGTTACAAAACTTACCTTTACCGGCGCTGCACTTCTGCCGCTCCCCGTGTGCGCGACTTTCGCGCCTTGCAGAGGGGGGCGGGCTTAAAGTGCCGTTTTTCCACAGGCCTGGATAATCGATCAATGTCGGGTGATTTGGTTGCTGAAGAAAAATCGCTCCGACATTTAATGAATGGTGGTATTTTTAAATTACTCTAGATTATTTATTAACTAGAGTAATTTAAAAATCACCTTCAAAAGCCGTGACCGCAGACAACCGGAAGCATTTTGCGTAGGGGAGAAAAAAAGGTAAATACTTTATTTTTATATTAAAAGTTGGTTTTTCGGGAGGCATTAATAATATTTTTATGTTGCGAAATGGGGTCCCCAAAAAATGTATGAACCCTCAGTATTTTTCCCCCCGACTTCACCGCTAACCGCAACGTTCCAATCCACCGCATTCCACTAAAACCCACTCGCTAGTTGATTTAAATGGCCATTAATTTACAGGAATCAAACACTAAATTCCTTCCATTTGGCCCAGAAATTCATGAAAATGAGATTGAAAAATTATGTTATATTGTGGATTATTGTAAAATGAATGTTATTTGGACACTTAGGCAATTTAAAAAAAGTTTATCTTTTCTTAAGAAATTGATAGATGTTTAGATCTACTCATTGAATTTTGTAATTAGCTACAATTAGATAACTAACTAATTATATGCTTTAATTTCAGGTAATCCAAGTAAGATTGTTTAATATTTGTTTCAGAATGCTTCAATCTATAATAACTGAAAATTTCATTGAGTTCTCTTAATTTTTAAGAATGTTATGGACTTTTAACTTTTCCAGATCACAGCTTTTGAGTTAAGTCAATTGAAAGGCAATGGGAAGCAAGATGCTCATTTCCGAGTATGAAAATGGCCATAACTTTCTTAATACTGAAGATATGAAAGTAAATTAGGTGTCAAATTAAACTTCTTTTTATGCTTTATCTGATGGGATAAATTGCAGACTTGATTTTTAAAATCTCAAAATTTTGTAACATTGCTAATATTAGGAGTTTCAGACTCAAATCTAATATTTACAGTAAATCAAAGAAATTTTCTTGATTACTGTTTAATAATTGGAAAAAAATTAATATTAAAGTTCTGGAAGGGAACATTATCCCCCACAATTAAAATGTGGACAGTGGAAATGTTGGAGACGCTGCATTTGGAGAGAATCACGTTTATCCTAATGGACAAATATGAACTTTTTGAACAAATATGGTCTCCATTCACTGACTATATGAAGGGGTGGCTGAGCTCAGCATTGTAACTCAATAAATACCCGGTGGTAGGATTAGATGAAAAGATCTAATCTGAGATTTGTATACACGTCTCTATAGATATTGTTATGTGAAATTGTTCCATTCATTGTTAAGATGTATACTTCAATTTTTTTTTAGTATAATTATGTTTTTATTTTGATTATTTTTTAATTTTTATTATTTTTATTGTATTTTATTTATTTATTTATTTTTCTATATAATCATAATCAATATTATTTAATCACAATCTTCATTGATTATACACTTACTCTTTCACCTCTTTACTTTCTTTACTTTCTAAAAAAAATAGAAGCTTATATAAATCATTCCGTAATATTTGTAAAACTTTTGAAACAAGTTAAATGTGTATTTGAAAAACTGTTATATCATTGGCAATATGTATTGCTTCTAATTAAAATATTTTTTTAAAAAGAGTTGAAGATGTAGCCCAGTCCGTCACACAGACTACACACCCCACCATTGGCTCCATCTACACTTCAGAAAAGCAACCAACATAATCAAGGGCTTGTCCCTATCCCACCCCGGTCATTCCTTCTTTTCCCACTCCCATCCAGCAGAAGGTACAGAAGCTTGAAAGGGCGCACCACCAGGCTCAGGAACAGCTTCTTCCCCTCTGTTATCAGACTTCTGAATGTCCTTCCAGCAGCTCGGGTGCTGTCCGATTCACCTCTACCCCATTGCGGACATTGGACTTTTGTCTCTGGAACTACTGCTCCACACAGATGTGAACTATATTCAGCACTCTGTATCAGGAGTAAAGATGGGTCCCGACCCGAAACGTCACCTTTCCATTCACTGCACAAATGCTCCCTGAGCCGTAGAGTTCCTCCAGCACTTTGTGTTTATCACTCAACATTCCAGCATCTGCAGTTCCTTGGGTATCCGGTTTCATTTAATTGCGGAATAAGGTCTTTGGATGTGAAGGACTTCAACATGTCCTGTGGTTTTCAAAGATGTGAGGCAGCATCTACGGAGCGAAGGAAATAGGCAACTTTTCGGCACGAAACGTTGCCTATTTCCTTCACTCCATAGATTCAGCCTCACCCGCTGAGTTTCTCCAGCATCTTTGTCTACCTTCGATTTTCCACCATCTGCAGTTCCTTCTTGAACGTTTTTCAAGGATGTTGCATGAATAGAGATTTCAAATTAACACATCTCAGATCAGATCTTTGTGTCCTTGCAGAGTGACATGAAGGTGAAACGCGCATCAGGTTGCAGTTAATGCTTTAAGGGGTCATTGGAAATTAAATATTGATAGATTTCGAAACTTTCCCGCAACAACTAGAAATAGTTACATTTAAGATTATCGGGGAATGAACATATTTGTCTGTCCAAATCCGAGACTGGAAAAGTTGCAGTGAATAGCTTTAAATCGCAGTTCCTTCCGACATAGTGAATAGGTTTGATGAGATGTACAGCTCGTGTTTTATCCCTGGGAATTGCAAGGTCATAAGTGATAGGAGTAGAATTAGGCCATTCGGCCCATCAAGCCTACTCCGCCATTCAATCATGGCTAGTCTATCTCTCCCTCCTAACCCCATTCTCCTGCCTCCTCCCCATAACCCCTGACACCCGCACTAATCACGATGGATCGATTAGCTTTTTCTGAAGTTCCAGCTTAAATGATCTTCTGTACATTTCCTGCACGTCAGGGAGCACTTGCAATGAAGATTATAGAACATAGAATGGTACAGCACATTCGGCCCGCAATGTCCTTGATCAATCAACATTATGCCTAGTTAAACTTCCAATTAATGACCAGGCTTTATCCTGTCCCCACCTATTATCCAGCCTTTTCCCCCCACTGCAAACAGTCTGAAGAAGGCTCCCAGACCAAAACATCACCTAACTATTTACTCCTTGGATGGTGTTAAAGTGTTAAAGAAGGATCTGAAGAAGGGTTTTGGCCCGAAACATTACCTATCTCCTTCGCTCCATAGATGCTGCTGCACCCGCTGAGTTGCTCCAGCATTTTGTGTACCCCCTACTCTAGGGTGGTAAAGAAAGCTTTTGGTATGCTAGCCTTTATAAATCAGAGCATTGAGTATAGAAGCTGGGATGTAATGTTAAAATTGTACAAGACGTTGGTGAGACCAAATCTGGAGTATGGTGTACAATTTTGGTCGCCCAATTATAGGAAGGATGTCAACAAAATAGAGAGGGTACAGAGGAGATTTACTAGAATGTTGCCTGGGTTCCAACAGCTAAGTTACAGAGATAGGTTGAATAAGTTAGGTCTTTATTCTCTGGAGCGCAGAAGGTTAAGGGGTGACTTGATAGAGGTCTTTAAAATGATGAGAGGGATAGACAGAGTTAATGTGGACAAGCTTTTCCCTTTGAGAATAGGGAAGATTCAAACAAGAGGACATGACTTTAGAATTAAGGGACAGAGGTTTAGGGGTAACATGAGGGGGAACTTCTTTACTCAGAGAGTGGTAGCGGAATGAGCTTCCAGTGGAAGTGGTGGCGGCAGGTTCGTTGGTATCATTTAAAAATAAATTGGATAGGCATATGGATGAGAAGGGTATGGAGGGTTATGGTATGAGTGCAGGCAGGTGGGACTAAGGGAAAAAAGTTGTTCGGCACGGACTTGAAGGGCCGAGATGGCCGGTTTCCGTGCTGTAATTGTTATATGGTTATACTCCTTGGATGGTGTCTGCTTGCTGAGTTGCTCCAGCACTGTAGAGACTTTAGAAAATAGAAACTTTGTCCGCACTAGGGACAATTTACAGTTATACCAAAGCCAATTAACTTACAAACCTGTATGTCCTTGGAATGCGGGAAGAAACTGGAGCATCCGGAAAAAAAACCCCACGCAGTCACAGGGAGAACATACAAACTCCGTACACACAGCACCCGCAGTCAGGATCGAACCTGGGTCTCTGGCGCTGTAAATCAACAACTCTACCGTTGCACATTGTGCCACCTTTGTGTCTGTTACTGTAAACCAGCATCTGAGATCCTTGTGTCTACTAACTAAAATGTAAAGGTGCATTTAATCAAAATGTAGGAAGGACAATAAAATAAATATAAATTCTGACCTGAGTATCTTTAAACAAAGAAGTTCATGAAAAATCTAATTGGAGTCATATGCTGAGAGAATGGAGCGGGGCTGGGCTTCTACACTCTGGAATTTAGAAGGATGAGAGGTGATCTTACTGAAACATAAAAGATTATTAAGGGTTTGAACATGCTAGAGGCAGGAAACATGTTCCCGATGTTGGGGGAGTCCAGAACCAGGGGCCACAGTTTAAGAATAAGGGGTAAGCCATTTAGAACGGAGATGAGAAAACACTTTTTCACACAGAGAGTTGTGAGTCTGTGGAATTCTCTGCCTCAGAGGGCGGTGGAGGTCGGTTCTCCGGATACTTTCAAGAAAGAGCTCGATAGGGCTCTTAAAGATAGCGGAGTCAGGGGATATGGGGAGAAGGCAGGAACGGGGTACTGATTGCGAATGATGAGCCATGATCACATTGATCATGAATGGTGGTCCTGGCTCGAAGGGCTGAATGGCCTACTCCTGCACCTATTGTTTATTGTCTATTGAGTCATAGAGTCATAGGGTGATACAGTGTGGAAACAGGTCCTTCGGACCAACATGCCCACACCGGTCAACAATGTCCCAGCTACACTGGTCCCACTTACCTGCGCTTGGTCCACATCCCTCCAAACCTGTCCTATCCATAATTATTTCAACAATATGAAATGACCATTTGGGCATCATACCTGGTGAAGGATATGCTGGCTCTGGAGAGGGTCCAGAGGAGGTTTACAAGAATGATCCCAGGAATGAGTAGGCTAACCTATGATGAGCTTTTGTCAGCACTGGGCCTGTACTCACTGGAGTTTAGAAGAATGAGCGGGGACCTACAGAATAGTGAAAGGCTTGGATGTGGAGAGGATGTTTCCACTAGTGGGAGAGTCTAGGACTAGAGGTCACAGCTTCAGAATTAAAGGACATTATTTTAGGAAGGAGATGAGGAGGAATTAATTTTGTCAGAGGGTGGTGAATCTGTGGAATTCATTGCCGCAGAAGGCTGTGGAGGCCAAGTCAGTGTATATTTTTAAGGCAGAGATAGATAGATTCCTGATTAATACGGGTGTCAGAGGTTATGGGGAGAAGTCAGAAGAATGGAGTTAGGAGGGAGAGATAGATCAGCCATGATTGAATGGCAGGGTGGACTTGATGGGCCGAATGGCCTAATTCATCTCCTCTATGACAAAAAAAGGAATCTAATTGAAGATACATTTTTTGTGAATTGGTATGACTGAGAATGCTGTGCTTAAGGGGTGGAGGGACCTTGATCAATGGTACCCGGATGTGGCGTCGAAGGACGAGAAGCCGAACTTACCGAATACCGCTCTGCCGAAAAGTCAAATAACGGACGTGACGTCGCCATGGGGGGGGGGCGGGACTAGTCAGCGATTGTTCCAGACCCCCGCATCCATCACATCACTGGCTGGTGGAGACAGGAGGGTGGCGGTCATTTTCCCACACACAAGCCGTTATTTGACCTTTCGGCAGAGCGGTATTCGGTTAGTTGGCGTGTAGGCGGCGCAGACTTTCGGTTCATTGGCGTCTCGGTTTCGTTTCCATTCAGCTATTTAGCTTTGACTTCTTTGCTTCGACTTCCCGTCCTTCGACGCCACGTCCACACACGTTGATCAATACAGGTCATTGGTGTAACGCAGACAGCAAAGGTAGATTGGATTTTATTCAATTCGTTTTTATTAATCAAAGAAGAAATTGGATTTATGGAACATTATATCAAAATCTCAAGACTTTGCATTTAAATGTATATATTTTTTAATGTATGCCTCTTTAATGACATGGTCTGACAGATTATTTCTAAGATCCTTGATCCATAAATCCAATCTTCAGTGCCTTCACCCAGAATATTAATTGAAACTTGGCTTCACATAACACACACATATTAATACAGTGATTTGATTTTTAATTTTTTACACGTTGAATTATTTATATTTGCACTCACTATTCTTCTCCTGAAATGTTGGCAATGGAGGTCGGACAAACTTGGATTGTTACCTCTGGAGTGTCGGAGGCGGAAGGGAGAGCTATTGGAAGTATCAGCTCGGACAGCATGGTGGTGCGGCGGTAGAGTTGCTGCCTTACAGCGCCAGAGACCAGGGTACGATCCCGACTACGGGTGCTGTCTGTACGGAGTTTGCACGTTCTCCCAGTGACCGCGTGGGTTTTCTCCGAGATCTTCGCTTTCCTCTCACACTCCAAAGACACACAGGTTGTAGGTTAATTGGCTTGGTGTAAATGTAAACTTGTCCGTAGTGTGTGTAGGATAGTGTTAATGTGCGGGGATCGCTGGTCGGTGCGGTGGGCCGAATGGCCTGTTTCCACACTGTATCCCTAAACTAAAAACTAAACTATATAAAATTATGAGAGGCGTAGACTCTGTTGGCAGTCGGAACCTTCTTCCCAAGTTAGAAATATCAAAGGTAGACAAAAGTGCTGGAGAAACTCAGCGAGTGCGACAGCATCTATGGAGCGAAGGAAATAGGCAACGTTTTGGGCCGAAACCCTTCTTTAGAAATATCTTAGAAATCCTTCTTAGAAATATCAAAGAATAGAGGACATAGTTTTAAGATGGCAGGAGCCAACTTTAAAGGAGATATGTAGGAAGGGACTGCAGATGCTGGTTTAAACCGAAGATAGACACAAAATGATGGAGTTCCTCAGCGGGACAGGCAGCATCTCTGGAGAGAAGGAATGGGTGACGTTTCTTGTCTGAAGAAGGGTCTCGTCCCAAAGCATCACTCATTCCTTCTCTCCAGATGTGCTGCCTGTCCCGCTGAGTTACTCCAGCATTTTGTGATTAAAGGAGATGTGCAGGGCAAGTTTTGTACACAGAGGGTGGAGGGTGCCTGGAATGCCACATCAGGGGTGGAGTTTAAGGGGCAGGTAAAAAAACTCACAGAGTGCTGGAGGAACTCAGCGGGTCAGGCAGCATCTGTGGAGAACATGGATAGGTGACGTTTCACAGAGTGCTGGAGTAACTCAGCGGGTCAGGCTGCATCTGTGGAGAACATGGATAGGTGACGTTTCACAGAGTGCTGGAGTAACTCAGCGGGTCAGGCTGCATCTGTGGAGAACATGGATAGGTGACGTTTCACAGAGTGCTGGAGTAACTCAGCGGGTCAGGCAGCATCTGTGGAGAACATGGATAGGTGACGTTTCACAGAGTGCTGGAGTAACTCAGCGGGCCAGGCAGCATCTGTGGAGAAAAAGGTTAGTGTCTCGAGAAAGGGCCCCAACCTGAAACGTCACCAATCCTTTTCCTCCAGAGATGCTGCCTGACCCACTGAGTTACTCCAACACTTTGTGTCTATCTTTAATTGTAAACCTCAACCTGCATCTATACATAATAGTGTTTCTTTCTCTTGTCCCTACAAAAGAAAGTTGAGAGCATAACTTCTACAACTAACATACTTTTTCCCATTACTTCCCAACGGCCACAACACTTGCCCCACCAATGCCTTGGTTCATGTGAAATTGGGCTCCAATGATATCAGCCGTCCAGTCAATTTCTGATGAAAGCAGAGTTAAGGGCCTGCCCCACTTGGACGACCTAATCCACGAGGTTAGAAGAACCTAGACAAGTTGAAAAAAATGTCAAGGTCGCCGAAGTAAAAGACCTCCTACGACTATGTCTATGACCTCCGACAACCTCCCCTCGACCTCAGTCTTCCACACCTAAGACCAACTACGAGTAGTTACGAGTGGAAAATTATCACATGATAAACTGATGTAATGTTTGCATTTTTTTCCCCGGGCCAGTTACCGACCTACGACTATCTACGACTACCATCGCAACCTACTACGACAAACGTATGACCTACCTACGAGTAAAAAGTATCAATTTTTTTCCATGCCGCCCTTTTTTTACTCGTGGACAATTTTTATCAGGCTGGAAAAAACGCCGCGACCTACTTGAGGTCACGAGTACGCGGAGACCGCTCACGAGCATGAGGAAGAGTTACAAAGACCTCCTACGACCTCGTGGCGACCATGCTGCGAGTACGAGTCAAGGGCAAACTCGGCAGAGGTCGCCAATTAGGTCGTGGAAGTGGGACAGGGGTTTACAATTTTACACCAGAAATTAGAGGATTTAGTTTAGTTTAGTTTAGAGATACATCGCAGAAACAGGCCCTTCGGCCCATCAAGTCCATGCCGACCAGCGATCCCCGCACACTAACACTATCCTACACACACTAGGGACAATTTACACATACACCAAGTCAATTAACCTACAAACCTGCACGTCTTTGGAGTGTGGGAGGAGACTGAGGATCTTGGAGAAGACCCACGCGGGTCTTGGGGAGAACGTACAAACTCCGTACAGCCAGCAGCCATAGTCGGGATCGAACCCGGGTCTCTGGCGCTGCGAGCGATGCAAATGCTGTAAGGCAGCAACTCTACCACTGTGTCACTGTGTCACCCTATTGCTTTTTATATGCTGAGGTTAATAGAAACATTAATAAAATATAAAGAAAAACAAACCAGCTTTGAAGCAATTGATGGCTTTAAACCTATTAATATAGATTTTCTCTCTGTTATTACATTACTGTAAATGTCCCAATGAGAATTTAAAAAAAAAATCTTTCAGAAGCAATTGAACATCTTTTGACAGAGTCACAATGATGTGCAGATGCTGGAATCCTGCGTAGAACACAAAGTGCTGGAGTGACTCAATTTTACCAATACTGGAATAACTCAATTTTTACAAAGTGCATTATATCCCGAATTTGGAAACAAGGAACTGCAGGTGCTGGTTTCCACACAAAAAACGACACAAGTGCTGGAGTAACACAGAGGCTCAGGCAGCATCTCTGATCCCTCCAGAGGTGTGGCAAGGCCTACAGTTAGTTGTATGTTGTAAAGTATTGGTCGAATTGTGTTACTCCAACACTTAGTGATCTGCGCAAGATTGAAGCATCTATAGATCCTTGTGTCGCCTTCAAAAGATGTTCAATTGCTTCTGTAACTTGTTTTGAATATCACATTGGGACACTTACAGTAATGTTTTAGTTTAGTTTATACAGCGCGGAAACAGGCCCTTCAGCCCACCGAGTCCGCGCCGACCAGCAATCCACGCACACTAACACTATCCTACACACACACACTAGGGACAATTTACAATCTTTACCGAAGCCAATTAACCTACAAACCCGCACGTCTGGAGTGTGGGGGAAACCGGAGCAACGGAGAAAACCCACACGGGTCACGGGGAGAACGTACAAACTCCACACAGTCAGCACCCGTGGTCAGGATCGAGCCCGTGTCTCTGGCGCTGTAAGGCAGGAACTCTACCGCTGCACCACCGTGCCGCCCCAAATGTAATCTAACAACAGCAACTACAGTTCCTTATATCGACCAATAATAGATTGTTGGGGTGAGAGTGTCGGAGAGAACATGGTTCAAGTGCTTCCTTGGACAGATGATCTTTGACAGTGGGCGAATGTTGGATCGTGGTCAACGGTGTTAAAGGCCAGTGAGAGGCCAAAAGGATAAGAAGTGACAGATTATTTTTGTTGCAATATATTACGTACAGATTATAATAATCTGCAACATCTCAAACCCGAGACATCTGAGGAGACGTTTCAGGTCGGGACCAATTCTGCATCAACGTTTGATGTTGAACTTCAGCTAAATTTCAAGAAAAGCAGCGACTTACTCAGTCAACTACCTGACTCTCTCGTTGTGTAACCGCACCAGAGGCCCTAAGATGCCAAGTCACTGGAGCTTTACAGATATGAAACAATTTATTTTTATTCAAATGATTGTCGCTATCCAAGTCCCAACTTGTTGTTATCATTTCCATTTAAATTAAAGGCTTTGGAAAAACCACTTGAATTCCAAATGGTTTATGAATCTTTTATTAATTAGCTACAGTTTTATGCTTATTATCACTATGAAAGAGGAGTCTGCCTTTGATCTGACTGCTTTGATCAAACTGCAATCAAAGGACCTCACGTCCAATTAATAACTCTGCACCATATTCTAATTTGTACGTGCGTTAGAAAATAATTCCAATCTCGGATGTGCGTGCGTTAGAAAATAAATATTAAACAGAATTTTTCCAAATATCTCACCTATCCGTGATAAATGTCAATACCTAGAAGCCAACTTAACTCATAACTTGGTAAATTGCATAAAAATTTAAAAAAAATTGGATAGTTATTTTAAAAATTAGTTCTGAAGTTGTTAATATTCAATTGGTAGCACAACTGAACATATAAACATAATACTCTGTGAACAATATTTTGGACCCGATCCAAAATTAATAATATTGGGAATATCAGAACATAGTATAAAACTTGCAACAAATCAAATAAATGTTCTTGATTACAGTATAATTACTGGGAAAAATTAATACTAAGATTTTGGAAAAATCCAACAACCCCACAATTAAAATGTGGATGACAGAGATGTCTGCGACCTTACATTAGGAAAAAATTAGATTTGTCTTAATTGACAAACCAGAATTATTTGTTAGAATATGGTCTCCATTTATTCATTTGTTAAAGAGGTAAATTGGTTCAACGCGGAAGCTGGACTGAACCCCGAGCTCAGGATTGGATGAACAACTATGCCTAATAATCTACGCACCTATCTCCAAAACTGTTACTGATCATTTTTTCATTTTTGTATTTTTTCCATTTTTTTTCTCCCCCTTTTTTTTCATTATCCTATTAGTTTATAGATCTTTCTTTTCAGTTCCATCTCTTAAAAAAATCTTTAAAAAGAACAGAAGCTTCTATGAATGTAATTGATAAACGAACCACATTTCTATTAAGTGTTTACGCTTCCAATAATAATACTGGTCGGCACGGACTGGAAGGGCCGAGAAGGCCTGTATCCGTGCTGTAATTGTTATATGGTTATATGGTTATAATTCATTCATTGGCAGGCACGCATTGGTCACTTGTTAAGCAGTTCATCTCTTTTTCTTCATTCATTGCGGAGATGTTGTAAAACTAATCATCTACTGGAATTAACTTCTTAAGGTGATTGAATTCCAGAGCTACATGGTTTCAGGACATTTCATTAATCATTTGCCGAATGATTGTAGGTGTTAGATTAAAGACGGCAAATTAAAAGTCGGTCCCTTCCCCTGGTGAGTATCGAACCCGGGTCTCTGGCGCTGTAAGCCAGTGGCTTCCGCTGCACCACTCTGCTGCCTAATTTCAGTTACTCAACAACTGTTGTTTTTTAATTCCACTACCCATGCATCTGTCCATATCTATTTTAAATTGTTGCTTTTCTGTTAGATCCAAATAAATGATTTCCTACTTACCTGCACTGAAATCATTTTTTTTCTATTTATTCAATCTAAGTATTCATTTATTCCTTTTTCGCCCATAAGAAGGGACTCGACCCGAAACGTCACCCATTCCTTCTCTCCAGGGATGCGGCCTGACCCGCTGAGTTACACCAGCATTTCTAATTACAATGCTGGCTGTTTGCAGCGTGTGGCAATCTATTTCATCTTATGTGTTATTTATAAGATTGGTAACTGTGAGTTACGTTGTAGAGGATGTCGATGCTTATCGGTTTATGGTTTTTAGTCGTTATCCAGCCTCATCTTGGCAATCTGAGAATGATAATGATATGAGTGATATATCTATTAATTCATATCCTCTGGCTTCCCGGGTCCCAGTCCATCACGGGTTCCCCACCATCGAAGGGAATTATAGGAGTCTCTGCCTCAATATGCGCTTATATTTAAGAGGGAGCTAGATGTGACCCTTGTGGCTAAAGGGATCAGGGGGTATAGAGAGAAGGCAGGTACAGGATACTGAGTTGGATGATCAGCCATGATCATGTTGAATGGCGGTATTGTGTCTATCTTATATATATATATATGTGTGTGTGTGTGTGTGTGTGTGTGTGTGTGTGTGTGTGTGTGTGTGTGTGTGTGTGTGTGTGTGTGTGTGTGTGTGGCGTGTGTGTGTGTGGCGTGTGTGTGTGTGGCGCGTGTGTGTGTGTGGCGTGTGTGTGTGTGTGGCGTGTGTGTGTGTGGTGTGTGTTTGTGTGTGTGTGGTGCATGTGTGTGTGTGTATGTGTGTGTGTATGTGCGTGTGGCGTGTGTGCGTGTGTGTGGCATGTGTATGTGTATGTGTGCGGTGTTTGTGTGCGCGCGTGTATGGCATGTGTGGCCTGTGTGTCCGTGTGCATTTGCGTGTGCGTGGTGTGTGTGTGCACGTGGTGTGTGTGTGTGTGTGTGTGTGTGCGTGGTGTGTGTGTGCGTGTGCGTGTGTGTGTGTATGCGTGGTGTGTGTGTGTACGATGTGTGTGCGTGCGAGTCGGTGGGTGTGTGTGTGTACGGTGTGTGTGTGCGCGGTGTGTGTGTGTACGGTGTGTGTGCGTGCGTGTCGGTGGGTGTGTGTGCGTGTGTGCGAGCGTGTGTGTATGTGCAGTGTGTGTTCATGTGTGGCGTGTGTGTGTGCATGTGTGGCATGTGTGGCATGTGTGTGTGCATGTGTGTGCATGTGTGGCGTGTGTGTGTGCGCGGTGTGTGCATGCGTGTCGGTGGGTGTGTGTGTGAGGTGTGTGTGTGCATGTGTGACATGTGTGTGTGCGGTGTGTGTTTATATATATATACACACACACTGAACCTTTTTCCATTTATAATATTGTTCACAGAATTTTATATTTATATGTTCAGTCATCTGCCACAAGTGAGAATCGTTCGCTCGTATGCCTGACGACGTGTAGCTCGCTGTCGGCTTCTGTCGTTGTCCAACATGTTGACAGAATCGGTCGCCCAGCGCATCACAGAGCGCATTGTGTCGTCGTTTCCGGGGATCGCCACGAGGAGGCTTCTGTCGTGATCCCCGCGGGTAAGAATGTCAGTGTTCTATCTGGGACATGTGACAATGAAACACTATTGACTCTTCTTCTCAACTGAACATTGGATGCCCTGCTGATGGCAGCGAGAACGTTGCACCAATTGTGTTTACACGGCCGGCTTCCCTCTTCCCATTTGGACACCGGCCATTGAAATACTTTGCAGTACTTGGGGAAACAAGAATGTTACTGGCTTGTGCATTGCAGTGTTTTATCAAAGCCCGTAGAAATCTGAATATTACTTCAAAATGTATTATCAGCACTGTTGCCTAGGGAACCAGAACCATATCCGAAGAATCATCTTAATATGCAAAGTGCTCTTGTTCGCCCAAATCAGCTTTAAAACTCCCTTAAGGTAACGATTGGATCTTACTAAAATAATACCAAGATTGTTAAGGTAGAGGCATATTAATAACATATGCACACAACCATTTATAAATCAATTTAGGCATCTCTAAATTCATCCTTTGTTTTCTTTGCCTCCAAGTGGAATTTACAGGAGAGAACAATGTGTAGGTCATCATAATTATGCTGATAATAGAATTTTAAACAGTGCCGCCAACGATAATTTCACTACAGTCCCCTCTCCTACCTGCCTTTAGTATTTTCTGTTTCAAAGACATTCTTTACCTGAGCAACCAGATCATCAGCCAAACACAAAAAGTGCTGGAGGAAGTCAGCGGGTCAGGCAGCATCTGCGGAAGGTCTGTAGCAACAAGGAACCGCTGGTTTGCAAAATAAAGACACAAGGTGTTGGAGAGACTCAGTGTCTCAGGCAGCATCTGCGGAGAACAAGGATAGGTGACGTTTCCAGTTGGGACCCTTCTTCAAATCCAGAACATCACTTGCGGGCCTGTCCCACTTGGGCGACTTTTTAGGCGAGTGCAGGAGCCTCTGGGCTCGCCACATGTTCGCCACATGTTCGCTGGTGGTCTCTGGTGAGTCTCCTTCACGGTCGCGAGGAGTTCCCGCATTCTGGGAACTAGACGCACCACAAATGGTCAGTATGGTCGCCACAAATTTTTCAACGTGTCGAATAAACTTTCTGCAACCAAAAATTGGTCGCCATGGAGAAAATCGATACTTTTGTAGTCGTAGGTACAGTTGTAGTGGGGGTGTAGTTACGGCATGTAGTTACGGGTAGTCGAGTTGCCGTAAGTAGTTTTAGCTCATCGCCTTTGCTGACCGGGCATTTTCATTGGCTCATTGGGGGGAAAAAACGTAAACACGAGGTTTCAGAACCGACCGGTAATTTTAAATGCCCGTCGAACTTCACAGATGTGTATCTCTGGCTTATTAAAAGTTGTCTGGCTTCTTAAAAGTGTCTCCCTCCCCCCTTCTTACCCCCCTTCTCTCCCCCCCTCTCCCCCCCCCCTCTCCCCCCCCCCTCTCCCCCCCCTTCTCTTCTCCTCCCCCCCCTTTTAAAGGACTTACCGTACACTATGCTAGTCATCTTTATCCTTCCTGTTCATCACGGTGTGTGTCTGTATCACCTTGGCTTTGCACCATGTGAATTTCAGACAGCGCTCCCCCCGCTTACCCTGGCCCCCGCCTTTGCGATGCGTGCGTGCGTGTGTGTGTGCGTGCGAGCGAGCGTGCGTGCGTGTGTGCATGCGTGCGTGTGTGTTTCACTCTGACAATCTCGAGTTCATGATCAAGGTGTAGGTAGGCGGTGGTGTCTGTGAGCTGATGGATCAGTCTGAAGACCGATCCCGACACAAAACGTCACCTGCCCATTCCCTCCACAGAGGCTGCCTGACCCACAGAGTTCCTCCAGCACTTTGTGTTTTGCTCGAGATTGTGACCAAGATTGTAATGAGGTCTGGAGCCATATGGACATGGTCCTGGCAGAGGGTTTATCTGTCAGCAGGGCATTGGTAATTGTCATTTGATTGTACGCTTCAATACATCTTCTCTCACAGTGCTCATGTATGGAGATAGAACAGTATTTAGTCAGATTAGATTTGTTTGTGCTCAGAGCTTGCCAGAACAATTATCACTGTACTGTGCTGTGCTGTACTGTACTGTCGGTGTCAAGTTGGGAAGTACAACGAGATCTGGGGGTCCTTGTTCATCACTCACTGAAAGTAAGCATGCAGGTGCAGCAGGCAGTGAAGAAAGCAAATGGCATGTTGGCCTTCATAACGAGAGGAGTCGAGTTTAGGAGCAAAGAGGTCCTTCTGCAGTTGTACAGGAATGAAGTATTAAACGCCTCGAAACGCCTTGTACTCGCATCTGAGTTTTAATGACCTCTCGTTAATTTTATTCAAAGGAGCGCAAAATACTTGAAGCAAGTCAGTTCACGAAAACGACGTGTTAACTGTCATTGTTAATTGCTACATCGATATTCATTCATTAATCCATATAATATAAATGTGTGAACTGACCTTGCTTCAATTATGACGCGTCTGTTGAATAAAATTAACGGGAGATGCATTTAAACAAAGATCCTATAACTGTCAGATGCGGGCAAAATTATAATTTCAACTTTGGAGGTAGATTTACGTAGGGAAGGAATAGGCGACATTTCGGGTGGAGGCCGTTCTTCAGACCCTTCGTGAATAGGACTGAATCGTGGTAGGACTGATTAGTGATAATGACGAATCAGCCTACAGGGAGGAGGTCCAGCACCTGACTACCTGGTGTGCCAACAATAACCTCGTCCTCAACTCCCAGAAGACGAAGGAAATCATTGTTGACTTTAGGAAGAACAGAGGGGGCAGACACACCCCCATCCATATAAACGGGACTGAGGTGGAGAGGGTCTCCAACTACAAATTCCTCGGGGTACACATCTCGGAGGATCTGTCCTGGTCCCTCAACACCTCAAAGCTGATCAAAAAGGCACAGCAGCGCCTTTACTTTCTGAGGAGGCTCAAAAAAGCCCACCTGTCCCCCCAGATCCTGACGAACTTCTACCGCTGCACCATTGAAAGCATCCTGACCACCTGCTTTACGGTATGGTACAGCAGTTGCACCGTGGCAGACAGGAAGGCACTACAACGGGTGGTGAAAACCGCCCAGTACATCATCGGTGCCCCGCTCCCTGCCATGGATGCCCTCCACCGAAAACGGTGCCTGAAGCGGGCCGGGAAGATCATCAAGGACCCCTCACACCCTAACCATGGACTGTTTGCCCTCCTCCCATCAGGGAGGCGGTACAGGAGCCTCAGGTCCCGCACCAGTAGGACGAAGAACAGCTTCTTCAACTACACCATCAGACTGCTGAACTCGGAGCCCAGCTGATAGACTTGTCTGTACCCTGTATTTATTTATTTCCGTACTGCTACCACTGCACTCTGTATTTATTTTTTTATATCGCTATCACTAAGAATGACGCTAAACTGCATTTCATTGTACCTATACTTGTATTTGTGCAATGACATTAAACTTGAATTGAATTGAATTGAATTGAATTGAATTGAATTGAATATCGAAATGTCTGACGGTCCAATGCGGAGATGTTTGAAGAGAAGCCATCCAGACAATACTTCATCTCAAAAGGAATGACAAAGAACACTACATTCATATTTCGTGCAGGTACCACTTTCCATGAGGTATATTTTAAATGCTGATCAACTACCTATCTTTTCTCATTTCACTTTTTAATATTTTGTATGAATATTATTGCATGGAAAAAACTGCAGAAAATCTACCATATCATGTGCGAGCAGCCCGCTCTTGTTCAGTGATATCATGAAAGAATGTTACTTACTCATATACTTTACCCGGGACTTGCACTTATTTAGGTTAGATTAAGTGAGATTCAGTTTCATTTTCATCAATTTCACCTCATTCTAGATCTAGCGAGCTAATCACGAGATCCGACATCATATTATTATAACATGATTTTCCAGTATTAATTGCAGTATCTAATGTTTATCTCAACTTGGTGAAATACTGTTTAAGAAGGAACTGCAGATGCTGGAAAATCGAAGGTGGACAAAACTGCTGGAGAAACCCAGCGGGGACAAAACTGCTGGAGAAACTCAGCGGGGACAAAACTGCTGGAGAAACCCAGCGGGGACACCAGAAACAGAAGGTAGACACACATCGCTGCTGTAGGACAATCAATGATGTCATCTTCAGCGATGAGCTGTCCACATGTTGGCAAACACACAAGCTAAATGTTTCACTTATAAACCGTATCCCAGTGCCACATGAGAATCTAAAATGCCTTTGGCAAACAGAGAGAGGGAATGCCCACCTGTAGATTGAATTGAATTTAATTTCCTTTATTGTAATTCAAACAAGTTTGAACAACATTTCGTGCATGACAGTAACAAAGGCAACAAAACAGACAATTTTACTTTGGAGCCACGTGAGTGACTACGTGAAGAAGGCCGTCAGTCCGCTGAGCGCGTCATTACGTTACCAGCTCCGCTCCGTCCAGCGTCAAGTTCAACCCGACGGTAAGTTTCCTTTTTTCCAGGTTTCTCCTGTTTTCGTTTTTGCAGGACTCTCTGTTCAGAGAGGTACCTGCACGACTGGGGCGAAGTCCGGACAGGCCGCGGATACCGGGACCGAGGGGAACCTGGTATACAGGGGGTTAAACAACCACACGCCAGCAAGGTCTGTGAGCCTAGTCAGGAGAGCTCCCCCGGCACTCAGGGGACATCTGCTCCAGATTCCCTGGGAGGGGGTTAAACCAACCACACGCCGCCAAGGTCTGTGAGCCAGGCCAGCAGGGTCCCAGCACCCGACTAGAGGGGACATCTGCTTCCAGGCCGGCTGTGGTTCCCACATAGGGGTTAAAACGAACCACAGGCTGGCAAAGTCTAGGAAGTCGGCCAGGAGGGTTGCCCCCCACAGGTACTAGGGCCAGCTATATCCAGACCGCTGTGGTTCCCCACCTAGGGGGTACACCTACAGCAGTGGGGCAGGCCTGTGGAAGTCAGGCCAGGAGGGACCCCACCAACATACAATGGTCAGCTGCTTCCAGACCGCTGTGGATCCCCAGAAAGGGGGGTCAAACCTAAGGTAAGACGGCCAGGCCTGTGGACTAGGGGAGTCAGGCCAGGATGTTTCCTGATGGACAGGATCCCCTCCTACATGGGTAACATTTTCAAACGTTCAAACCCACATGGAGCACCTGATGGAGAGGTGCTCCACAATGACATACTCCAAAGGAGGGAGTTATCAGCCCGGGTATTATGGAGAACCCGCAGGCAGCAGCACCTGTTTCAGGGCTGCACAATGTCTCCTTCTCTGAGGAGGGGAGCATTCAGGGTCAGTTTCAGTCTGACCCAGAGCAAAAACCTGACATAGGGCCGCTGGAGGGGCCATGTCAGTGCAGGTAGCCTCAGGGGCCTGCGGCAGCACCTGTTTTCAGGGCTGCCTATGAATCTTCCTCTCTGTGGAGGGGAGTGCGAGTGATCAGTATGGAACTGACTTCAAATTCTAAGTATGTCCGTGGAACATACTGGAGTACATGCGTATGTCTTCAAGAGATACTCGCAAATGCTACAAGTGCCGGCAGTGAACAGCGCTACCTGGGTGACAGTGGAGAGCATGCAATCCAAGAAATGAATCCAGCCGCCGAATCCTCTCTTCAGGTAAGACTTTTCCCACAGGTAAGACCAGGATGTGGAAGCAAAAGCTGTCGGACTAATCGAGGCCAACGAGGAGCAAAGCTTCATCGGTAGACGACGACACACCCCACGCCTCCATCGGGGGCAGCGGTTCACTGAAGCCGGTGGCAGCTTGAAAGCTGGGCACGCAAATATGGCCAGCGTTGTCTTTCGAGGCAGGCTCAGAATTGTGGCCAGGCTGTCTAACGAGGCAGGCTCAGTATGATGAGAGTTTTCAGACCAAAGCCTAACGGATTAGCATACGACCATCAGTAGCCATGGAGGTAGGTGGGTCTTGCTCTCCCATTTACATGTTGTTAATATTTACACTTGTGTTTTTCTACAAGTGACCATGCTTGCATGAGATTTAGATCTGGGTTTAATAAACTGATGATAACACGTGATTACTTTATACTCACAACATACTAGGTTCCAAGCAGGCTTGGAATTGGGGCCGGAGTTGTCTTTCGAGACAGGCCGAGTATTATGGGCTGGATTGCCTTTCAGGATAGGGTGAAAGCTGCAGGATGTCACTTCATCCAGATTTAACTCCTATGTGCAGTATAGACTTTCAAAATGGGATACATCGTTACTGTCCAATTATTC
Organism: Raja brachyura; assembly: GCA_963514005.1. The sequence continues at coordinate 3,845,073 of OY740802.1, forward strand.
ATTCTATAGGAACTATATGACAGGCATTGATCTCAAAGATGCATGCTATTCAGGTCCCATTCACAGGGATCACTGGAAATATTTGAAATGTATCTGGATGGGTCAATGCAACAGTAAAACCGTTACAAATGGGCTACTTCAGCTCCCAGGTTTATTTACCAAATTAGTTAAACCGGTGCTTGGGCTGCTCAGAGCTCTAGAACATTGTTATCACCTATCTGGATAATGTTTTTTAAATGCTGTATTTTATTAAATTAACTGTTGCAGCCCAAACTATATTTGAGCATTGGGATCCTTTAATCCATCCAGTTAAATTTAAGTTGATACCAATTAGAACAATTGACTGTTGGGATTACATTTTTCTATCAACTTAACAGGGTCTCTGCCCTGGGGCAGGAGGTGGAATTATCAGAAGCCTGTAACAACCTTGTTGTTATAAGCAGCAATCTACTCATTAAGTGTAATTGGCAATATAGCAGCTGTGTTCCAGCAGTGCAAATTGGGCCTTTGCATTATCAGTACCTACTACGTGCAAAGAATTAACCTCAGTACCATGTAGGTCTTTGTTAATAGACCCAGGCCTATCCCAGCTGAAGCTACCAAAGTCACATGGTGGCAGTATTCAGCATTGCTGCAGTAGGTTTGGTCAGTTATCCTCAGTAATTACAAACTGATGCTACTCCTCAAAGATGAGAAATTCCGACTGCCATCTCCAGTTATGGAGGTGGATACGGTTTGCATCAGTCACCAATTTTCAGTTTGGTATCAACTATCTATAACACTGGTGCATCCTATAGGTTAAAGGTTATTGTGTGAATATGCATAGTCTGTATGCTCAACTCCAAGTTGATACACCATGGTGGTGGCATGTGTTAGTCACATGGGTGCAATAAAGTTAAACTAACCCATGATTTTACCTAACCTCGTTTGAGGCTATTGTGTCATTAAGTGAAATCAATGACAACACAGAATGAATGTTGGATCACTAAGTGTTTAATGTTATCATGACTCGATAGAACACCGAATATCGATATGTTTACATCCAGGCTCCTTCTCCAGTTGTTAATACATGGCATACAGTGGCGAGAATACACTATCACCACACTGGGGAGGAATGTTTTCTTGCATGTCTTAGTTAATCAGGACTTTTGATTGAGGATGAGAGGGGATCTTATTGAACCATATAAGATTATTAAGGGTTTGGACACGCTAGAGGCAGGAAACATGTTCCCGATGTTGGGGGAGTCCAGAACCAGGGGCCACAGTTTAAGAATAAGGGGTAAGCCATTTAGAACGGAGATGAGGAAACACATTTTCTCACAGAGAGTTGTGAGTCTGTGGAATTCTCTGCCATAGAGGGCAGTGGAGGCCGGTTCTCTGGATACTTTCAAGAGAGAGGTAGATAGGGCTCTTAAAGATAGCTGAGTCAGGGGATATGGGGAGAAGGCAGGAACGGGTACTGATTGTGGATGATCATCTGCGATCACATTGAATGGCGGTGCTGGCTCGAAGGACCGAATGGCCTACTCCTGCACCTATTGTCCATTGTCTATTGTCAGAGCACCCGGAGTAAAACCCACACGGTCACAGGGAGAACGTGCAAACTCCACACAGACTGCACCTGAGGTCAGGATGGAACCTGGGTCTGTGGCACTGTGAGGCAGCAACTCTACCTGCGGTGGCACTGAGCCACCCAGATCTGTGCTCAAACCTTTACTCAGACCACGCTGGTAAAATCTCAAATAGGGACTGTCACTTATTTAAATGTCACTTACCCAGAATTACAAACATATTTTTTCGGGTTGGTATTTTGGTTGTCGATGATCAAACAACGAATGAATTGCTGTTAACGACGGTGATAATAAAATTGAATAAGATGGCTGTAGTACGCGTATCAATTAAAGAGGAGATTAAAGTCCTGATTAACTGAGATTAAAAAGTTTAAGTGTGGCATTAATCATTTGACAGCCCGGTTTTTGTATTTTATTTACTTTGGATGCCGTCCATTAGAGTAAATTTGTGGTTTGGACGGGCACCTAACTGATGCCGTTTAATTAGACTGTGAAAGAGTTCCAACGCCAGAGACTTCATCCCAGAGTCAAGAATGACGTTCCCGTGCAGAATTAGAACAATGGTGAAGTCCACAGCCAGAGAAGTCGTTCTGTGTTCCAGCTCTACATCATTCCTCACCCATTCATGGTGTCAGACGTGATTAGTTGGGAGCAGCGTAGCCACTCAATCAACGTACATTCACATCCCTGCACTTCACGTTCTTGATCACAAAAGCTAGACCGAGGGATTGGATTGGATTGAATGCTTTATTGTCACATGTGGTAATCACAGTGAACATTTTAGCTTGCATACCTTGCCGATAGTTGCCCATAAAGGGGGCTTACAAATTTACAAATCCCCCCCCACCGTGCACTTCCCTCTTTGTTCTACCCCCCCCCCCCCTCATGGTGGTCCCCACATGCCAGGTCCCCATTGTCCACTGTTCTCCACTGTGGTCCCCACATGCCGGGTCCTCCGTTGTCCCTTCCCACTGGGGGAAATGCTGCCTCGGTGGACGTGCGACCATCCATTAACGTCAGGTCAACTCAACGCTCTTTGTTCAACAAAACTGGGGAAATATCTCGTGTGGGAGGGGACTGCGGATGCCGGTTTAAACCGAAGATAGACACAAAAAGCTGGAGTAACTCAGCGGGACAGGCAGCATCTCTGGAGAGAAGGGAATGGGTGACCATTCGGGTTGAGATCTGAGCAAGGGTCTTCACCCAAAACATCACCTATTATTTTTCTCCGGAGATGCTGCCTGACCCACTGAGATATTCCAGCACCTTGTGTCTGTAGGAAGACGTGAAGTCTTCCTCAATGTCCCGGACAATATTCATTCCATATGGAACATCATGAAAATAAAGAAGCACAGAGAGTGGTGGGTCTCTGGAACTCTCTGCCACAGAAGGTAGTTGAGGCCAGTTCATTGGCTATATTTAAGAGGGAGTTAGATGTGGCCCTTGTGGCTAAAGGGATCAGGGGGTATGGAGAGAAGGCAGGTACAGGATACTGAGTTGGATGATCAGCCATGATCATATTGAATGGTGGTGCAGGCTTGAAGGGCCGAATGGCCTCTACTCCTGCACCTATTGTCTATGTTTCTATGTTTATCATGGCATTGGTTGGCATGGCATCAAATTGTATGAGGCTGATAAGAGATATTCTTGGCATCATATTGAGCAGGCATTGTGGGCCATTGGGTCAGTTCTGGTGCTGTGCTGTCCCATGTTTTATGTTCCATTAAATGAGCAGTTGTATTTCGGTACATTATAGCATGATTTACATTGAAAGATGTTCAATGACTCAGAGAATAGAACATAGAAAAGTCCAGACACCAGCTGTGGGCCAGGCAGCATCTCCGGAGAACATGGATAGGTGACGTTTTGGGTCGAGATGCTTCTTTGGACTGTAGGTGACGTTCTAGTTCAGGTCCCTTTATAAAATGTGGGGAAAGGGTCGTGATAGATGACTCTCCCGAATACCGAAAGCCTTTGCAATGTCTAAAAGTCTCTTGCCCAGAGTGGGGGAATCGAGGACCAGAGGACAAAGGTTCAAGATGAAGGGAACAAGATTTAATAGGAATCTGAGGGGGTAACTTTTCACACAAAGGGTGGTGGGTGCATGGAACAAGCTGCCAGAGGAGGTAGTTGAGGCTGGGACTGTCCCAACGTTTAAGAAACAGCTCGACGGGTACATGGATAGGACAGGTTTGGAGGGATATGGGCCAAGCGCAGGCAGGTGGGACAAGTTTAGCTGGGACATGTTGGCTGGTGTGGGCAAGTACTATCCAGACAAATCATACCACACACAGCAGTATAATACATCCTGTTCCACGACACCACGCAGAGAGTCACCATATCCTACTTTGCTACAAGGAGGCATGCACTTTCACCTTACAATGAGGAGAGGGTGGAACACTCTCCACAGGTCTGGATAGATGCAACTCCAACAACAATGAAGAACCTAAGGGCGGCACAGTAGCGCAGCGATAGAGCTGCTGCTTTGCAGTGCCAGAGATCCGGGTTCAATCCCGACTACGGGTGCTGTCTGTATGGAGTTTGCACGTTCTCCTCGTGACCTGCATGGGTTTTTGCCGGGTGCTTCGGTTTCCGCCCACATTCCAAAGACGTGCAGATTTGTAGGTTAATTGGCTTCTGTAAACTGTCCCTAATGCGTAGGATAGTGCTAGTGTACGAGGTGATCGTTGGTCAGCACGGACTTGGTGGGCTGAAGGGTCTGTTTCCACGCTGTATCTCTCAAGTCTAGAGAAGGGGTTGGCTATCTACGGCCCCTGGGCCGAATGCGGCCCCTAACCCAAAATCATCCGGATCAGCCCACAGGCGGATTTATTTCCCCGTAATCATCTGTTCCGCCGAGCGCCGGGCGGGCCGAGCTGTGGCTGTGCCGCATCCTGCGCAAACCCGCCAGCACGGCCGCGCACCTTCGGGCAACACGTTTAACAAAGAACTGCAGAAGCTGGAAAAATCAAAGGTAGACAAAAATGCTGGAGAAACTCAGTGGGTGAGACCTGCGAGGATTGTATGAGGCTGCCTCACCCGCTGAGTTTCTCCAGCAATTTTGTCTACCTTCTGTGAACACGTGATTTGATGCCTGCCATCCGGGGCGGGATCCATGTGTACACGTGATCGATGTGGCCCGCCATCCGCTCACAGACATGCGTCCCAGCCCCTATGCAGAACAACGCTGCCGGCCCCTGATCTAGAGTCTGAAGGTTAACAGCGAATGGGGCAAAGCAGTTGGCTTGTCTGCCACCACACACACCACCCTGGACATAGAACACGCCACCTGCAAAATGCACTCCAAACCTACAACCTCTTGGACAGTCAATAGGTGCGTGGTTGCACCGCCACTTCACAATTCCCCCAAAGTCAGGCCCCATCCTAACATTGATATAGGATTATCTTCATAATTACTGGGTCCAAGCCCCAGAATCTTCCACTCAATGACTTTGCCAGACCCATGGCAACTCACTGTTTCCTTATCAAGAACAAAAGTCGAATGCCAACAAATGGAGCTGCATGCCAACAAAGTGAATAGATAAATATAAATTAAAAATCTTCACTACAATATATATTTAAATGCATTGTCCATCTACCTGCTATTGTGTTGGTGCATTTAGCTTGTTAAAGGTGAATATGGTTCAGCCATCAATAAATCAAATGATTGGAACATTATAATATAATAATACTGGGTACTTTAAATCCACTTAATGTGATGCCCTTGAACGATACACTGTTTAACAAAAGCAGAAAGTTATACAGTGGAACTGAATGTTTAATTCAATTGCTCATGGTCCTTCAAGGTTTCACACCAGAATTTAGTTCCATCCATCCACGACTGCAAGAAATTGCAGCGAATTGTGGACGCAGCCCAGACCATCACACAAAGCAACCTCCCTTCTATAGGAAGAAGGATTTCGGCCCGAAACGTCGCCTATCTCCTTCGCTCCTTAGATGCTGCTGCACCCGCTGAGTTTCTCCAGCCTTTTGTGTCCCCTCCCTTCTATTGACTCCATTTATACCTCATGCTGCCTCGGCAAGGCCAGCAGCATCATCAAGGACGAGTCACACCCTGGCCACTCCCTCTTCTCCCCTCTCCATTAGGCAAAAGATATTTTAGTGTGGAAACACACACCTCCAGATTCAGGGACAGTTTCTTCCCAGCTGTTATCAGGCAACTGAATCATCCCACCACCACCAGAGAGCAGGGCTGAACTACTATCTACCTCTTTGGTGACCCTCGGACTATCCGTCTGAAGAAGAATCTCGACCCGAAACATCGCCTATTTCTTTCGCTCCATAGATGCTGCCACACCCGCTGAGTTTCTCCAGCACTTTTGTCAACCTCGGACCATCCTTGATCGGACTTTGCTGGCTTTACATATCATGTATCTATACACTGTAAATGGATCAATCGTAATCATGTGTTGTCATTCTTCTGACTGGTTAGCACGCAACGAAAGCTTTTCACTGTACCTCGGTACACGTGACAATAAACTACACTGGAACTGAAAAAAAAGTTTTCCATTTTGACCTTTCAGAATATTTGTTCTTAGTTGAATTTCTTTTGCTTTTCTCAGAATCACCAATATCCTTATTCGTTACTGTTTAAGTATAAAATAAAATGATTTGACAAATGACCTTACATCCTTTGTAATTAAACAAATAAATAGATTTAATTATTGACGAGCAGTTGTATCGATGGTTAACAGAACATTGTAAAGGTTTCCTTGACTTTTCAATAATTCATCCTAAATTGGATCCCTTTGTTAATTTGAATCATATACGTGCTGTGATTTATACATATACTACTATTGCCAATGTGAAAATAAGAACCAATGTATCCAAAAACTTGGCACTGAAATTACACCAACAGAAACGAAAGCAGACTCGAAACATCACCCATTCCTTCTCTCCAGAGATGCTGCCTGGCCTGACGAGATACTCCGGCATTTTGTGTCTACCTTTGGTGTAAACCAGCATCTGCAGTTCCTTAAATTGACACAAAAAGCTGGAGTAACTCAGCAGGACAGGCAGCATCTCTGAAGAGAAGGAATGGGTGACGTATCAGGTCTAGACCCCTCTTCCGACTCGACACGAAAAGTCACCCATTCCTTCTCTCCAGAGATGCTGCCTGTCCCGCTGAGTTACTCCAGCATTGTGTGTCTATCTTCAGTTTAAACCAGCATATGCAGTTCCTTCCTACTCTCAGATATTAAGATGTAACAGGATAAATGGTCCCAAAATATTAGGGGGAATAACACATGGGTCTAATTTCCAGAATCTCTGTATATTTCCTAATTTATCACAAACTCTGAGTCAGGTAAAATATTAGGTTTGTAGATGTTCATAAACTTCTTTAAACATCTATCATTGCACATAGAGAGTTTAGTAGCCTTGTGCCAAAAAGCCTCCCAATGTCAGCAAGATGAAGGAGCTCGTCACTGACCAGAAAACAGAGAGGTTTAATTTAGTTTAGTTTAGAGGCACAGCATGAAAAAAGCCGTTGCCTATTTCCTTCGCTCCATCGATGCTGCCTCACCCGCTGAGTTTCTCCAGCACTTTTGTCTACCTTCGGTTTTCCAGCATCTGCAGTTCCTTCTTAAACATGAAAAAGCCCATTCGGCCCACTTAGTTCATGCCAAACATGTAGGCGGAATGGTGAACAGCATGGATGGAGTGGATGTGGCGAGGATGTTTCCATTAGTGGGAGAGTCTAGGACTAAAGCCTCAGAATTAAAGAACGTTCTTTCAGGAAGTAGATGAGGAGATATTTCTTCAGGCAGAGGGTGGTGAATCTGTAGAGTTCTTTGCTACAGAAGGCGGTGGCGGTCAAGTCAGTGGATATTTTTAAGGCAGAGATGGATAGATTCTTGATTAGTGTGGGTGTCAGAGGTTATGGGGAGAAGGCAGGAGAATGGGGTTAGGAGGGAGAGATAGATCAGCCATGATTGAATGGCGGAGTAGACTTGATGGGCCAAATGGCCTAATTCTACTCCTATCCTTTATGACGTTATGACCTTATGACTTAGTCCCTTACCCCAACCTACCTCACTGTGGACCCTGCGCTTTTTTAACCTGCACTTTCTCTGTATCTGTAACACAGTAAGACTACAGCACTATAGTCTGTACTCTGCTTATTTTTCTCTTTGCACTACCTGTTATTGCCTGTGTGTGGCTTTATTATACTTGCGTAGATGGCATAAATTGACCGGATAGCACACAAAATCTCAGTACGCCTGATAATAATAAGATACCAATACCAATTTGTGACTCCTTTCCAATACCTGAGACGTGGGTTGCACAGGTAAACATAACCTCTAGTGGACTGTTATTGCTGAAAGTCATGGCCATACAGCATGGAGATACGCACTTCAGTCCAACTGCTGACCAAGACTGGATAGACTTGGCTTGCACTCGCTAGAATTTAGAAGATTGAGGGGGATCTTATAGAAACTTACAAAATTCTTGTTTATTTCATTTTTTGTTTTTTTCTTTAAAATTTTTTTTTATTAGAAGTAAATAGGTAATAAAAAACATTTTGTTTGTTGTAGTCATACACTATTGATATTGTTTGTATTAACAATTGTATAATAATTGTACATCCATATATATTTTTTTAATTTTTATATAGATAGAAAATTATAGAGGGAAACAAAAAGAGACCAAAAAAAATTAAATTAAAAGAGAATGGAATAATCAGCTAATTATACATCGTTGGAGATATGTCCGTGGATTATAAAATGTAATTCTTCATCTAATCCTTGATTCGGGTTTCAGTCAGGTTCTCGTGCCGAACCGGTTTACCCCTTCAAATATTCAATGAATGGAGACCATATTCTAGTAAATAGTTCTTGTTTGTCCATTAAGACAAATCTTAATCTTTCCAAATGTAGGGTCTCCGACATTTCCATAATCCACATTTTAATTGTGGGGGTTATAGGGTCTTTCCAAAATTTTAATATTAATTTTTTCCCAGTTATTAAATAAATAATCGATAAAGTTTCTTTGGGTTGTTGTAAATAATTGATTTTGTTCTAGTATTCCTAATATTATTAATTTTGAATCGGGGTCCAATTGGGTATTAACAACTTCCGAAATTATCTTAAAAATTTCCGTCCAAAAATTATTAATTTTTATACAACTTACAAATGTGTGCGTTAAGTTGAGTGCTGACATTTTTCACAAATAGGAGATATGCATTGGAAAATTCTATTTAATTTTGTTTTTGAATAGTGCAATCTATATAATACTTTAAATTGTATTAAAGAATGTCTAGCATTTAAGGAACAGTGAAACTTACAACATTCTCAAGGGGTACAACAGGCTAGATGCAAGAAGATTGTTCCCGATGTTGGGGTAGTCCAGAACAAGGGGTCACAGTTTAAGGATAAGGGGGAAGTCTTAGAAAAAAAAGACTGAGAAAAAAAATTCACACAGAGAGTGGTAAATCTGTGGAATTCTCTGCCACAGAAAGTAGTTGAGGCCAGTTCATTGGCTATATTTAAGAGGGAGTTAGACATGGCCCTTGTGGCTAAAGGGATCAGGGGGTTTGGAGAGAAGGCAGGTACGGGATACTGAGTTGGACAATCAGCCATGACGATATTGAATGGCGGTGCAGGCTCGAAGGGCCGAATGGCCTATTCCTGCACCTATTTTCTATGTTTCTCTGTTTCTAAGATGTCCCACCTAAACTAGTCCCATTTGCCCACATTTGGCCCATTTCCCTCTGAACCTCCCCTCTCCATGCACCTGTCCACATGTATTATAAATGTTTAGCTTAGTTCATTATTATTGTCGTGTATACCGAGGTTACTTCATATTCACACTGCCTATTATGCCTCCTGGCATGTAGGGCAGCAACAAAGGTGCTCCACTCCTGTCTGTTCTGGGTTGGCTTCTGGACACTACCCCAGGTCAGGTAGCATCTGTCGATAGCCCTGGACGTCCATCACGCTCCGTAGTATCGATTCCTTCAGTTGCTGTTTCTGTAACATATTTGTTTTACGAGACAGGGTTGTTAGCCCTGTGCTCAACCTCTAACTTGGAGGACCAGTGCATCGCTCTTCGTCTCGCCTCTACCCTTCGACCTGTCCAGCATGGGAGACCCTAACAGGAGACGAATCTCCCGCTGGCGTAGCTCTAGGGGTCACTGAGACACACAAGTTCCCCGACCATGACAAGGTTGCAATCCAACGGGGAGGTACAGTGAACTAATTTTTTTGTTGCATGCTGTACAGATACAGGATAAAAGAAATACCATTCGGTGCAAGATAACGTTCAATAAATTCCCTATAGGGATAGTTCAAGGGTCTCCAATGAGGCAATTGTAGGGCAGGACCACTGTCTAATTGACGATAGGATGATTCAGTTGCCTGATAACAGCGGGGAAGAACCTGTCCCTGAATCTGGAAGTGTTTAAGAAAGAACTGCAGATGCTGGAAAAATCGAAGGTAGATAAAAATGCTGGAGAAACTCAGCGGGTGAGGCAGCGTCTATGGAGCGAAGGAATAGGTGGCGTTTCGTAAAAACGTCACCTTTTCCTTAAGGGTCTCGACCCGAAACGTCACCTATTCCTTAAGGGTCTCGACCCGAAACGTCACCTATTCCTTTGCCCCATAGATGCTGCCTCACCCGCTGAGTTTCTCCAGCATTTTTGTCTACTTTCTGAATCTGCAGGTGTGCATGTTCATATTTTGACTGTTGACTGTTGGGAGAGGTGGGAAGAGTGGAATGCTGTTATTATCCCTGTATCAACTGTCTGAAGAAGGGTCTCGACCCGAAACGTCGCCTATCTCCTTCGCTCCTTAGATGCTGCTGCACCCGCTGAGTTTCTCCAACCTTTTGTGTACCCTACCTCCTCTGGCAGCTCGTTCCATACACCCATCACTCTCCACGTGAAAAGGCTTCCCCTTAGCTTCCTATCGAATCTCGCCTTAAACCTAAACCTACATCCTCTTGTTTTTGAATCCCGTACTCTGATTAAAAGACTCTGTGCATTTGCCCTCTCTCTTCCTCCCATGACTTTATACACCTCTGTATGATCGCCCTTCAGCCTCCTGCGCTCTAGGGATTGAATCCTAACCTGCCCAACTTCTCCCTGTAGCTCAGCCCTCTGCTCCCGGCAACATCCCATTAAAATTTAAACAGCCTTCCCATTTTGCAATAATGACAGGGTGATGGAAGAGAGAAAAAAAAACCCCAAAGGAACGTATGATATTTGCAGAAAAAATATAATTAGTTGTAACATTTTTCTCGAATGTGTGCTGCAAATATTTGAACAAGCCCAGCACCAAAAGGACGTGGGAAAGAAAAAAACCGAAATGTCACAGGTGTATATTGACTGGGTTAGCGTTTAAGTGTACACAGATACTCCTGTCTGCTTTGCAACCCATTCAGATGAGTTTTCTTAATTGTCCTGTCAGCTATCACTAAAATTAAATTGTGTTATGCATAATGGGCTTCCAGATGGAATACGATCTGCCAACCTGGTCTCACCGGCTCCCGGGACCGATATTGAAGTGGGGGAATCTGTAAACCATGACGCAGTTGACACAAAGGTGTGCTGAAGTAGCTTAATTCCACGCACAATCTGCCGCTTGGCAACCCGCACCAAAATCCTGCAGATGCCTTCAAATAGAACTGCAGTCGTATCGAGGCCAAAACATCCATCAAACCGCCTTTATTACTGCCCTTGGAGATTCTAATCCCAGAGAACATTAGGCTGATTATGGACACAGGAGCCTTTGGATTTAGTGGGCATTTAGTGGACTGTTGGAAAGAAGTCACAAATTGGTGTTGGCGTTGGCATTGGTTCATTATTATTACGTGTGTTCAGATTCAGTGGGACGTATTGTGTGCTCTCCTGTCAATTTTGTACCATAAGCAAGTATAATTAAGCCACACACACAAGCACAACAGGTGGTGTATAATAGTTACCTGTTAGTACACCTGCTGCATTAAGGGCCTGTCCCACTTTCACCACCTAATTCACAACCTTTTTTACTTGTGGACATTTTTCATCAGGCTAGAAAAACGCCCCGACCTACTTGATGCCACGAGTACCTACGACTAGCATCACGACCTACCTACGACCTACCGACAACCTCCTACGACCTCGTGGCGACCATGCTGCGAGTATGAGTCAAGGGAAAACTCAGCAGAGGTCGTGAATTAGGTCGTGAAAGTGGGACAGGCCCTTTAAGATGGAAAGCTCAGACAGAGTGGATGTGGAGATGGTGTTTCCATTAGTGGGAGAACCGATATGACCAGATGGCCCAGCCTCAGAATAAAAGGACGTACCTTTAGAACGGAGATAAGGAGGAATTTCTTTAGCCAAAGGGTGGTGAATCTGTGGAGTTCATGTTTGTATGTCACAGGAGCAGAATTAGGCCATTTGGCCCCTTGAATTCACCCCACCATTCAACTACAGCCAGTCTATCTTTCCCTCTCAACCTCATTCTCCCCATAACCTTTGACTCCATTTCCAATCAAAAACTCTGCCTTAAAAATATCCCAATGACTTTGCCTACACGTCTGTCTGTGGCAAATATTCCACAGATTCACCACCCTCTGACTAAATAGATTCCTCCTCATCTCCTTTCAAAAGGTGTGTCCTTTTATTCTGCGGCTGTGCCCTCTGGTTTTAGACTCTCCCACTAGTGGAAACATTCTCTCCACATCCACATTTTCCAGGCCTTTCACTATTCAATAAGTTTCAATGAAGTTCCCCCTCATCTTTCTAAAAAACTATGGTTACAGATGACTGAAGAGGCCGTATAGAAACATAGAACCATAGACAATAGGTGCAGGAGTAGGCCATTCGGCCCTTCGAGCCTGCACCGCCATTCAATATGATCATGGCTGATCATCCAACTCAGTATCCCGTACCTGCCTTCTCTCCATACCCCCCTGATCCCTTTAGCCACAAGGGCCACATCTATATCCCTCTTAAATATAGCCAATGAACTGGCCTCAACTACCCTCTATGGCAGAGAATTCCAGAGACTCAACACTCTCTGTGTGAAAAATGTTTTCCTCATCTCGGTCCTAAAGGATTTCCGCCTTATCCTTAGACTGTGACCCCTTGTTCTGGACCTCCCCAACATCGGGAACAATCTTCCTGCATCTAGCCTGTCCAACCCCTCAAGAATTTTGTAAGTTTCTATAAGATCCCCCCTCAATCTTCTAAATTCCAGTGAGTACAAGTCTATCCAGTCTTTCCTCATATAAAAGTCCTGACATCCCAGGAATCAGTCTGGTGAACCTTCTCTGTACCCCCTCTATGGCAAGGATGTCTTTCCTCAGATTTGGAGACCAAAACTGTACACAATACTCCAGGTGTAGTCTCACAAAAACCTTGTACAACTGCAGTAGAACCTCTCTGCTCCTATACTCAAATCCTTTCGCTATGAATGCTAACACACCATTTGCTTTCTTCACTGCCTGCTGCACCTGCATGCCTACTTTCAATGACTGGTGTACCATGACACCCAGGTCTCGTTGCATCTCCCCTTTTCCTAATTTGCCACCATTCAGATAATAGTCTACTTTCCTGTTCTTGCCATCAAAGTGGATAACCTCACATTTATCCACATTATACTGCATCTGCCATGCATTTGCCCACTCACCCAGCCTATCCAAGTCACCTTGCAGCCTCCTAGCATCCTCCTCCCACCTAACACTACCCCCCCCAGCTTAGTGTCATCCTCAAACTTGGAGATGTTGCATTCAATTCCCTCGTCCAAATCATTAATATATATTGTAAATAGCTGGGGTCCCAGCACTGAGCCTTGCGGCACCCCACTAGTCACTGCCTGCCATTCTGAAAAGGACCCGTTTACTCCTACCCTTTGCTTCCTGTCTGCCAGCCAGTTCTCTATCCACATCAATACTGAACCCCCAATACCGTGTGCTTTAAGTTTGCATAGTAATCTTATATGTATGCCTTATAACATCTACTAAATTCTTGCTTGTTTCTTAAAGAATGAATTAAAGTCAAGAGGAAACAAAGTACACAGAATTAATTCAACTAATAAAGCCAACTCTGTAAATAATGATAATATATTGTAATAAAAAGGAACTGCTGATGCTGTTTTATACCACAGATTGACACAAAGTGCAGGAGTAACTCAGTGGGTCTGGTAGCATCTCTGGAGAAAGTGGATAGGTGACTTGCTATGAATAGGTCATAGTCGTAGTCATAGAGTGATACTGTGTGGAAACAGGCCCTTCGGCCCAACTTGCCCATACCGGCCAACATGCCCCAGCTACACTAGTCCCACCTGCCTGCGTTTGGTCCATATTCCTCCAAACCTGTCTTATGCTTGTATCTGTATAAATGTTTCTTAATGTTGGGATAGTCCCAGCCACAACTACCTCCTCTGGCAGCTTGTTCCATACACCCACCATCCTTTGTGTGAAAAAGTTACCCCTCAGATTCCTATCAAATAATTTCCCCTTCACCTTAAACCCTTGTCCTCTGGTCCTCGATTCACCTACTCTGGGCAAGAGACTCTGTGCATCTACCCGATCTATTCCAGAGATGAGAATGGATAGGTGATAAATGCTGTCTATAACAATATTGAAATGAAAGACCATTAAAAAAGGTTATATTTATTTTATTGACAGATTCAAGATGTTTAAAGAAGGCTTCCCGATCCGAACTCCCACCCAACATTGTAAAGTTCACCTTACATGTTGGAAATGGGTGACATTTATTGCAATAATCAAGGAGCCGGCAATATTTGAAATTAGGCATTTCTACAATTCCTCTCCAGAGGGAGTTGCACGTCATTCCAAACTGCACAATGTAGTTAGGTCATTCACCTTCGTTTTTTCTTACCCTTGCATGGTTCCTCAATTTTATTATTTCCAGAAGGTAGACACAAAATGCTAGAGTAACTCAACGGGTCAAACAGCATCCCCATGAGAAAAAGGGTAGGTGACATTTCGAGTCTGAAGAAGGGTCCCGACCCGAAACGTCACCTAACCTTTTGCTCCAGAGCATGACGGCACAGTCATTGTGGGCCGAAGGGCCTGTTCTTGTGCTGTACTGTTCCTCGATCTATACATTTCAAACATTAGAGCACAGATTAAATGTAACCTGTTTGACTGCATTCATGTGCAAGAAGGAACTGCAGGTGCTGGTTTGAATTGAAGAAAGACACAAAATGCTGGAGTAACTCAGCGGGACAGGCATCATCTCTGGAGAGAAGGAATGGGTGACGTTTCGAGTCGAGACCCTTCTTCATCAGTCTGAAGAAGGATCTCGATCCGAAACGTCACCTATTCCATCGCTCCATAGATGCTGCCTCACCCGCAGAGTTCCTCCAGCACTTTTGTCTACCTTAGATTTTTCCAGCATCTGCAGTTCTTTCTTAAGCATTTGGTTTTCTGTAACATCAGCAGAGGGGAAGTACAATTTTTCAAGTGCGCAGCGGTTCATTTGGGGTGCAAGGACAACTGTCATGACCTCAGTTTTACAGTGAATGTGCAAACGTCACACTGCTTCTGAATTACATCTCATTTAATACTGTATTTACTTTGATGTGGAGAATCCAAACGCCTTTTTTTTGGGTCATGGCCGTGGCTGGGGTGTGCCGTTCCTTGTAGTTTGATTACACCTTGTCCCTGATTACATTTGGATGCAGCATGTGCAGTAGATCAGAGAGGCATACGTTACTCTGCTGCCATTGTGTTCAGCTGTAATGAACAGGTCTAGATGGCTCAACTGGGAATTAAACGTCGCAGATCAATCAAAAGACCAGGTCGTAAAACTTGTTGGGATGTCCGAGAGTGGACATTCAATCAAGTCTTACGCTGCTACTGAGGCTCGCCCACACATTCATTATTTGAAATTCTGTCTTCAACTCAGTCTCATACTCTTGGGTTAAAAGTGCACAATGACACGAAACCAATCAGTTTGAAGAATGCAAAATGTTTATGTGAGGGGTGAGAGAACAGTTGTCACCCAGTAGATTTCATACGAAGGCACGAAATGTGAGTCAGGCGTAAAAACTCAATCACCAACAGATCCCAAATCAAAATACACTCACATGTTTAGGAAGGAACTGCAGATGCTGGCTTAGACCAAAAAAGCTGGAGAAAGTCTGAAGAAGGATCTCGACCTCTTGCTATTGAGGGAGTGCAGCTTATATAATTCAGTGGTTGTTCTCAATTTTCTGTCCACCGCCTGTATGTGCAGTCCATGCCACAGCAACCTTCTGTATGTTACATAGAATGGGGAGGTACAAATGCGTTAGCTGCAGAGCTGCTGCCTTACAGCGCCAGGGATCCAGGTTTCATCCTGACTACCGGTGCTGTCTGTACGGAGTTTGTAGGTTCGCCCGGTGACTGCATGGGTTTTCTCCGGGTGCTCCGGTTTCCTCCCACGCTCCAACGACATACAGCTTTGTAGGTGTAGGATAGCGTTAGTGTACGGGGTGATTGCTGGTCGGCACTGATTCGTTGGGTCGAAGGTCCCATTTCTGCATTGCATCTCTAAAGTCTACAGTCGAACATCGAACGTCGAACATCGAACAGTACAGCACAGGAACAGGCTCTTCGATCCAAACATGATGCCATTAAAACCGATCTCGTCTGCCTGCACCTACTCAATACTTGAGGGATATTACCTTAATTTTCTTATCCTTCATTATCCTGTTGCAACTATTTTCCTTTTCACTTACCTATAGAAAATGTAATACGGCATTCTTGTTTTTTTTGCCATTTTCCTTTCATATTCTTCACCCCTTTATTAAGTCCTTGGTCATCCATTATTGAGATCCCAAGTGCTTCCAATCCTCAGGCTAACTGCTATTTCTGGCAATATTCTAAGCCTTTTCTTTCGATTTAATGCTATCTTTAATTCCACCTGTCATCCGCAGAGGGATCTATTTTTCCTTTGGGTTTTGATGGCTTAAAGGATTTTCTTTACAACTCTTTATTAATGTATTTGAATGCTGTCCATTGCTGTCCACTGCTCCAGCTTTTACATGTAGTTTCCCAAACTGACGCACAGACAACTCAACCCTCTCCATTAACTTAGCTCTTTGTACTTTACAACTGACTAAGCCCTCAAACCACATACCTGTACATCAACTCACCCTTAATACAGTAACTGAGTGGTGTGGTGTCGCAACTGGTAGATTAGATTAGATTAGATTCTTTATTTGTCATTCAGACCTTTCGGTCTGAACGAAACATCGTTCCCCTGCAGTCATACATACAATCCTTTTTAAAAATGACAGAACACACAACAAACACAAACCCAACATCCACCACAGTGAGTTCCCCACTGTGATGGAAGGTAAAGTCTTAAAGTCTCTGTCTCTGTCTCTTCCCTCTGTTTCCCTCTGGGCCGAGGCGATCCAGGCTTCAGTGTGACCCCACCGGGTGATGGTATTCCACCGGGCCCATGGTCGCGGTCGGGCCGTTGCCACTGCCGCCATCACCATACCGGGACCGAGTTGGGTCGCCGCCACTGCCGCCGCCACCGTACCGGGACCGAGTCGTGCCGCCGCTGCTGTTGCTGGAACCGCTCCGGGACTGAGCTGGGCCTCCGCCGCTGTTGCTGGAACCGCTCCGGGACCGAGTCGGGTCGCCGCCGCCGCCGCTTCTGCTGCTGGAACCGCTCCGGGACTGAGCCGGGCCGCCACCGCCGCTGGAACCGCTCCGGGACCAAGCCTGGCCGCCGCTGCTGGGACAGCCCTGGGGCCCGAGGCCGTCACCTTCGCCATTAGGCCTCGGCGCAGACGGAGACGAAGACGGGAATACAACAGAAAAGCCACACCCCCCCCCTTCCCGAAGGAAGAGACCCAGACATGTTACTCCCCCCACCCACATACACTCACAATCTAATAAAACAAAACCAACTAAAAACAGGACAAAAACAATAAAATAACAGACGGACTGCAGGCGGGCCGCAGCTGTTAAGCCAGCGCCCCCATATATATGTATATGTGGTAGAGCTGCTGCCTCAATACGCCAGCGACCTGGGCTCGATCCTGACAATCCGACAGGTTTTACATGGACAGGACAGGTTTGGGGGCATATTGTCCAAATGCGGGCAAGTGGGACTGGTGTGGCCGGGACAGGTTGGCTGGTGTGGGCAAGTTGGGCTGAAGGGCCTGCTTCCACACTGTATCACCCTATGACTATGCAAAATCTTTCAAATATTTTCAATTTACTATTTTCAATCATTTCAAATATTCTAATAAATATTTTAGTAGCTTGATTAAGTTTTATTCGTTTTTAAATATTTTCGAATGATTGAGTCATTCAGAAAATGAAAACTGTGACCACCGAGTTCAAGAAGAGCATCTTCCCAAGCATCGGGCTCTTTCTTGAAGCACACTACACAACGCTAACCACAAACCTACCTCAGCACCGAGCCACTGTGGACTTTGTCTGCACAGGTTTTGCTCTATTGTAGCGTCACCTTGTTCATTATCATCATCATCGTCGAAAACATTAGCGACGCAGCGACGCTGGTTTCCGACGGGAACGGTGACGGACGCACCACACATCTCTGTCCTCCAGTTCCTGTGGACTTCCGCCGCTGGAAGTTTGGGATTTTGGTGTGTGGGCTTTATCATCGTTCCTTACAATGCCACGTACGACAGTGGTCGCAACGTCTACTGAAGTGTGGATGGCCGTTGGCTCGTTAGGAGCTCATCCGCCCTTTGACAGGTCTTGTTTTTGGTCCTGCTGGGGGTCCACAGGCCCCTCCTCACCTGGCAAACCAGGTGGGGGAGACGGTTTAGTCGCCGACTATCCGACCATGGAGCGGGTAGCACCAGATTACATGGAACCCGTGGCGGGGTGAACTCCCCCCGACCTTGTACTACTGATTATTAATTTATTGTGTTATTGATTATTGTGTCTTATTGTTGCACGAATGGACCTGTGACGTTCCAGCAAGCAAGAATTTCCTTGTTTTATGCCCGGAGCATATGATAATGAAACTTTGTACCCACCGTTTAGTAATTCGGTCTGTATGCCTCAAAGTGCAGAAGGATGAGGGTTGATCTTACAGAGATGTTTAATATCATGAGAGGAATAGTTAGGGTACATGCACAGAATGTATAGTAGGAGAATCAAAAAAACCAGGGGACATAGGTTTGAGTTAAGAGGGGAAAGATTTAATAGGAACCTGAGGGGCAACCTTTTTACACAAAGGGTGGTGGGTGTATGGAGGACGTAGTTGAGGCAGGTACTATCACAACATTTAAAAGACATTTGGACAGGTACACGGATGGGGCAGGTTTAGAGGGATATGGGAGAACGCAGGCAGGTGGGACGGGTGTGGATGGGGCATGTTGGACCAGGTGGCCTGGCTGGCTGAAGGGCCTGTTTCTGTACTATATCCCTCTGACTCATACTCTTGAGTCTCTTAACATTTTGTCAGATTATAACTGGCTGCTTCATACAGCAGCTTTGAGGCTAACTCTGGGCCTGTTTATAATTCTACAACCACATAGAGCACCTTCTTGGTATGCTAGGCACTGCAGAATGGTGCTGACTTTGCCTTGCAAGTTCCCACTGGGAGGTTGAGTTCTGAGTTATCTTCCAGCTCCGTGGCGGGTGAGGTCAGCACTCTGCGGACTGCACAGTCTCGGTCGGGCAATAGTGTTGGCCTGAAGAAAAACCTTACAGAAATAGTAGCAAGTAAAAAATGCAATGAAGTTTACTTTAGCCCTGAGGGTTACAGTCCTTTGGCCCACCAAGTCTTTGGCCCGCCGACTATTGAGTTTGCACGTTCTCCCCGTGACCGCGTAGGTTTTCTCCAGGTGCTCCGGTTTTATCCCACACTCCAAAGACATACAGCTTTATAGGTTAATTGGCTTGGGTAAAATTGTACAGGATTGATAGTGCTAGTGTACGGTGTGATCGCTGGTCGGCGCGGACGCGGTGGACCAAAGGGCCTACTTCCGTGCTGTGCCTCTAAAGTCTAAAGGCTAAATCTAAGCTATATATTCTCCAAATCAAAAGCAGTAGGTGTTGATTGATAGTAAGATTAAACGAGAACTTACCAGTTTGAAGTTTGATCTTTATTTTATGAGGAGTTGCGATGAGGGATTTCGTGAAGAACCCGCCAGCACGCATGCGCGACATCTCTTCAAAGTAGCGGTGTGGAATCACAGAACCAACAAACCAAAGGAAATGACTTGTGATAGTAAGATTGAAGAGACTCTAGTTACCAGTTGACTTTATGATCGAGGGTTGGGAGCGGAGGGCACAAAATCCCTCATCGCAACTCCTCATAAAATAAAGATCAAACTTCAAACTGGTAAGTTCTCGTTTAATCTTACTATTTCATTTCGGAGTCACGTGAGTGACTTCGTGAAGACTTCAAAGCTCTGTGATTACACGCCCTGGACAACGTCCATGCTATCACACACGCCACGATAAGAATGGACAGGAGTATCAAAAATTTTCAGACTGCTAGTTCTGAAAAATAATAATATTTATTAATAATAACAAAAGAAAAACCCCTCACTGGGGAGTAGCCGAATGTTCTCGGCCTGCATTCAGTACAGCTTCTGCGAACATTCCAGGAGCGGTAATAGTTTATTATAAAACTGCTGAAAAGTGGCTTCACTGGCCCATCCCGCTGTGGCTAGAATATGGTCCATGGGCACCTCCATGACCTTTGCCGCCAACGTTGATGCAGCCCTGGTGGAATGGGATTTAAATACATTAGTATCTATACCTGCTTTGTTCAAAACGATTCTGAGCCATCTGGAGATTGTCTGTACCGTCACTCTATGGTGAGGTCTCTTATGGCTGATTAGCAAGTATTGCTCCATTCCCCTTAATTTCCGCGTCACTTTAATATAGTGGCGGATGTGGGTGGCTAAACATAGCCTGGCATCAGCGGGGTATGCTGGAAACACCAGCTGCAGACCTGTAAATCCAGGCCTGTGCTGTTTAAGCAATTCATCAATAAAGAAAATAACCTTTTCTGGGGTAGAGATCATTCTATCAATCTTGATCTTATGAAGAGTCTGTACCCTTTGTGCCGAAGTAAGTGCCAATAACATCACCAACTTCAGGGTGAGTTTGTCCAATTCAAGCCCAATCAAGGGCGACCAAGTCCTAAGCAGGGTCAGTACATTCCCAATATCCCAGGTAACGTTGTAACGCGGTCTAGGCGGATTGGAATTAAATATTCCCCGCATCAGTTTGGACACCAACTTATTGGATCCTACCTCCAAATTGAGGTAGTATGATAGTGCGCTCCTGGCGCTGTTGATGGCACTATAGCTGAGGTGTTCGTCATGATGTAACCCTGCAAGGAACTCCAGCACATCTGTGATTGAAACGGAGTCATATGCAATGTCCAAGCAGCCGCAGTAGGTTTCCCATTTCCTGATGTGCGATAAATATTGCCGTCTTGTGGACTCCCTGCATGATGCTCCCATGGTATCCATGGTCCTTGATGATAGGCCATACTGCAGTAATGGCCTGTTCAAATCCTGCAAGCCAATAAATCCAAATGACTATGGCAGGGATGTGGTTCCCCTGTAACGGGGTTCGTCACCAATAGTGGGCAACCCTCCAAGAGGACCCATGGTTGACTGATCATACCAAGGACCACCGGATACCATGACTGAGTAGGCCAGTCGGGTATGATAAGGATGCCATTAGCAGCATCTAGCTGGATTTTCCGCAATACCCGACTGATGAGGCAAAATGGGGGAAATGCATAGAAAAACCATTTCCCCCAGTCTAGCGAGAAAGCGTCCATCGCCATTGCCCCAGGATCTGGCTCCCATGATACATATGTTGGTACCTGATGGTTTAACCGTGACACAAAAAGGTCAATATCCGGCTTACCAAATTTGGCTGTAATTTGTTTGAATATTTGGGAATTCAACATCCACTCGATGTTATCATTGAATTTCCGTGACCTGGTGTCCGCCACTATGTTGAGCTTACTTGGTAAATAGGTAGCTGAAATCCAAATATTCCTTTGAATACACCAGAGCCAAATTGTATTAGCCAATTCATCACATGAAATTGACCTGGTACCACCCATATGATTTAGATATGCCACCGCAGTGGTGTTGTCTATTTGGAGACGGACATGAGTGTCAGTAAAGTTTGAACAATAAGCTCTGAGTCCGTGGAATGCCCCAAGGATCTCCAAATAATTTATCCCTTGTGCTAACAAAAGGGTAGATTCTAGTGAGTCCCATCTGCCCCCACAACTTGTGTTGTTGTCCGTAGCTCCCCAGCCATGGGAGCTTGCGTCTGTTTGTAAGTATACCACCGGACGAGGCACAATGATGGGTTTAAATGAGTTATGGATATTATCAATCCACCATTGTAACTCAATTTTTGCCTTGAGTGGCAGCTGCATAGGTCTATCAAAATGTCCAGCATTCAATTTTAATGCTGAAATCTTGGATCTTTGTAAATTTTGATAATGTAAAGGTCCGAATTGAGCAGCTGGAAAAACTGCTACGATTTTCCCAATTACCTTAGCAGTTTGTCTAATTGATGGCATACTGGCGCAGACCAGATTCTTGCATGTTTGGATGACATCCCCAACCTTGTTAGTTGGTGTGGTGGCAATCATGTGATTGGAATCTATCGTGAACCCCAGATAGTCCATGATCTGTGAAGGACAGAACTTTGATTTATCTGGATGGATAATAAATCCCATTTTTTGGAATATATCCACAGTGGCTGAAACTGCCAATTTTGCTGATTCCAATGTATGCCCAATAATGAGGATATCATCTAGATAAGCCATGACCGTGTGATTTGCCCTCCTCAGTGTGGCTAACACTGGCTTGAGTAATTTGGTAAATAGTCTAGGGGCTGTGGTAAGCCCATTGGGCAAAGTTTTATATTGCCAAAGTTGATCCATCCAGATGAATTTCAAGAACTTCCTGTGTTGTTTCTGAATGGATACTGAATAGTATGCATCTTTCAAGTCAATGCATGCCATGAAGCAGCCCTCAGAAATCAAAGATTTGGCTGTTTCAAACGTGTCCATTTTGAAATGGGTATATTGTACAAAGGTATTCAAATGG
The DNA here is from genome assembly GCA_963514005.1 of Raja brachyura. Next base: position 3,867,694 of record OY740802.1, read on the forward strand.
GTTAGATCTATAATGACCCGACATCCACCATCTTTTTTGGTTTTAGTAAATATATTGGATACAAACTCAACCGGCTCATGTGTAGTTCTTTCTATCACACCTTTCTCCAGGAGTCTTAATATTTCAGCATAGCCTACTGCTGTTTCCTTCTTGGAAAGTGCAAATCTGCGATTCGGCATATGCTGAGGTGGAGGAATTTGGCCATTTGTAAACTCAATCTCATAACCCTGAATACTTTGTAGAATAAACTCATCTGAGGTGATGGTTTCCCATGCCTCCTTAAACCCCCGCAACCTACCCCCAACATGTGAGGTTAGACATGCCAGTGTATGAAACCCAGACCCCCTTACCTTCATGGTTATCGGCGGTCCCTGACGTTTTTGGTGGGACGTGGAGGTGCTGGGTTGCGCTGGAAATACGGAAACCGCATTTTCCATGCTGGCCGTTGAGGGCCCAGCCCTAAAAAAGGCCTGGGCTGTTGAGGCTGTTGGTACATAGGAGGCGCCGGAACGTAGGTCCTTGCTGGCCTTTCGGTGGGACCTCGTGGCCTGAAAAACGGTGTTTTCTTGGCCATCTGTCTGGTCACGGTGTGTGACCTCATCAGACCCACTGTTTTGGCATGATCATCTAGATCTTTGACCTGCTTCGGGAGGTCTTCTCCGAATAGCTGTCTGGGTGGTGGTGTTGGAGGTGCTCTACATAACCCCGCAAATTTGGGGTTTAATGTCGGCTTGATAATACTTTTCCTGAAAGCATTAATTTCGTATTGCGTGTTGCAAAGTAGAGCCAGTGCATCCTCCTGTTCGATGCTCAAGTCCACTCCATCCACCGACCTTGCAAACGCAGTAATCCCAGATGTGAGCAACTTCAGGATTCTCTGTAATTTTACTTCCTGAGTGCGAATGCCCGGGCTGATATTGCCCCAAATCGGCATATTGACTGTAGGCACATTGAGCGAATTACAATTGCCCGGCGCCTTGTGTCTATCCATGGCCTTTGCAAGGACCTCCTCCTGTAGTTGATGATTCGTGAGGAAATCTATGGTAGCAGCCAGCTTGGTATCGAGGGGTTGGCCCGATGAAACGGGTAATCCAAACTTGGCTGCCACGTCCAGGAGCTCTTCCTGGGGAACTTCAGGTGCAACTGGGGCATGTACCAAAATTTCCTCCTCTTCTGGCCTCATGCTGCCCATAGATGATGGGGATATGTCCATAAGTCCCCTGGAACTGTGGGCTTCCTGTCTTTGATTAAGCAGGAGTTGTTCCATTATCCTCTCCATCCGGTCTATGCGCCCTTCATCATGCATGAATGGGCGGTTAGAGTCCTCATGCCCGAATGAACTTCTGAGGCTCCTATCATCGGCCCGTACCTCGTCGAGGTAATGTCGGTGCCGTGACGGTAAGTCGCTTCCAGCCGCCTCAGCGATACTGAACGACTCCCGCGCGGATCTGCTCATACGCCTTCTTTTGGCTGAGCTGCATCCGGCTGCCTCCGAGGGCATATGCGGTGATAAGTCGGCACCCGACGCCTCGGCGTGGTGACCCGACATCCGCGCGGGCTTGCCGACTGTCCTTTTTCTGGACCCAGACGGCGTACGGTCCCGTCCATCCCCCAGCGGGGGAAGCGGTGACCGTGGCGAGCCTCCACCTGTGTGACTCCTCCTGGCCCAACTAGGTGGTGAGTTTCTACTGGCCCTCCTTGGTCTGCCAGTGGACTCAGGTCTCGCTGCTACACCAGGCCGCAATCTAGCGGCACCTGGTGAACCCTCTGCCCGAAAAGGGCTAGGTTCTCGAGCTCTATCCCTGGCTCTGCTATGAGGGCTCAGGGAGAAGGGCCGTGCAGCAGCACGTAAACCCTTTTTGCTCGCCTCTGCCAATGATCCAGTTGGCGAGAGAGAAATGGAGTCAGGGTCCACCTGCTCCGGCGCTATTCCGACTTCTTGCTCTGCGGGAACCCCGCTAGAGCTCAGCTGTGCCGGTGATTCGGGTCCTGTGACTACAGGGCTCCCCGATTTGCGCGCCTTTTTCCCGGTCCTTCCAGCGGGTGCTGTAGAAGGGAGCTCCGGGCTTGGTGGCCTGCAGATCCTTCCGGACGTCCTGCAGCCCTTACTTCTTCTGTCCATGTTTCTCTGTAGGAAAAAATACTAACAGACAAACCAACCAGCTCAAGGTTGATTATACTTACCTGAGTTGGTCCTTATGAGGGCTGGTGGTGAGCCACGCTCCTCCTCCAGCCGTCGACTGCAAATGCGAGCGACGATATGTCGCGCATGCGTGCTGGCGGGTTCTTCACAAAGTCACTCACGTGACTCCGAAATGAAATTCAGTAGCGTAGTAGAGATTTGGGGTTGACATTCTTCAGTTTAGTTTATTGTCACAGTCAAAAGCTTTTTTTTGCGTGCTAACCAGTGAATGGAAAGACAAGCAGTCAGTCTGAAGAAGGGTTTCGACCTATTGAAGGATATTTCCTTCACTCCATAGATGCTGTGTCACCTGCTGAGTTTCTCCAGCATTTTTGTCTACAGTGGAAAGACAATACATCTTTGTAATTGAGCCATTTCAAGGTGTGGGGCGATCGCAATATGTGATTGCAGATTTGCTTCTGTGACGAACCCACAAATAGTCGCCTGGGTTGGGGGATTTCAATTCAATAGACAATAGACCAGGTGCAGGAGTAGGCCATTCAGCCCTTCGAGCCAGCACCGCCATTCAATGTGATCATGGCTGATCATCCCCAATCAGTACCCCGTTCCTGCCTTCTCCCCATATCCCCTGACTCCGCTATCTTTAAGAGCCCTATCTAGCTCTCTCTTGAAAGTATCCAGAGAAACGGCCTCCACCGCCCTCTGAGGCAGAGAATTCCACAGACATGTAACTGAGGGGAAATAAGCTGAGGAAAAACAAGAGTTCTGTTGCCTCAAAGTGTACACTAGTTGTGATGAAGTTTCAATGTCACGTTGGTGGACTTTGAAATTACATATTCCTTTAACTTCTTGGCCATGTTCCCAATAGATTTCTTCCCTGACAAATAGATATATTGTTCTGTCACTGCTTAATGACTTACCTTTAATTGGAATTCAGTTTTGTAGCTTGGGCTTCATGTGCTCAAAGCAGCGAGTTATATATTATGTGGAGTACATTTAAATGACACTAAATCGTATTATTGAAGCATGGCTGCAAGCTATATCGCGCCTCCTCATCTTAGGGACAGATCCAACCACCTTGTAAAGGTGTAGTCGTTATGGTAATAAAGAGGGAACTCAACAATTATGAGTAGAAAATTAGATACTGTAGTAAATGGAGGTCAGAGCATCATGCAGCACGGGAAGAGGCCCTTCGGCCCAACTTGCCCATGCCAACCAAGATGCCCCATCTACACTAGTCCCATGTGTGACCCATGCACTTGTCCAAATGTCTTTTAAATGTTTAATAATATATGAACTAAATTAAAATATTAATATATTTAGTGTTTTGTAATAAGTAAATATATGACTCCTAAAGTTTCTAGACTGTCCTGTGGTAGCCAACAGGTTCACTAATATTGTGTAAGAAGGAACTGCAGATGCTGGTTTAAACCGAAGATAGACACAAAAAGCTGGAGTAACTCAACGGGACAGGCGGCATCTCTGGAGAGAAGGGTCACGACCCGAAACGTCACCCATTCCTTCACTCCGGAGATGCTGCCCGTCCCGACTGTGGAATTCTCTGCCTCAGAGGGCAGTGGAGGCCGGTTCTCTGGACACTTTCAAAGGAGAGCTATATAGGGCTCTTGAAGATAGCAGAGTCAAGGGATGTGTGGAGAAGGCAGGAACGGGGTAATGATTGGGGATGATCAGCCATGATCACATTGGATGGCAGTGCTGGCTCGAAGGGCTGAATGGCCTACTCCTGCACCTATTGTCTGTTGCCTATTGAAGATGGAAATGTTAACCGTTTATTGAATGTAAGAAGATAAAAATCAACTGATTCGTTTTGAACAGTCATGGCTGATCATCCCCAATCAGTACCCCGTTCCTGCCTTCTCCCCATATCCCCTGACTCCACTATTTTTAAAAGCCCTATCTATCTCTCTCTTGAAAGCTGCTGCAGCGGGTAGTTGCGGAGCGTGTGTGCCTCGAACGGCATGCATGATGATGTCTGATCGCAGTGCCCGGTTGGTGGCGGCTGAGAAGGATTAAACCAGAGCTTCTCAGCAATGCCTACTGTTTCTGAAATGTCAAAGTGTTACAGAGAAGCTTGGAAACGAGATTTACTAAAGGGTGCTGCTGAAAATCACAATATGGTTAGACTTTAAATCTTTAAAATAGCACGAGGGAGATGTGCAGCATTGCATAACTCCAATAAAACAACTCATGTACAGTCACATTGTTATCAGGCTTCTGACCGGCCCTTCCATCAGCTAGCGTACCGCCCGATTCACCTCTCCCCCACTGCGGACATTGGACCTTGGCTCTGGGTCGGAGAGTCAAGGACAAGAGGGCATGGGTTTAAGAAGAGAGAGAGAGGAAGATTTAGTAGGAACATGAGGGGGTAACCCTTCAATATGCTAAACTCCCTCAATAGCAAGAATGTCCCTCCTCAAATTTAGTGACCAAACTTGCACATAAAGTCATATGTCAGCTCAACGTCCACGCTGATCAAAGTACCCCATCTCAGCTAGTCACATGAGCGTACATTTGGCCCGTATCCCTCTAAACCTTTCCCATCCATGCACCTGTCCAGGTGGCTTTTAAATGCTGTTATAGTCCCTGCCTCACCTGCCTCCTCACCCGTGGTCGGGGCCATAAACCCTCCGTAGTCGCAACTACAGACGGCTCGACGTACAGGCCGTGGAACACACTCCCCGAATTGGCACTTTCTTACCGGAGTCTGCGGCTTCCGGATGTTATAGGAGGTCGGAGCTCTTCTCTGGCGTGGGATCCCCGGTAAAGGTATCCCAGGCAAGTCCACGCCCCGCCTGCGGCAAGAAGCTCCACAGACCGCGGCTCCAGCTATTGTACGAGGCTTTGGCAAGATTGCCTGCACGTATCATATTATCTGATCTGTTTGGATAACATGCAAAAACAAAGCCTTTCACTGCATCTCAGTACATGTGACAATAATACAATTATTGGGAATCCAATCAGACCACGGCAGCAACCCGGCTACTGCCGAACCTTACAGAGATTGTGTGTGTGTGTGTGTGTGTGTGTGTTTTGGTTCCCGACCGTCCTCTCCAATATTTGTATCATTGCTATTTTTTTCCTTCCAGCCCAAATGTCAATGTTTCTGAGCAAAACAAACCGTGACTTTGCCAAGAGCAACAGTCAGATGGCCACCGAGCCAGATGTTAAATTATATTTTCCGACTCTAAACATCCACCCAGTTCGGTCCTGGGCATCTGCTGTCCTTTTTTTCAATAGGCAATTATATAATCCCGCTGAGGGTGAGGGCTAATGTGCAGCCAAACTGGCAATAACGTTGCCCGGTGATTTAACGACACCAGGCTGTTTTATTCTCATCAGCATGCAACTGTGAAATCAACATTTTCTGGAGAAAATCCAGAATTGCTTGGCCATTTTGCATCAGCTATGTCAGGCCACAACAGATAGCCACAGTGGCGCAGCTGGTAGTTTAGATGGCGATTCTTGGTCAGCATGGATGAGTTGGGCTGAAGGGTCTAGTTTCAATTCGTTCAGTTTATTGTCACGTGTACCGAGGTACAGTGAAGAGCTTTAGTTGCGCCATTTACAGTGTATAGATACATGATAAGGGAATACCTCTAAGTGCATGGTAAAGTCAGTAAAGGCTGATCAAAGATAGTCCAAGGTAGACAAAAGTGCTGGAGAAACTCAGCGGGTGAGGCAGCATCTATGGAGCGAAGGAGTAGGACCCGAAACGTCGCCTATTCCTTCGCTCCATAGATGCTGCCTCACCCGCTGAGTTTCTCTAGCACTTTTGTCTACCGTTGATTTTTCCAGCATCTGCAGTTCTTTCTCAAAGATAGTCCAAGGGGCACCAATGAGGTAGATAGTAGTTCAGGCAAGCTCTCAAGTAGGATGGTTCAGTTGCCTGATAACAGCTGGGAAGAAACAGCTTCTGTACCTTTTGCCCGATGGGAGAGGGGAAAAGAGGGAGTGGCCAGGGTACGACTCGTCCTTGATGATGCTGCCGGCCTTGCCGAGTCAGCGTGAGGTGTCGATCGAGTCAATGGAAGGGAGGTTGGTTTGTGTGATGGTCTGGGCTGCGTCCACAATTCGCTGCAATTTCTTGCCGTCTTGGATGGAGCTGTTCCCAAACCAAGCTGTTATGCATCCCGATAAAATGCTTTCTATGGCGCATCTGTCGAAGTCGTAGAATCTGTTTCAGTGCCTTGTAACTCTATGACTCTACAAGCTAAGTCACATCTCTCCCAGGAGAAATAAATCTTTCATAAGTGAACGAGACAAAAATATGGAGGCTTGAAAAATCTGCAACATTCTTGTATTATTCCCATGCCTTGGGTACTGAGTGCAATGTAGATGGAGAACAAATGACTAAAACAATCGATGGTATTTCCTGCTACACCATTCAAGCAAACCCTTTAGGCATTAGAATGGGAGTGGGAATCTAGTTTAGTTCAGAGATACAATGTGGAAGCAGGCCCATCAGCCCACAGGGTCCGCACCAACCAGTAATCACCTGTACACTCGTTCTGTGTTAGTTTCGCATCCTACACACTGGGTGGAATTTTCAGAATCTAATGAACCTTCAAACCAGCACGTCTTTGGGATGTGGGAGGATACCGGAGCACCCGGAGAAAACCCACGCGGTTACAGGGAGAACGTACAAATTCCGCACAGACAGTACCCATAGTGAGGATCGAACCTGTGACTCTGGCGCTGCGAGACATCAACTCTACTGATGCGCCACCGTGCCGCAGGTTGCTGGAGGTTGGGGAACTGGACTGGTGAAGAGATGCTGTGGAAATCTAATTGGAAATTCTTTGAATTATGGTCCTCATTTCAACAGAAGCTTTAGCACTGGAAATGTAACTATTGGCGATTTTCATTATTCCATTGGAAGGCAATTAAGTTCTGTAAAACACCGGCAATTTGCTGTCTGTGTTTTGTACTTGCTTACCTAATTAATGATGACACATGTTCTTGTTCATAGACAGCCAGACTTTAATTATTGCATTTCTGGATGTTAAGGCGATTACATAGGCACACAATGCATCTTGCTTCGGGAAATCTTGCTTGACTAATCTTCAGGAATATTTTGAGGATGTAACAAGTAAAATGGATATGGGAGAGCCAGTGGATGTAGTGTATCTGGACTTCCAGAAAGCCTTTGATAAGGTCCCACACAGCAGATTAGTGGGCAAAGTTAGAGCACATGCTATTGGGGTAGAGTGTTGACATGGATAGAAAATTGGTTGGCAGACAGAAAACAAAGAGTAGGAATTAACGGGTCCCTTTCAGAATGGCAGGCAGTGACTAGTGGGGTACCGCAAGGCTCGGTGCTGGGACTGCAGCTATTTACAATATATATTAATGGTTTAGATGAAGGAATTAAAAGTAACATTAGCAAATTTGCAGATGACACAAAGCTGGGTGGCAGTGTGAACTGTGAAGAGGATGCTATGAGGATGCAGGGTGACTTCGATAGGTTGGGTAAGTGGGCATTTGTAGTTCTGCAGTTGTACAGGACCCTAGTGAGACCACACCTGGAGTATTGTGTGCAGTTTTGGTCCCCTAATTTGAGGAAGGACATTCTTGCTATTGAGGGAGTACAGCGTAGGTTCACAAGGTTAATTCCTAGGATGGCGGGACTGTCTTATGAAGGAATGGAACGACTGGGCTTGTATTCACTGGAATTTAGAAGGATGAGAGGCAATCTTATAGAAACATTTAAAATTATTAAGGTATTGGACACACTAGATGCAGGAAACATGTTCCCGATGTTGGGGGAGTCCAGAACCATGGGCCAAAGTTTAAGAATAAGAGGTAGGCCATTTAGAACGGAGAAGAGGAAAAACTTTTTCATCCAGAGAGTTGTGAATTTGTGGAATTGTCTGCCTCAGAAGGCAGTGGAGGTCAATTCACTGGATGTATACAAAAGAGAGTTAGATAGAGCTCTTAGGGCTAGCGGAATCAAGGGATATGGGGAGAAGGCAGGAACGGGGTACTAATTGTGGATGATCAGCCATGATCACATTGAATGGTGGTGCTGGATCGAGGGGCCGAATGGCCTACTCCTGCGCCTATTTTCTATGTATCTATGTATCTAACTGTGACATGTTTCTCTTTTCACACCAAACTCACAACTCATGTCGAGTCATAGAGTCATACAGTGTGGAAACAGGCACTTCGGCCCAACTTGCCCACACTGACCAAATTGTCCCATCTACACTATAATCCCCCTTGCCTGCATTTGGCCCATACCCCTCCAAACCTGTCCTATCCATGTACCTGTCCAATTGCTTCTTAAACAATGTGACAATCCCTGCCACGACTACCTCCTCCGGCGGCTCGTCACATGCACCTACCACCCTTTGCGTGGAAAAGGTTACCCCTCTGATTCTGTTAAAAGCTTTCCCCCTTCAACTTAAACCTACGCTCGCTGGTTCTCCATTCCCCTACCCTGGGCAGGAGACTTGTGCCTTGCTCAGAATGCATCACATCTCCACAGTGAATGACTAAAGACGCGATTAACTCATAGAATTTGAAGAGTCAGCTACAGATGTGTTCTCTGGTTTTGCAGCGTGAGAAAAATATAAAAAAGGTGAAAGTTTGAAATTGTAACAGATGGTTTTGCGAGATCAGAACTCAAACAAATCATCGCTTCAGTTCTTGGCTTTGTGCCACATTTCCAGTCAGCATTTTAATAAATTATTTAAATCTGTACATTTAACCATCATTCTAATAGATTTAGAAATGAGTTTGCAGGCACAGTAGGTTGTTAGGAAGGTAGATGCAGTGTTGACCTTTATTACAAAGAGGGTGGCATACATGATGAAGGAAAGAGAGTCAAAGAGAGTCACACAGCATGGAAACAGGTCCTCCAGCCCAACTTGCCCACGCCGGCCAACATGTCCCAGCTACACTCGTCCCACCTGCCTGCATGAGGCCCATATCCCTCTAAACCTGTCCTATCCATGTACATGAGCTCTTAGAGATATATAAAATCAAGATAAGCATAGATCATAAAAAGTCTTACTTTGGTCCCCCAGGTTAACAGTCATAGACCCTGATGACCCACGACTGTTGTGCCAGGTTTAGTACAAACCACATCATGAAGTACGCAGATGACACAACAGTGGTGGGCCTCATCAGGGACGACAATGAGCTGGCTTACAGGGAGGAGGTGAAACAACTGGTGGACTGGTGCAATACGAACAACCTGATCCTGAATGTCGAAAAAACAAAGGAGGTCATCGTCGACTTCAGGAAAAACCGGCACAGTCCCACACCACTTCACATCAATGACAGCGATGTGGAGGTGGTCAGTAGCACTAAGTTCCTGGGGGTGCAGATCACTAACAGTCTGTTGGTCAAATAACATCTCATCAACAGTTAAGAGAGTGCAGCAGCAGTTGCACTTTCTGCGCCGGATTAGAAGAGCTCACCTCCCCCATCCCATCCTCACCACTTTCTACAGGGGCACCATAGAGAGTATTCTGACCAGCTGTATCTCTGTCTGGTTTGGGGACTGTAAAGCCTCCGACTGGAAGTCCGTGCAGAGAGTGGTGAGGACAGCGGAAAAAATCATCGGGACTTCTCTCCCCTCAATCGGGGATATTGCGACCAAACGTTGCGTGTCTAAGGCCAGCAGTATTATAAAAGATCCCACACATCTCCATCACGGACTGTTCACTCTGCTGCCCTCGGGAAAAAGATATCGCAGCATAAGGAGCAGAACATCAAGGTTCTGCAACAGCTTCTTCCCACGAGCCATCAGACTCCTGAATGCCATGTAATAGGCTGCCACCATTGCCTATTTATTCTTTTATCCTTTTTATCCATGTTTATCCTTCTGAGTTTGGCTTGATTGGATTTATGGATTTATGCATAGCAAAAGGATTTGAGAACAAGAGCAGGGAGGTTCTACTGCAGTTGTACAGGGTCTTGGTGAGGCCACACCTGGAGTATTGCGTACAGTTTTGGTCTCCTAATCTGAGGAAAGACATTCTTGCCATAGAGGGAGTACAGAGAAGGTTCAACAGACTGATTCCTGGGATGGCAGGACTTCCATATGAAGAGAAACTGGATAGACTCGGCTTGTACTCGCTAGAATTTAGGAGATTGAGGGGGGATCTTATAGAGGCTTACAAAATTCTTAAGGGGTTGGACAGGCTAGATGCAGGAAGATTGTTCCCGATGTTGGGGAAGTCCAGAACAAGGAGTCACAGTTTAAGGATAAGGTGGAAGTCTTTTAGGACCGAGATGAGAAGATCTTTTTTCACACAGAGAGTGGTGAATCTGTGGAATTCTCTGCCACAGAAGGTAGTTGAGGCCAGTTCATTGGATATATTTAAGAGGGAGTTAGATGTGGCACTTGTGGCTAAAGGGATCGGGGGTATGGAGAGAAGGCAGGTACAGGATACTGAGTTGGATGATCAGCCATGATCATATGGAATGGCTGTGCAGGCTCGAAGGGCCAAATGGCCAACTCTTGCACCTATTTTCTATGTTCTATGATTCTACGTACAGCATTATCTCATTTGATTGGATAAACTGCAAAATAAAGTTCTTCACTGTGACGTGCCAACAATAAACACAAAGTGCTGGAGTAACTCAATGGGGCGAGGCAGCATCTCTGAAGAATTCATGAATGAATTAACTAATTAATTGATTAATCGATGAATTAATTAATTGATACTTTATTTTGACTTGTGGCAAGTCAGTGAAATTCTTTGCTTTGCATACCTGAGATATCTGTCCATGTTGCATACAATAGACAATAGACAATAGGTGCAGGAGTAGGCCATTCGGCTCTTTGAGCCAGCACCGCCATTTAATGTGATCATGGCTGATCATCCCCAATCAGTAAGGCAATTCCTGCCTCCTCCCCATATCCCCTGACTCCGCTATCTTTAAGAGCCCTATCTAGCTCTCTCTTGAAAGCATCCAGAGAACCGGCCTCCACCACCCTCTGAGGCAGAGAATTCCACAGACTCACAACTCTCTGTGAGAAAAAGTGTTTTCTCGTCTCTGTTCTAAATAGCTTACCCCTTATTTTCAAAACTGTGCCCCCTGGTTCTGGAATCCCCCAACCTCAGGAACATGTTTCCTGCCTCTAGCATGTCCAAACCCTTAACAATCTTATATGTTTCAATAAGATCCCCTCTCATCCTTCTAAACTCCAGAGTGTACAAGCCCAGCCGATCCATTCACTCAGCATGTGACAGTCCCGCCATCTTGGGATTTACCTTGTGAACCTACGCTGCACTCCCTCAATAGCAAGAATGTCCTTCCTCAAATTAGGGGACCAAAACTGCACACAATACTCCAGGTGTAGTCTCACTAGGGTTCTGTACAACTGCAGAAGGATGCCCAAGGTATGCAAATAATCACCACATAAAGGGCGCCGTCCAACAAGGATAGATGACGTTTGCAGGCAGGGCCCATCTTTATTATCATGTTTTATTTATGCAGCTTTATTTATTTTCCACTCCACCCTATGTGATGGCAAACCTCATCATCGCCTCTTAACCCCACAGAAGCGCTGACTTGATGTGTTGCTGTGGTTCCTGAAGCCAATAGCCTACGATGCAGCAATTACATCTTGATGTTACCTGAATGTTTCTGTAGTATTCGTCAGGTCCCAGACTAATTTACAAAAGGATGTTGTGTTGGATATGTGTGGGTATAAATCTACCTATTATTTTCACATGTTGATGTCGCTGGCTAGTTGTTTCTATGCTCTCTTTAGTTCCTTCTCAACAGACTGAGGGATTTAAACATAACTGATGTCAAACACAGATTTTGTAATTTAGTTGGAGAGCATTGTCAGCAGGGGGCTCCTATGTTTATCTCTTTCAAAATCATTTTGCATTCAAGTGCCGCAGAGTCCATGAACATTCAAGGTTATATTTTGTGAATCTGTGAGAATGCATGGCTCTTTCTTTGCAGAATTCCTGAGCAATGGTACATTTGACATTGGCACAAGAGGATGTTTCACTGAATCGAGTCTCTCAGCGTGGAAACTGGCTCTTCGGCCCACACCGGCCAACATGCCCCATCTACACTAGTCCCACCTGCCTGCATTTGGCCCATATCCCTCTTAGCCTGTCCTATCCATGTACCTGTCTAAATGTTTCTCAAACATTACGATAGTACCTGCCCCATATATGGGAAAGTAAACAGCAAAACTGATTAAAACATGCCACAGTCAGCATTGCAGTGATTACAAAGTTTAGCTTACTTTGGTGTATGTTACTTTAGAGATACGGCATATAAACTGGCCATTTAGCCCGCTGAGTCCATGCCGACCAGCGATCACCCCACACACTAGCACTATCCCACACACTAGCACTATCCCACACACTAGCACTATCCCACACACTAGCACTATCCCACACACTAGCACTATCCCACACACTAGCACTATCCCACACACACGAGCACTATCCCACACACACTAGCACTATCCCACACACTAGCACTATCCCACACACTAGCACTATCCCACACACACTAGCACTATCCCACACACTAGCACTATCCCACACACTAGCACTATCCCACACACTAGCACTGTCCCACACACACTAGCACTATCCCACACACTAGCACTATCCCACACACTAGCACTATCCCACACACTAGCACTATCCCACACACTAGCACTATCCAACACACTAGCACTATCCCACACACACTAGCACTGTCCCACACACACTAGCACTATCCCACACACTAGCACTATCCCACACACTAGCACTATCCCACATACACTAGCACTGTCCCACACACACTAGCACTATCCCACACACTAGCACTATCCCACACACTAGCACTATCCCACACACTCGCACTATCCTACACACTAGGGACAATTTTACAATTCGCAGAGGCCAATTAACCTACAAACCTGCTTGTCTTTGGAGTGTGGGAGGAAACCAGATCACCCAGAGAAAACCCACGTGGTCACAGGGAGAAGGTACAATCTCTGTACTGACGGCACCCGTGGTCAGGATCGAACCTGGGTCTCTGATGCTGTGAGGCTGTGGCACTACCAGCTGTGGCACCGTGCTGTTGCCCCAGTGTGTCCTGACAAAACATGCAACATCCGGAGACCTCTGCTACGTAGTTGCCACATGCATCCAAACCTGTTATGCCCCTGTCCCACTTAGGAAACCTGAACGGACACCTCTGGAGACTTTGCGCCCCACACAAGGTTTCCGTGCGGTTCCCGGAGGTTTTTGTCAGTCTCCCTAATGGTCGAAAGTGGTTTCCGCTTCTTCTATGTTCCGGCGCTTATTTCAAAAAATTCAAAACCGGCCGCGACTAAAAATAGGTTGCTGTTTTAAAAATCCGTAATTTTTTTAGTTGAAGCTGGATGCGATGCTAGTTGAAGGTGGTTGCCAGAGGTTGCAGGTAGTGGAAGGTAAGACCTTTTTTTCACCAAGTTTTATTCCACTAGGGAGGTCTAATGCCCCTGTCCCACTTAGGAAACCTGAACGGAAACCTCTGGAGACTTTGTGCCCCACCCAAGGTTTCCGTGCGGTTCCCAAAGGTTTTTGTCAGTCTCCTTACCTGCTTCCACTACCTGCAACCTCCGGCAACCGCCTGCAACCTCCGGCAACCGCACGGAAACCTTGGGTGGGACGCAAAGTCTCCAGAGGTTTCCGTTCAGGTTTCCTAAAGTGGGACAGGGGCATTACCTTCCACTACCTGCAACCTCGGGCAACCTTTCCTAAGTGGGACAGGGGCATTAGCATTTGCAGAGCAGGACTGAGCAGTTTCCAAAGAGCACTGACTAGACCAGATGCACAACATGCTGAGAGAAGCAAACCGCAATTTCAAGCCTTGCGTTCCCATTAAATCTTTTTTCCCCAATTAAAACTTCCTGATTTGGCAGCGGGAAATGTTTGTTCCTCTGAGAAGATGGCATTAACAGATGGCATTATAAAAAAGAGGAGGATGGAACTGTAGATGCTGGTTTAAACCGAAGGCAGACACAAAGTTAAGTCAACTTAACTAAACAAGGAACTGCGGATGCTGGAAAATCGAAGGTAGACAAAAGTGCTGGAGACACTCAGCGGGTGCGGCAGCATCTATGGAGCGAAGGAAATAGGCAATAGGAATTTGGAAATAGGCAACGTTTCGGCCCGAAACCCGAGGGTTTCGGGCCGAAACGTTGCCTATTTCCTTCGCTCCATAAAAGTTGCCTTGTTTATTGATCATTGATGATTTAAAGGGGTAGCTGAGCTCAGCATTGTAACTCAATAAGTACCCTGGTGTAGGATTAGATGAACAGATGAATTTTGGGATTTGTATACACGTCTCTATAGATATTGTTATGTGAAATTGCTCCATTCATTGTTAAGATGTATACTTCAATTTTTTAAATTATATAATAATTGTTTTTTTGGATTTTTTTTCTTATTTGTTTATTTTTATAATTTTTAAAAAATAAAAAAATTAATATATTTTTTAAATTTCCTTATATAATCATAATGATTATTATTTAATCACTATCTCTATTGATTATAAATCTATACTTTTAATTCTTTACTTTCCCAAACAAAAACAGAAGCATACATAAATTATTCCGTAATATCTGTATAATTTTTGTAACAAGTTAAATTTGTATTTGAAGAATTGTTATACAGTGGACAATATGCATTGCTTCTAAACAATTTTTTTTTAAAAAGCTGCCTTGACTTAGACAAAAGTGCCGGAGAAACTCAGCGGGTTTGCCTATTTCCGAAACGTCGCCTATTTCCTTCGCCCCATAGATGCTGCTGCAGCCGCTGAGTTTCTCCAGCACTTTTGTCGAAGTCAAGTCGACTTCATTTGTCACATACACATACAAGATGTGCAGTGAAATGAAAGTGCCAATGCCTGCGGCATTGTGGAAAATCAACAGAACAGAACCAGTATTTACATTTTTTTAAAAAGCCTCAGCAGTATTTATGTCCTGGTGAGATCAGAGTTTACAGTCCTGACGGCCTGTGGGATGAAACTCCATCTCGTCCTCTCTGTTTTCACAGCGTGACAGCGGAGGCGCTTGCCTGACCGCAGCAGCTGGAACTGGAACAGTCCGTTGCTGGGGTGGTTGGGGGGTCCTTCATGATCTTGCTGGCTCTGGATCTGCACCTCCTGGTGTACAGGTCATGCGGGGGGGGGGGGGGGGGGGGGGAGTGTAGTTCCCATGGTGCGTTTGGCCAAAGTGCTGGAGTACCCATGTATGTACCTGTCCAAGTGGTCTTTTGAATGCTGTTATTGTACCCATTATACAAGTAAAGGGCCTGTCACACTAGCGCGCGATTAGACGCGATAAGCGCGACCTACCGTGGTCGCTTTAGTCGTCCGGCCTCGCGTGACCCTGTCCCACTGCGATCGCCGGAGTCTGGTGGAGTTCCGCGGACTCGTGTGGAGCTGGTGTCGACATCGCGCGTAGTGTCCAAAAACCGACACTGCTTAAAAATTACGCGCGGCAAAATCCTGTCGCGCGGAACGTGATGACGTTTTGACGTTGTGCGTCTTCAGCGTGGCGTTGCGTGATGACGTCACTGCCCGACGTCGTGCAACGCGCATGCTCATGCGCATCGTCACGTGATGAAAAATAACGTCCTTCCTTCGGACGTCGCGCGTGTAATCGCGCGCTAGTGTGACAGGCCCTTCACTCGCACCGGGATCGCCTGACCCCCACGCGACCCCCGCGTCCGAATTTGTCGCGCTTATCGCGTCTAATCGCGCGCTAGTGTGACAGGCCTTTAAGAATTTCATTGTTCCGTTTCAGGGGCACGCAACAACAGAACACTATTGGTGCGGAACTACTGTCATTCATCCACCAACAGCTATGTGGACACACCTCCTTTAAGCACTCTGTTGCTATCATGCACATTTATTTATACTTTCATTGGCTTTCTCAATTGACAAATGGTTTCTGTGGAAACAGCATGCCGCTGTCTATTGGGAAATGATTCTGACAGCTACCACCTACACGATTATACATTTATCCAACCTGGCCCTGGGCTGGCTCTTAATATTTGCACACGATACAGTGAGGCTACCTCATGTTGAAATATCAGTTCAACAATCATTTAACCATTGTTTCAGCTTTCCCGTCCTTTGCTCCCACAACCTCTTTCACTAGGTTAATCCCCGGGATGGCGGAACTGCCATACGCTGAGATAATGGAGCGGCTGGGCTTGTACACTCTGGAATTTAGAAGGATGAGAGGGAATCTTATTGAAACGTATGGGGTGGGAGTATTGCAACCTTCGCGTGGTCCGCCCTGTTTCGACGAATGCAATCAACCCGACGTGCGCAATCAAATAAGTTCAAATAGAATAAGTTGTCCGACAACTTTAGGCCGTGCACGCCATACGCAAGGAGAAGAAGAAGAAGCAGATTGAAACATATAAGATCGTTAACGGTTTGGACACGCTAGAGGCAGGAAACATGTTCCCAATGTTGGGGGAGTCCAGAACCAGGGGCCACAGTTTAAGAATAAAAGGTAAGCCATTTAGAACGGAGATGAGGAAACACTTTTTCTCCCAGAGAGTTGTGAGTCTGTGGAATTCTCTGCCTCAGAGGCCGGTGGAGGCCAGTTCTCTGGATACTTTCAAGAGAGAGTTAGATAGGTAGCGGAGTAAGGGGATATGGGGAGGGCAGGAACGGGGTACTGATTGGGGATGATCAGCCATGATCACATTGAATAGCAGTGCTGGCTCGAAGGGCCGAATGGCCTACTCCTGCACCTATTGTCTATTGTCTATTGTCTTTTGTCATAGGGTGGTGAATCTGTGGAATTATTTGCCACAGAATGCTGTGGAGGTCAAGTCAATTGATATTTTAAAAGCAGAAATAGATAGATTCTTGATTAGTGCGGGTGTCAGAGGCTATGGGGAGAAGACAGGAGAATGGGGTTAGGAGGGAGAGATAGATCAGCCATGATTGAATGGCGGAGTAGACTTGATGGGCCAAATGGCCTAATTCTACTCCTATCGTTTATGACTTTATGACCTTATGACTTAGTCCCTTACCCCAACCTACCTCACTGTGGACTCTGCGCTTTTTTAACCTGCGCTTTCTCTGTTTCTGTAACACAGTAAGACTACAGCACTATAGCCTTTACTCTGCTTATTTTTCTCTTTGCACTACCTGTTATTGCCTGTGTGTGGCTTTATTATACTTGCGTAGATGGTATAAATTGACCGGATAGCACGCAAAATCTCAGTACGCCTGATAATAATAAGGTGCTCCTATTACCCATCACCTTATGAACCCAGTGCAATTACTTTTATCTGACTTATCCAACATGTTTTAGTTTTAGACTAGAGATACAGCATTGGAAACATGCCCTTTGGCCCACCGAATCCACACTGACCATCGATCACCCGTTCACACTAGTTCTAAGTTATCTTTCTCATCCACTCCCAGCACACGAGGGACAATTTACAGAAGCCAATTAACCACATGTCTTTGGGATGGTGGAGGAAATCGGAGCACCCGGAGGAAACGGACACGGTCACAGGGAGATCATGCAAACTTCACACAGACAGCTCCCGAGGTCGGGATCGAACCTGGGTATCTGGTGCTGTGAGGTAGCGGCTCGACCAGCTGCGCCTCTGTGCCGTGCTAATGTTACAATTTCCCATTGACTTACTCAGAGCCTTCATGTATACTTGCGGCACTTACGTTATTTAAATTCATATCATTAAATAAAGAAAATTGTCTGAAAATTATAAAACATATTTCAGTGTCTATCTTGATTAAGGGTTATTGCTTCCTCAAGCACATTGCTGTCTGACTGTCGTGCTGGAATAGAAGGCAAAATGTATTCTGCATATTATCTCCGTGGTGTCTATGTGGGGCAAGCATGAGCCATGATTATTTTAAAGCAGATTTGTAATTTTGTTTTGGAAGTAAAATATTGCTTTTGTCAGGGTAAAAGCAGAGTGATCAATTCAGATATTGGTTTCACACAGATTAAAAATGGTGTTATTGTGCAACTCCCTTTTTACCAATTAATTAAAATAATTCAACACCATATTCTTGTCATTTTATCCATCTCAACAAAACGGAGCCTCATCAATATTTCCCCCCCTGCAGCGACCTGTCATCTTGTATGTTTTTGCAGATTTATATCGAGTAGTTATGAGGATGAGAAGGCCTTGGGCAGCGAGGACTCTTATATTCAACAGAGTCAAATCACCATTTATTGTTAGTCGTGTTATAATGCCTCTATTATAATATCAGATCTTATTAGACATATTTGGGTTCTCCTGCCCTCTAATCACTCAAATGTGTTTACTTCTAGGTTAGATTAGTTTAGAGCCACAGCGCGGAAACAAGCCCTTCGTCCCACCGAGTCCACGCCGACCAGCCATCCTCGCACACTAACACTATCCTACACACACACTAGGGACAACGTTTACATTTACACCAAGCCAATTCACTTACAAACCTGTCCGTCTTTGGAGCGCGGGAGGAAAGTGAAGATCTCGGAGAAAACCCACGCAGTCACGGGGAGAACGTACAAACTCTGTTCGTTCTGGAGTTCTGGAGTTTGTACGTTCTCCCTGTGACCGCATGGGTTTTCTCTGGGTTTGCCCTCCTACCATTCCAAAGATGAGCAGGTTTGTAGATTAATTGGCTTCCGTAAAATTGTACATTGTCCCTGGTGTGATCGCTGGTCGGCGCGGACTCGACGGGCCGAAGGGCCTGTTCCCGCTCGGTATCTCCAAAGTCTAAAGTCTAAAGTAAAATCTAAACTCGATTGAGCAAAGCATCAATTAATTTCCCGTTCTCAGAAAATATGTTGAGAGCATTGGCTGAACATTGAAACCAACTGGAGTAAAATGCTTTGATAATTGGATCAGGGATTTATTGATGCCATGTATCCCATGCAGGTAGTTCTGCAAGGCTGCCAGTGGGACATAACTGTGATTTGGGTCCCCACTGATTATTGATCTGCGGCATTGTGTGTACCTAATGGTGAGCGGAGAAAGTGACGCACTTTGCTTTCAGGACAATGATCTTGCAGGTTCATAAAAGAAGCACGCTCTTTCTCAAAGTCTTTTACATCTCCTGTCCATTACGCTTTCCTCCACTATTCCCTGAAGAGATAAGACTATACATGCTGAGTTTCTGTATGTAGTCTAGACAATAGACATTAGACAACAGGTGCAGGAGTAGGCCATTCGGCCCTTCGAGCCAGCACCGCCATTCAATGTGATCATGGCTGATCATCCCCAATTACTACCCCGTTCCTGCCCTCTCCCCATATCCCCTGACTCCGCTATCTTTAAGAGCCCTATCTAGCTCTCGCTTGAAAGCATCCAGAGAACCGGCCTCCACCGCCCTCTGAAGCAGAGAATTCCACAGACTCACAACTGTCTGTGAGAAAAAGGGTTTCATCGACTCCGTTCTAAATGGCTTACCCCTTATTCTTAATCTGTGACCCCTGGTTCTGGACTCCCCCAACATCGGGAACATGTTTCCTGCCTCTAGCGTGTCCAAACCCTTAATAATCTTATATGTTTCAATAAGATCTGCTCTCATCCTTTGAGATTAAGATCTAAAATTCCTGGTTGCATTTCCCCAAATTATCCATGCAGATATTAACTTCAACATAACAAAATACAAGATTTTCCTATTAATAATTTTGTAGCATTAAAACCAAAACACGGATTTAATTAGATGGGGAGATAATAAATGAGCTTTTGTACATAATGCCAGCTTCTATTAGGTTACTTAAAAAAACATTTAAACAGTGTGAACATTAACTGTAGATGCTGGTTTATACCAAAGATAGACGCAAATGTTGGAGTAACTCAGGCAGAAAAAGGATGAGTGACGTTTCGGGTCGAGACCCTTCTTCAGACTGAACTGAACAGGTCCCCTCCCCCACCCTAGCCGTTGTACGTTTCAATGTTGTCATGGCGAGTTTCTTTGTCTGTAACTCGTTTTCACCTAGCCCACGGCTAACAATGGCCTGTTTCCATTATCATCATGTTTAAGAAGGAACTGCAGATGCTGGAAAATTGACTTCTCGAATTATTTCGCTTGGGCAGTCTGCACCCCAGTGAGAAAATTGACTTCTCTAATTTCAGGTAGTCCTTGCTTTCTCCCTCCCCTTCTCAGCTCTCCCTCAGCTCACTGCCTCCTCCTCTTCCATTATTTTTCCCGCCACCCCCCACCCTCACCTCAGACTGAAGAAGGGTTTCGGCCCGAAACGTCACCTATTTCCTTCGCTGCATAGATGCTGCCTCACCCGCTGAGTTTCTCCAGCGTTTTTGTCTACCTTCCATTTATCATCATTATTGTTTTGCATATTTTTCATTCATCTGTTCTGCATCTCTCTGTATTGGGGTGGGAGATAGCAACCTTCACGTAGTCCACCCTGTTTCAACGAATGTTCGCAAACTGAAAATCAATCACAACAAGTTGTCTTACAACTTTAGGCTGTGCACGCCCTACACAAGAAGAAGAAGAAGATCTCTCTATGTCACAGTCCATATCTCTCGAAGGTAGACAAAAATGCTGGAGAAACTCAGCGGGTGAGGCAGCATCTGTGGAGTGAAGGAATAGGTGACGTTTCAGGTTGAGACCCTTCTTCAGACTGACGGGCAGGTGGGGAAGAAGAAAGGAAGAGGCTGAGACAGTGGGCTGTGGGAGAGCCTGAAATTGGAGAAGTCAATGTTCATACCAAAGATCCTATATCGAGCAAGATAAGTCCACTCGACCAAAAATACGTAGTGCGGTCATGGGCCGATTCATGGGTCATTTTCGGCCCCATTTTTATTTTTACGAGGATGTTTCCGTAACCGGCTTCCGTCTCCGCACCAAAGATCCCGTCACAGCGGAACAAAGATACTAGTGCGGAGACGGAAGCCGGTTACGGAAACATCCTCGTAAAAATAAAAGTTCTTTGGGAAAAATCTTCTCCTCATTTTCAGAATATTAATTTATTAACACAAACTGTTCCCCCGCAACGTTGATGACACTGCGAGTCGGGTCGGGTCGGGTTACTTAAATGGATGAAAAAAAGACCCACGTTCCGCTCCGTTGCGTACTACACGTCAGCCCATTGCATTTAGCAGGAGCGGTCTATCTTGCTCCACTAAAGGATCTTTGGTTCATACCGCTGCGGTGTAAACTGCCCAAGCGAAATATGAGGTGCTGCTCCTCCAATTTGTAGTGGGACTCACTCTGGCCATGGAGGAGGCCCAGGACAGAAAGGTCGGATTCGGAATGGGATGGAGAGTTGAAGTGCTGGGCCCCATCTCATTGGCTATATCTCTCTTTTCCCTTCCCCTGTTTCTCAGTCTGAAGAAGGGTCTCGACTCGAACCATCACCCATACCTTTTCTCCTGAGATGCTGTCTGACTCGTTGCGTTACTCCAGCTTTTTGTGTCTATCTTCGACTTAATGTTGATACAATATACAAAGTAATTCCATGCTGCCGTGCTTTACCTGTCCATTTATTGTCAAACTTTAAAACGCATTCATATTTACAAAGACTTTTAATGGAGTCTTTAAAGGTTTATTTAAAAATAAGCATTCTTTATTTTATGGGCTGAATCAGTAAGCTGGCTGCTTGCTGCAAGAGTAATTAAATGGATTAAACATTCTCTTTGGGCACAGTTATCAAGATTCACCAGCTGCCATCGTCATACACTTTCAGAGCTGCTTCTGAAAAGATGATCACAGGTGGAAGATTTTGTACAAAATCAAAAGACTTGTTACACCTCAAAGCAATGTTCAGTTCTCTGCAACAAGGGATAAATATATGTCTAACTTGCTTCAGAACACATGTTGAATCACATCCGTTGTTAATTGCCCGAGGATTATTTACAAGAACATTGGACAACTCATCTCGTTATTGCAAGAAGATGAGAGCATGGACGAAGTTGGCATAGTCATGCAATCTCTCATAGCTGCTCCAAGTAAGTCTCACCTTCGGGCAGCTATCTTCCACCATCCCATCACCCATCCAAAATTCCATTAACATCTGAAAATATTTTAGGTGAAACGTTTCGATTCTGGATTCAGCTTTACCCCAAAATGTTTTTTGATTAAAACCAAGATAATATTCTTGAAGAAGGGTCCCGATCCACAACGTCACCTATCCATGTTCCCTGGGGATGTTGCTGCCTGACATGCCGAGTTCCTGTCGCATTTTGTGTCGTTCCTTGGTAAACCAGCATCTGCCTTATCCCTGTGTCATCACCTTAAACCGACGTCCTCTGGTTTTTGATTCCCCTACCCTGGGTTAAAGAGTGCACGCATTCATCCTATCTATTCATCTTCATGATTTTATATATGATTTCAGAACAGCACGGTGGAGCAACGGTCGATTTGCTGTGCCAGAGACCAGGGTTCGATCCTGTCTCACGAGTGCTGTCTATACCGAGTTTGTACATTCTCCTCGTGACCTGCGTGGGTTTTCTCCGGGTGCTCCAGTTTCCTCCCACACTCCAATGATGTGCAGATTTGGCGGTTAATTTGGCTTCGGTAAAATTGTAAATTGTCCCTAGTGTGTGTAGGATAGTGCTAGTGTGCGGGGATCGCTGGGCAACACGGACTCGGTGGGCCGAAGGGCCTGTTTCTGCGCTGTATCTCTAAACTAAACCTCTATCAGATCACCCCTCAGCCCTCTGCCCTCTCCTGGTACGATGTTATTATCCTGAAATGCTAATTCAGTTTCTCTCTCCACCTCTGAAGGCCAAATGTTTTTCAGTTTTTATTACAATTTTCCAGTGTCAACAGTATTCTGCTTTTTCAATCATGGATTTATTTTGTAGACAATGATGAATAGTTGGAGTTGTAAAGGCAAGGTCTGCCAATGCTGACGTTCCCAAAGCAATCGATTGGATAGTATAAATTGGCAGTGGAGGATGGTGCCCCTATTAAATAGATGTTTGCAGTGGGTTAGCAAGCCCGTGAGCACAGTTAATACAGAGAATACTGCACCTCTTGCAGTTCTGAGTAAATAGCAAATCTCGAAGCAATCTGTTAATTCGGTTCAGTGGCCATCCACAATTAGTTTTGTTTAGTTAATGGATGCAGCTCGGAAACAGGCCGTCCAGCCCACGCCAACCACCGATCGCCCCCTTCGCACTATGCTATCCCATTTTCCTCATCCACTCCCCACACACTAACAGTAATTTGTAGAGGGCCGATTAATTTACAAACCCGCGCGCCTTTGGGATGCGGGAGGAAACCGGAGCACCCGGACGAAACCCACGCCGTCACAGGGAGAAGGTGCAAACTCCACACAGACAGCACCCGAGTTCAGGATTAAACCCCTGTCTCTGGCACTGTGAGGCAGCAGCCTAACCAGCTGCACCACTGTGCCGCTCAGGAACCTGATGGAATGAACAGAATCATCATTGTTTTCAGTTTGCTACCCGATTCTTAAATAGAAGAACGGGGTACTGATTGTGGATGATCAGCCATGATCACATTGAATGGCGGTGCTGGGTCGAAGGGCCGAATGGCCTCCTCCTGCACCTATTGTCTATTGTCTATCATGTCTGATATCTCTCATTTCCCTCTCCCCTGACTCTCAGCCTGAAGAAGAATCTCAACCCGAAACGTCACCCATTCCTTCTCTCCTGAGATGCTGCCTGTCCCGCTGAGTTACTCCAGCAATTTGTGTCTATCTTCATAATGTCTTTGAAAGTAAGCTCGCTGTAGATCTACTCGGATGACTGTGAGGAATTTGGAACGCGTTTCAGCAGCCTGTGGTGCATTTAGGCGGAGTGCAATGAGGTGTATCTGTGCCCCTTTAATCATGAGCAAAGTGGAGCCATCTGCTCACGCCCAGACTGCGTGATGGCAGGCTGTCTCCTCACACGCCGCTTTATGCTGGGGCTGACTGGCTGCGATGTGTGATCGACATATTGATCACTTCCATAGATCTGGGTCCGTTATTGTCACGTGATTGACTGATCTCTGAGGGGCGTCAGGGGTTATGAAACATAGAAACATAGACAATAGGTGCTGGAGGAGGCCGTTCGGCCCTTCGAGCCAGCACCGCCATTCATTGCAATCATGGCTGATCGTCCCCAATCAATAACTCGTGCCTGCCTTCTCCCCATATCCCTTGACTCCACTAGCCCCTAGAGCTCTATCCAACTCTCTCTTAAATCCATCCAGCGATTTGGCCTCCACTGCCCTCTGTGGCAGGGAATTCCACAAATTCACAACTCTCTGGGAAAAACGTTTTATCTCACCTCAGTCTTAAATGACCTCCCCTTTATTCTAAGACTGTGGCCCCTGGTTCTGGACTCGCCCAACATTGGGAACATTTTTCCCGCATCTAGCTTGTCCAGTCCTTTTATAATTTTATATGTTTCTATAAGATCCCCTCTCATGGGGAGAAGGCATGAGAGAACGGGGTTAGGAGAGAGGGAGATAGATCAGCCATGATTGAATGGCGGAGAAGTCTCGATGGGCCGGATGGCCTCATTCTGCTCCTGGAACATATGAATGTGTACGGATACACAGTGAGCAGCTTTAGTTTGTGTGCTGTCCAGTCAAATCGCACAATGCCGGGGAGGCACGGTGGTGCAGCGGTAGAGTTGCTGCCCCACAGCGCCAGAGACCTGGGTTCGATCCTGAGTTTGTACGTTCTCCCCGTGACCGTGTGGGTTTGGCACCGGGCGCTCCGGTTTCCTCCCACATCCCAACGATGTGCGGGTTTGTCGGCTAATCGGCCCTCCCTAGTGTGCAGGGAGTGGTTGAGAAAGTGGGATAACATAGAACTAGCGAGAAGGGGCGATCGCTGGTCGGCACGGACTCGGTGGGCCGAAGGGCCTGTTTCTGTGCTGTATCTTTCAATCGAAACTAACTTCTCACCCTATCTCTGTGCACGTGACAATAATAAACGAGAGATTTTGTGATGTGTGGTGTATCAGCAGGAAATATGCGTTTAAAATACTTTTATGTGCGATTTGTGCGCAGAATGTTTTGATGCATCGTAGTGTTTTGGTGTTTAGAGTTTAGTGTGACACGGTGGTGCAGCGGTAGAGTTGCTGCCTCACAGCGCCAGAGACCCAGGTTCGATCCTGACTACTGCTGCTGTCTGTACGGAGTTTGTACGTTCTCCCCCGTGACCGCGTGGGCTTTCTCCCGGATCTCTGGTTTCCTCCCACACCCCAAAGACGTGCAGGTTTGCAGGTTGTAAAATAGACACAAAAAGCTGGAGTATCTCAGCGGGACTGGCAGCATCCCTGGCGAGAAGGAATGAGTGAAGGGTCTCGACCCGAAATGTCACCTATCCCTTCTCTCCAGGGATGCTGCCCGTCCCGCTGAGTTACTCCAGCATTTTTTGTGTCTATCTTCGGTTTAAACTAGCATCTGCAGTTCCTTCCTGCACATGTTTGTAGGTTACACAAAAATTCAGCTGGTGCAGCAGCATCTATGGAGCGAAGGAGATAAGCAACGTTTCAGGCCAAAACCCTTCTTCAGACTGATGGGGGGTGGGGGGAGGCGGGCAGAATAAAGGGAAAAAGGAGGAGGAGGAGTCTGCTTGGGTCCCTGAATGGAGTGGGGGGGAGGTAAAGGGACAAGTGTAGCATCATGTTTGTAGGTTAATTAGCTTGGTGTGTGTGTAAATGGTCCCTTGTGTGTGTGTATAGGACGTTGAATCGCTGGTCTGCGCGGACCCAGTGGGCTGAAGGGCCTGTTTGCACGCTGTATCTCTAAGCTAAATGATTTGTGCAGATAAAGGGCGGTGCGAAGACGAATTTCTGGGCGCAGGCTAAATTTCTGCATTAACCCGTTGGTGAATGGGTTAATTCATGGAACGTCCTGTGTTGTGGGACACACACACACACACACTACGTTGCAAATGGGTGTTTCTTCAATTTGTACCGAATGAAAAAGCTCTTGCAAAGATGTTGAGATGTGTAATTTGCTCCTAACGTGGGTGGAAGCGACAGCAAAGGGGAGGGGGAGGGGGAGGGGGAGGGGGGGGGGGATAATTGCGAGCAGCTTGGGCGGCTGTGGACAGAGAGAGAGGCAGAGAGAGAGAGAGAAAAAAAAGCTGGAATGTATTTTATAAAAAATGTAAAAGGTGAAGTGGGCGGATGCCGGGGGGGGGGGGGGGGAGTCAGTCAGTCAACCTGGAGCTGAAACGCTGCTCGCTGCAGTAGCAGCAGGTTGCAACTCCCAACTTTAACCACTCCAGCAGTCGGTGTTGCAATTGTTGCGAACCTGGCCCCGTGGGCAGGAATACATGTGGATGAGAGAGAGAGAGAGAGAGAGAGAGAGGATTTGCAATTCAATGCAATGATCGGTGTAGTCTTCACACTGTACAGGGCGGAACAGCGCATGGAGCAAGAAAATAAAAAAATCAATGTGCCTGCCACTTTTTGAAATCGATTTGAGCTTCTAAACAGCAAATCTCGCCCAGAGGTAACACACAGTGTTTGAAACCGTTGCAGTCGCTATGATCGCCTGTTAGCTGTTTAAGAAGGAACTTGTTTGTAAGCTTTTACCAGCGGGTTAAACAAACAAAAAACACACACACACACATTGTCTTTCTGATATTTGTCTCGACAACAGGGCAGCAGCAGCAGCAGCATGGATGTCGACACGGTCTGCGGCTGGGGCAACAATCTTCACCACTTGAAATATTTCAACGACTCTTTCGATGAAAACGACACGCTCCTGTTTGATCGCTGGCCTGACAATGCCACAGACTTCATGGTGGACTGGTCAGACTCGACTAAAATCGCCACCATGGTCATCTATCTCTTCATTTGCATCGTTGGGCTGGTGGGCAACTGCCTGGTCATGTACGTTATTGTCAGGTAAGCCATAGGTTTCTCAGGCTTATCCCCCCCCAAAGTGCTTATATATTTTATTTAAATAACGTTTCTCAAGAGTCAAGATTGGCAACTCGGTTGTTAGGTCTGGTATGTGAGCACACTGCCCTCGGGCGCCCTCAGAAGGAACATCCAACAGATTCATTGTTAATATTGTCTTGCAAAGTGCTGTAAAATAGATCAAATGTTTTGCAAACAACACCAACTGTTTTTTTTTATCTTTCCATTTAATTCCCTTCAAGATCAACTTTCCTTTAATCGATAAAGCCCCTTCAATGTTCCACCCATCCGAGATTATTATATCACCTCGATTCTTGCCTCCAATCCGATTCTCATTGACTATTTTTGCTCTTTCGGAATGTCCTGTTGCTATGCATCTTTTGTAGGCATTTGCATGGTTTTTTTTCTCCCCTCCTGAGTTTATCTATTTTTTTTCTCGTGGTGTTAATCGATTCTTACAACGGGAGAAGAGAACATGTAGCGTTGGCCGAATGGAATGATGAGGTGCGTACTCGGGTGCACTTGCAGGGGAGGGGAATGGTGACTTTTTCCATTGTTTTCGGCTGAGGCATGGAATCTGTGATGCATTCCGATCAAGAATAGCTCCCAGTGCAGCATTTAGACCGCTCACTGCATTTTCTCTATCTCTGTGTGTATTGAATTACAAAATCAAATTGGAATATGTCAATTTTGGATATGGAAAAGCGAGACACTTCAGTTTGCAACTAGTTACATGTCCATTTGACTCTTTTCTGTTCAGTGAGGTATCCATTAAATCTGAATTTAATGCCTGGGGAAGGGTCTCAACCCCTAAACGTCACCCATTCCTTATCTCCAGAGATGCTGCCTGTCCTGCTGAGTTACTCCAGCATTTTGTGTCTACTTTGGATTTAAACCAGCATCTGCAGTTCTTTCCTGCACCTATTCATTAAATGTAACCAGTTATCTCGACGGGTTACATAATATGGTAAATGGTAGGGAATTGAGGAATGCTGTGGAACAGAGGGATCTATGAATAACTGTGCATAGTTCCCTGAAGGTGGAATCGCATGTAGATAGGGTGGTAAAGAAAGCTTTTGGTGTGCTGGCCTTTATAAATCAGAGCATTGAATATAGGAGTAGGGAAGTAATGTTAAAATTGTACAAGGCATTGGTGAGACCAATTCTGGAGTATGGTGTACAATTTTGGTCGCCTAATTATAGGAAGGATGTCAACAAAATAGAGAGAGTACAGAGGAGATTTACTAGAATGTTGCCTGGGTTCCAGCAACTAAGTTACAGAGAAAGGTTGAACAAGCTAGATCTTTATTCTTTGGAGCGCAGAAGGTTAAGGGGGGACTTGATTGAGGTCTTTAAAATGATGAAAGGGATAGACAGAGTTGACATGGATAAGCTTTTCCCATTGAGGGTAGGGAAGATTCAAACAAGAGGGTATGACATGAGAATTAAGGGACACAAGTTTAGGGATAACATGAGGGGGAACTTCTTTACTCAGAGAGTGGTGGCTGTGTGGAATGATCTTCCTGCAGAAGTGGTGGAGGCAGGATCGATTTTAACATTTAAAAGTAAAGTGGATAGGTATATGGACGGGAAGGGAATGGAGGGGTATGGTCTGAGTGCAGGTATATGGGACTAGGGGAAAGTAAATGGTCGGCACGGACTGGAAGGGCCGAGAAGGCCTGTTTCCGTGCTGTAATGGTTATATGGTTAATATGCTAAAATGGATGGATATTGGGGTAATGGATCCGTCAGTATTAGCATTAAAGGATGGCAAACAACTTTAATGTTTAACTATTTCTCGTCTAATCCCATCATTAGTATGGCCTAACTGTTACAACATATCCATTTATTTTTGATATCATCATTAGAATGAGATATGCTCCACTTATTGCTGATAGATTCTATTTTGATATTTTCTCCAGTACAATTTATTTGTGAAAATCACTGATTAATGGTGACTTTGTTTGAAATATCACCTGAACATTGCCTCACAATTCTTTGGCAGTCAAAGATTTAATCTTTGTGTGCATCCAACAGACTTTATCTTCTCATCCATTTTGAAGGATGAATCTAATATATTTTTACACTCAGGATAATGATCTTATATAAAATCATGAAGGGAATATAGATGATGGTGATCGCACTTAGACTTTCACCCAGAGAAAAGGGAATCAAGAACCAGAGGACGCAGGTTTAAACTGAGAAGGAAAAGATTTAATAGGAACCTGAGGGGCAAGTTTTTCTCACAGAGGGGCAGTGGGTATCTGGGACGAGCTGCCAGAGGAGGTAGATGAGGCATTTAAAATATATTTGGACAGGAACATGGAAAGGAAAGGTTTAGAGGGATAGGAGCCAAATGTGGGCAGGTAGGACTCGCATAGATGGGGCATGTTGGTCAGTACGGGCAATTTGGGCTGAATGACCTGTTTCTGTGCTGGTGGACAAAAATGCTGGAGAAACTCAGGGTGAGGCAGCATCTATGGTGCGAAGGTGATGTTTCTGGTCGAGACCCTTCTGCGCTATGTGACTCTGTGCACTCAAAGAACATCGAAACATTGTGGGAATAATGAAGAAGCGTAGGGCAAAAAAAAGCTTTCTTTTCAATCTTTGCCTCTCAGTAAATCAACACTGTTTACTGAAGATAGACACAAAATGCTGGAGTAACTCAGCGGGACAGGCACATCTCTGGAGAGAAGGAATGGATGGGTGACGTTTCGGGTCGGGACCCTTCTTCTGATTGAAGGTCTGATCAGCCTGAAGACGGGTCTCGACCCGAAACGTCACCCAGTCCCCCTCTCCAGAGATGCTGCCTGTCCCGCTGAGTTACTCCAGCATTTTGTGTCTATCTTCGATTTAAAGCAGCATCTGCAGTTCCTTGCTACACTGTTTACCGAAGGTTCCCTCTGCAGATTTTATCCACTCCCCACAAGTGGTGGCAGTTCATTGAAGCAATTCCAAGTTGGGTCTGCTTCAGGGGAAAATTTCTCCCCCCAAAAATACTGATTTTAACGTATTTATGCGTAATTTGAAATTTACCTGTTATTTCCCAGGTGAAAGAATTTAAGTCTGAAAACTCACAAAATATACAGAATCTATACAGAACAGACCACATTGGAGTCATAGGGTCATTCAGTGTGGAAGCTGGCCCTTCTGTCCAAAGTTCCCATGCCGACCAACATGCCCCCCCCCCCCCTATACTAGTCCAACCTGCCTGCGTTTGGCCCATATCCCTCTAAACCTGTCCTATCCAGTTACCTGTCCAAATCCTTTTTAACCGTTGTGTTACTACCTGCCTCAACTCCCACCTCTGGTAACTTGTTCCATATTAAAACGATAGTTGCCCCTCAGGTTTAGACAATAGACAATAGGTGCAGGAGTAGGCCATTCGACCCTTCGAGCCAGCACCGCCATTCAATGTGATCATGGCTGATCATCCACAATCAGTACCCCGTTCCTGCCTTCTCCCCATATCCCCTGACTCCGCTATCTTTAAGAGCTCTATCTAGCTCTTTGGTCTATTTTCTATTAAATCATCCGCCCCTTCACCTTAAACCTATGTCCTCTGGCTTGTCATTCCCCTACTCTGGGTAAAAGACTGTGCATTTACCTTATATATTCCTCTCATGATCTTCGAGAGAGAAAGAGAGAAAGTTAGATAAAGCTGTTAGGGCTAACAAAATCAAGGGATAGAAACATAGAAAATAGGTGCAGGAGTAGGCCATTCGGCCCTTCGAGCCTGCACCGCCATTCAATATGATCATGGCTGATCATCCAACTCAGTATCCCGTACCTGCCTTCTCTCCATATCCCCTGATCCCTTTAGCCACAAGGGCCACATCTAACTCCCTCTCAAATATAGCCAATGAACTGGCCTCAACTACCTTCTGTGGCAGAGAATTCCACAGATTCACCACTCTCTGTGTGAAAAATGATTTTCTCATCTCTGTCCTAAAAGACTTCCCCCTTATCCTTAAACTTTAACCCTGTGTTCTGGACTTCCCCAACATCGGGAACAATCTTCCTGCATCTAGCCTGTCCAACCCCTTAAGAATGTTGTAAGTTTCTATAAGATCTCCCCTCAATCTTCTAAATTCTAGCGAGTACGAGCCGAGTCTATCCAGTCTTTCTTCATCTGAAAGTCCTGAAATCCCAGGAATCAGTCTGGTGAATCTTCTCTGTACTCCCTCTATGGCAAGGGATATGGGGAGAGAGCAGGAACGGGGTACTGATTTTGGATAGGGGAAAAAAGGAAATCTAAAAAATAAATGCATTATAAAAAATAAAGACCAGCTCTGTCAGACGGAGGAGAATATTAGTAGATGGAACCTGGCTGGTTCTGCAGCAGAGGAAGAAACGGAGGGCTTTAAGACCTTCCTGGTGCGGGATGGAGGTGTAGAGTGACTGGACATCCATAGTAAAGATGATTCTGGAGAAGGGTCTTGACCTGAAACGTCACCCATTCCTTCTCTCCAGAGATGCTGCCTGTCCCGCTGAGTTACTCCACATTTTGCGTCTACCTACTGACTTTGGATGATCAGCCATGATCATATTGAATGACGGGGCTGGCTCGATGGGCCAAATGGTCAGGTAGTCCTTAACTGTCTCATCCCCTTCTCAGCTCTCCCTCAGCCCTCTGGCTCCTCCTCTTCCTTTCTTCTTCCCCCCCCACCCTCACATCGGTGTGAAGAAGAATTTTGGCCCCAAATGTCACCATTTCCTTCGCTCCATAGATGCTGCTGTACCCGCTGAGTTTCTCCAGCATTTTTGTCTATTTTATTCCACTCTCTATCACTTATGATCTATGGTCTTATACCATTCTTCCTTTTACACCATTTCCTGTGGAACGAGCTGCTGGAGGACGTAGTTGAGGCAGGTACTATCACAATGTTTAAGAAACATTTGGACAGCTACATGGATGGGACAGGTTTAGAGGGATATGGGCCAAACGCAGGCAGGTGGGACTAGTGTAGATGGGACATGTTGGTTGGTGTTGGCAAGTTTCCTCGCTGGCTGACTCAATGACTCCTCGTGACATATTCTACACTCTCCTTTTCACAGTCTCTCCATTCTCTTTTCAAGTTGATGCGTCCATTTTTCCAGAGACGGAATGTTTTCCTTTTTACAGACATTGTCTACATTCCCGTCAGGAGTAAAGTCAGGAGAGAGGATATCCCGTTAGCAATGTTCATCTCCTCGAGGCACCGAAGATGATCAGCCATGATCACATTGAATGGCGGTGCTGGCTCGAAGGGCTGAATGGCCTACCCCTGCACCTATTGTCTATTGTCTAAGTCAAAATGGATTTCAGCTCATGGCCTCTGCATTATTCCACAAAATTGTTTAATATTCTTCAGAGTATTAAATAAATCTGCTGGGTGAGGTTTAAAATGTATTTTCTGAGCGTTCAGAATTATATTTGTTCACCTGGGAAACAACAGTTAAAGGCCAGAGACAATCCCAAACTATCTTCACAAAGACCACCTCTTCTCCTTTTCATCTGGAGCCCCTCCCCCAATTCTTCACCGAGCCCCAACCACTCTCTTTAATCTCTCCGTTGTGGTTTGTGGGTGCCATCACATATTTGCCTGCATGCACTGACAAACAAAGAACATGATGAGTACTTGATCATTTGTACAAAAAAATCCCTTCGTCCTCTCTGTAATCCGACTTGGGAGGAACGGGGTACTGATTGTGGATGATCAGCCATGATCACAGTGAATGGCGGTGCTGGCTCGAAGGGCCGGATGGCCTACTCCTGCACCTATTGTCTATTGCCCTTCCATAAGCAAGGGCGCTGTCCGATTCACCTCTACCCCATTGCGGACATTGGACTTATGTCTATGGAACCAATGTGCTACGATGCTGAGAACTATATTCTGCGCTCTGTATCTTCCCATTTGCTCTACCATCGAACAGCACAGTGGCGCAGCGGTAGAACTACTGCCTCACAGCGCCAGAGTCCCGGGTTCGATCCTGACTACGGGTGCTGTCTGTACGGAGTTTGTACGTTCTCCCCGTGAGCCCGTGGGTTTTCTCTGGGTGCTCCGGTTTCCTCCCACACTCCATAGACGTGCAGGTTTGTAGGTTAATTGGCTTTGCTGAGAAAATTGTAAAAATTGTCCCCAGTGTGTGTTGGATAGTGCTAGTGTGCGGGGTAATCGCTGGTCAGCATGGACACGGTGGGCCGAAGGGCCTGTTTTCTGGTTTTGAGATACAGCGCGGAAACAGGCCCACTGGGTCCGCGCCAACCAGTGATCCCTGCACATCCAGGGATATTCAATATTCAGGAGGGATAGACGAAAAGGAAAAGGAGGTGGGGTAGCGTTGCTGGTGAGAGAGGAGATTAATGCAATAGAAAGGAAGGACATTAGCGTGGAGGATGTGGAATCGATATGGGTAGAGCTGCGAAACTCTAAGGGGCAGAAAACGCTAGTGGGAACTGTGTACAGGCCACCTAACAGTAGTATTGGAGTTGGGGATGGCATCAAACAGGAAATTAGAAATGCGTGCAACAAGGGTAACACGGTTATAATGGGTGACTTCAATCTGCATGTAGATTGGGTGAATCAAATTGGCAGGGGTGCTGAGGAAGAGGATTTCCTGGAATGTATGCGGGATAGTTTTCTCAACCAACATGTGGAGGAACCAACGAGAGAGCAGGCTATCCTAGACTGGGTATTGAGTAATGAGGAAGGGTTAGTTAGCAGTCTTGTTGTGCGTGGCCCCTTGGGCAAGAGTGACCATAATATGGTTGAGTTCTTCATTAGGATGGAGAGTGACAAAATTAAGTCAGAAACAAGGGTTCTGAACTTGAACAAAGGTAACTTTGAAGGTATGAGATGTGAATTGGCCAAGATAGACTGGCAGGTGATTCTTAAAGGGTTGACAGTGGATGTGCAATGGAAGGTATTTAAAGACTGCATGGATGAAGTACAAAAGTTGTTCATACCAGTTTGGCAAAAGAATAAATCGGGGAAGGTGGTGCATCCATGGATAACAAGGGAAATCAGGGATAGTATAAAAACAAAAGATGAGGCATACAAATTTGCCAGAAAAAGCAGCCTACCGGAGGACTGGGAGAAATTCAGAATCCAGCAGAGGAGGACAAAGGGCTTAATTAGGAAAGGGAAAATAGATTATGAAAGGAAACTGGCAGGGAACATAAAAACTGACTGCAAAAGTTTTTATAGATATGTAAAGAGAAAGAGACTAGTTAAAACAAATGTTGGTCCCTTGCAGTCAGAAACAGGTGAATTGATCATGGGGAACAAGGACATGGCAGACCAATTGAATAACTACTTTGGTTCTGTCTTCACTAAGGAAGACATAAATAATCTGCCGGAAATAGCAGTGGAACGGGGGTCAAATAAGATGGAGGAACTGAGTGAAATCCAGGTTAGCCGGGAGGTGGTGTTGGGTAAATTGAACGGATTGAAGGCCGATAAATCCCCAGGGCCAGATAGTCTGCATCCCAAAGTACTCAAGGAGGTAGCCACAGAAATAGTGGATGCATTAGTGATAATTTTTCAAAATTCCTTAGATTCTGGAGTAGTTCCTGAGGATTGGAGGGTAGCTAATGTAACCCCACTTTTTAAAAAAGGAGGGAGAGAGAAAGCGGGGAATTACAGACCAGTTAGTCTAACATCGGTAGTGGGGAAACTGCTAGAGTCAGTTATTAAAGATGGGATAGCAGCGCATTTGGAAAGTGGTGAAATCATTGGACAAAGTCAGCATGGATTTACGAAAGGTAAATCATGTCTGACAAATCTGATAGAATTTTTCGAGGATGTAACTAGTAGAGTGGATAAGGGAGAACCAGTGGATGTGTTATATCTAGACTTTCAGAAGGCTTTCGACAAGGTCCCGCATAAGAGATTAGCATACAAACTTAAAGCACACGGTATTGGGGGTTCAGTATTGATGTGGATAGAGAACTGGCTAGCAGACAGGAGGCAAAGGGTAGGAGTAAACGGGTCCTTTTCAGAATGGCAGGCAGTGACTAGTGGGGTGCCGCAAGGCTCAGTGCTGGGACCCCAGCTATTTACAATATATATTAATGATTTGGACGAGGGAATTCAATGCAACATCTCCAAATTTGCAGATGATACCAAGCTGGGGGGTATAGTTAGGTGTGAGGAGGATGCTTGGAGGCTGCAGGGTGATTTGGATAGGCTGAGTGAATGGGCAGATGCATGGCAGATGCAGTACAATGTGGATAAATGTGAGGTTATCCACTTTGGTGGCAAAAACATGAGGGTAGACTATTATCTGAATGGTGGCAGATTAGGTAAGGGGGAGATGCAACGAGACCTGGGTGTCATGGTACACCAGTCATTGAAAGTAGGCATGCAGGTGCAGCAGGCAGTGAAGAAAGCAAATGGTATGTTAGCATTCATAGCGAAAGGATTTGAGTATAGGAGCAGGGAGGTTCTACTGCAGTTGTACAGGGTTTTGGTGAGGCCACACCTGGAGTACTGCGTACAGTTTTGGTCTCCAAATCTGAGGAAAGACATCCTTGCCATAGAGGGGGTACAGAGAAGATTCACCAGACTGATTCCTGGGATGTCAGGACTTTCATATGAGGAAAGATTGGATAGACTCGGTTTGTACTCGATGGAATTTAGAAGATTGAGGGGGGATCTTATAGAAACCTACAAAATTCTTAAGGGGTTGGACAAGCTAGATGCTGGAAGATTGTTCCCGATGTTGGGGGAGTCCAGAACAAGGGGTCACAGTCTAAGGATAAGGGGGAATTCCTTTAGGACCGAAATGAGGAAAACATTCTTTACACAGAGAGTGGTGAGTCTCTGGAATTCTCTGCCACAGAAGGTAGTTGAGGCCAGTTCATTGGCTATATTTAAGAGGGCGTTAGATGTGGCACTTGTGGCTAAAGGGATCAGGGGGTATGGAGAGAAGGCAGGTACGGGATACTGAGTTGGATGATCAGCCATGATCACATTGAATGGCGGTGCAGGCTCGAAGGGCCGAATGGCCTACTCCTGCACCTATTTTCTATGTTTCTATGTTTCTATTAATGCTATCCTATACCCACTAGGGCCAATTTTCACATTTACACCAAGCCAATTAACCTACAAACCTGTACGTCCTTGGAGTGTGGGAGGAAACCGAAGATCTCAGAGAAAACCCACGCAGGTCACGGGGAGAACGTACAAATTCCGTACAGACACCACCCGCAGTCGGGATCGAACCCGCGTCTCCGCCGCTGCGTTCGCTGTAAGGCAGCAGCTCTACCGCTGCGCCACTGTGCCGCCTGTTTCTGCGCTGGTAAAGGATAGTCTACTCGCAGCCTGCATCCTAGCTAGCTGCCGTTCTCTACAGCCGTCTCCATCCATAAAACAACAACTGCAAACAACTACCAGGATGATAACACACATTTTGTTTAGAATAGTCCGATAGAAGGTTTTACACCTGGCACGGCAGTTGTTCAAAACTCCAAGATTCAAGAGAGTTTATTATCGTGTGTCCCAGATAGGACAATGACATTCTTGCTTTGGTTCAGCAGAACAGAACATAGTAGGCATGAATACAGAACAGATCCGTGTGTCCATACACCATTGAATATATACATACACACATGAATAAACAGATAAAGTGCGATGTTCAGAGTTTTGTTTGAGTTGAGTTTAATAGCCTGATGGCTGAGGGGAAGAAGCTATCCCTGAATCTGGATGTTGCAGATTTCAGGCTCCTGTACCTTCTACCTGAAGGCAGCGGGGAGATGAGTGTGTGGCCAGGATGGTGTGGGTCCTTAATGATGCTGCCAACCTTTTTGAGAGAGTCCTCCTTGACAAACCAACTCTCCGTAATCTTCTCAGGAAGCAGAGGCGCTGGTGTGCGATAACCCTGTTCCCTTGTCATCCTGCAGTGGTAACACTGACAAATCTTGACCGTTCCCAAACTATTCCCATCCCAAGACGGGTAGCCGGGGATCGCCAGAGAGGAGCTCCGACCTCCGGCCGGCGGCCTGTAACATCCTGAAGCCTGCGGCCTGTAACATTCGGGACCTCCAAGCTGCGGAGTGAACATCCCGACCGGAGGGCCTGTACATCTGGCCGTCGGTAGCGGTAACTACGGAGGGTTTATGGTCCCGACCACGGGTGAACAAGGAGAGGGACTGGCGGAACTTTGTTGCCTTCCGCCACAGTGAAGAATGCTGTGGTGGATGTTGGTGTTGAATCATTTCGTATATTGTGTGTTCTTTTTTTAAGTGTATCGTTGCTGGCAAATTCATTTCACTGCACCTTGGGGTGAATGTGAGGAATAAAATTGACTTTAATTTTGACTACGTGTTCGGTCAGTTTGATGCACGAACGCTATCCCCAACATACAACATGCCCATTACCTGCAAGGCTTTGTCCCCCCACCCCCCACCTCGTCCCTTCCAGCTGTTTTTCCACCCCAGACCCCAACCCACCTACAATCATTCTGAAGAAGGGTCTCGACCTGAAAAGTCACCAATCCATCTTCTCCCGAGATGCTGCCTGAGCCATCAAGGCCATCCAGCACTTGTGTATCCTTCTGTATAAACCAGACTCGCATGGCAACCGGCATTTGAAGCTGATCAATAATCTTTTTAAACTGTGTCAGTCATAACAAGAGCGAACTGATAGATCTGTTGTTCTTGCTGCTGCCAGACAGGGAAGATCTGTTTAGATCAAGTCTCTCAGGTTAAGGATGCAAAACCATTATCTGCCCAAATCAATGAGAGTTTACAGCAATATTCAGTGTAACCATTTTCCATTTGACTCCATCTACACCTCGACAAAGCCACTAACATAATCAAGGACCAGTCTCACCCCGGCCACTCCCTCTTGTCCCCGCTCCCATCGGGCAAGAGGTACAGAAGTGTGAAAACGCACACCTCCAGATTCAGGGAGAGTTTCTTCCCAGCTGTTATTAGGCAATTGAACCATCCTACCAACATCTGAAGAGCGGTCCTGAGCTACTATCCAGGGGCCG
The DNA here is from genome assembly GCA_963514005.1 of Raja brachyura. The sequence continues at coordinate 3,905,653 of OY740802.1, forward strand.
CGGAACATTTTTGAGGGGGGGGGGGGGGCTGAGCGATCACCGGCCTCGGGGGGGGGGGGGGGTACCCGGTGAGGGAGCGACTGAGCGGGGGGAGGGGGGCACAATTACTATTTTTTGTTGTTGCTCAAACCCAAAAAACTGGGGGATAGTACAGGCCATTCCCCAACTCAGAAAGTGGGGGATGTATCCCCCGTCTCCCCCCCCCCCCCCTCCCCCCCGCTCTCTCTCTCTCCCTCCCTCTTGGGCCCGACTGACTCTTTGTCTCTCTCACTCTCGGGGTCCACGAGCCCACCCTCCCTCCATTCCGCTCGGCGGCTAATCACAGCGCTTCATTCACTGCCCCATATCTCGACTGTGAACCGCACTGTGATTAGCCGTTGGGCAGAGGGGAAGGAGGGTTTTGGGGGGGTGGGGGCAGTCGGTGTCCGCCACGGCTGGTCGTGGTTTTGCCCAAAGATCTTTGGTTTTGTGCGCTTGTTCTGAGATTGTGGATGGCGGTGGTCCTCCGAAGAAGAGCAAAATGTGCCTGCGGGCCGGATAATTATGAAGCATGTCTCGCCAAAATAATGGAGGGGCTGCAGCCCCCCCAGGCCCCCCCGGTTCCACGGCCCATGCTATCCCTAGGATTACGTTTGATCGGACATTACTGACTTGCACTAAAAGTTATTCATGTTAGTCCCTTTATCATGTATCTGGACACTGTGGACGGCTCGATTGTAATCATGTATTGTCTTTCCGCTGACTGGTTAGCGCGCAACAAAAGCTTTTCGCTGTATCACAGAATATTTCCAGCATTTTCTATTTTCATTGCCTCGTTCTGTCCTACAGTCAAGCCATGCCCACTCAGAACTATGGTTTCATCTGAATCTTGCAGCCAATTCAACAATGTGAATGATGCCAAACTCCATTTGGGAAGCACAATTGGAAAATTGATTGGAAAAGTTGGCTTCTAGATCTGTTGCATCTACATTCCGGCTGTCGTCCTGAAGGCTGGATGGGCCATTGGTCTCGAGTGAAGCTAACATAATCCAGGTCTATAAAACTGCCCCGGCAAAAGTTATTAATTTTTCGAGTTAGATAAAAATGCTGTAGAAACTCAGCGGGTGAGGCAGCATCTATGGAGTGAAGGAATAGGTGACGTTTCAGGTCAAGACCCTTCTTCAGACTGATGTGGGGGTGGAGGAGGGCGGGAAGAAGAAAGGAAGAGGCGGAGACAGTGGGCTGTGGGAGAGCTGGGAAGGGGAGGGGAAGGGGGGAGAAAGCAAGGACTACCTGAAACTGGAGAAGTCAATGTTCATACCGCTGGGGTGTAAACTACCCAAGCAAAATATGAGGAGCTGCTCCTCCAATTTGCGGTGGGACTTTACACCCCAGCGGTATGAACATTGACTTCTCCAATTTCAGGTAGTCTTCTGGTAGGGCCACCCATGGCGGTACGGTCGAGGGGAGGTCTCTGACAAAGAGCAATCCAACCAAGTCCTCAACGGTGGGACAGGCGGAGGACGATGGCTGACCTTAGTGGAGCGTCACAACGGCTGGGAAGGCGGATGAAGGCTGCAGCAGAAAAGGGTCTCCGGTCGTCTTGGACTCCATGCCACTGGATCCTGACCCAGATCTGTCAAGGACCGTGGGGTGGCTGTCTGTGCACCAGTCTCCCCACGTTAAACAAAATCCTCCATATAGGGAATAACACCCTGGAGACACCCATGGTCAGCCACGACCGAAGGGGGCCTTAGAAAAAAGAATGTGCATGAGGATAGGGGAAGGGGTGCACTGGAAAGAGAGAGGGGAATGGGGGGATGACTTAAAATTGGAGAACTCTATGTGGTAGATGCCAAATGAAGCCGTGCACTAATTATAGTCTTTGCAAAAAATAGACTCACCTGGGCCGACTTTGAAATAAAATATAAAGTGACTCTCTCTATAAATGTCCCTGCTCTAGTTCCTGTTCACAACAAATTGACTCTCATTTGCAATTAAAGCTGCACGTTTAATGCTGGTCTTAACGAGAACTGTTTTCTATTCCCCTGTGGTCCATAATTGCAGCCTCGAACTTCTATGGATTTGACCTTGTGTGTGAAGACTTTCACTTACCTGTAGCACATAATCTAAAGGGCCTGTCCCACCAGCATGCAAATCCATGCGATGAGCGCGACCTAACGTGGTCGCTTGAGCCGTCCGGCGTCGCGGGGCCGGTCCAACTTCGATCGCCGGAGCCGTGCGGAATTGTGCGGAGTTCGTCCCGACATCGCGCGGGGCTCCGAAAAACTGACTATGTTCAAAAATTCAGCGCGGCAACGGCTTGTCGGCTCGCAGTCGCCTCGACGCATTACACACCGCCTCGACGTCGTGCCTCCGTGACCCTCTCTGTAGGTGCCTCTGTGACCCTCTATGTGTGTGGCTCCATGACCCTCTTTGTGTGTGCCTTTGTGCCCCTCTCTGTGTGCCCCTCTCTGTCCTGGCGAACTTACATTAAGACTTCGCTCCAAGTTCGCCTCATTTTGCGCCGCGTTGCGCCACTCACCCGACCTCCGCGCGGCCCTCGCTGCCGGTTTGGTCGCGCTTGCCGCATGCAGGCGCATGCTGGTGGGAACGGCCCTGTACAGGGGATCACCCGACCTCCGCGCGGTCCCCGCTTCTAGTTTGATTGCGCTCATCGCATGGAGTCGGATGCTGGTAGGACAGGCCCTTTACACATTCCCCAGTCTTGGAAAAACGTTTTCACCCAGAGAGTTGTGAATCTGTGGAATTCTCTGCCACAAAAGGCAGTGGAGGCCAATCCAAGCGATGTTTTCAAGAGAGAGTTAGATTTAGCGCTTAGGGCTAACGAAATCAAGGGGTATGTGGAAAAGCATGAATGGGTTACTGATTTTGGATGATCATCCACCATCATATTGAATGGTAGTGCTGACTCGAAGGGCCAAATGTCCAATTCCTGCACCTATTTTCCATAAATGATAAATTTCCATAAAATATTAAAACAGTAATTTCCTAATTTCATGTTTTTGGCAAGGAATCTGCCTGTTATTTGAAATAAATTTTGGAGGCAATGCACACCTGAATCGCAGAAGATCATCTGATGGGAGCAGAATTAGGCCATTCGGCCCATCTAGCCTACTCCGCCATTCAATCATGGCTAACCTATCATTCCCTCTTCACCCCTTTCTCCCCATAACTCCTGACACCCGTACTAATCAAGTATCTGTCTATCTCTGCCTTAGAAATACCCATTGACTTGGCCTCCACAGCCTTCTGTGGCAATGAATTCCACAGATTCACACCCTTAGACAAAGGAAATTCCTCCTCATCCCTTTCCTAAAGGAACATCCTTTAATTCTGAGGCTATGACCTCTAGGTCTAGACTCTCCCACGAGGGGAAACACCCTCTCCATATCCACCCGATACAATTTGTAGTCATTGACCTCGGATAAAGATTTTCATATATATAGTTTTAACATGTCACTCTTCTGAAGAGCTATGAATTAATTCACTAATAATTTCCGACTACTCTTACGGATGGCACACCGACATACATCAGTATTATTCCAGGAAGGAGTCATTCTGTTGCTTGCTGCACACAATGAAACGTTATATTTATTCTTCACGGACATTTACGATCTTCCTATAAAAATGAGGCAAATATAAAATTCCATGATTTATGACCAACATTCAAACTGTTTCCAACTTTATTGATAAAGAACTCACAATAGTTATAAATGCTACATCATAAAAATAAGGGATGCTATAAAACTCAATACTTTAAAATCTTAGTTAAATTTTACTGGGCAAAATGCACGGCAAGGCAATTCCTGTACTTTTTTTAATCTTACCATGCTTATACTGATTATCTCAGTGATATAAAACATATAAAACATTGATTTAGCTGCTTTTATTTTGTAGACATTATTTGACATCTTATTGAGAATAATTAATATTGCCACTAACAAAATTGCGTGATATTTGAAGGACTTTGTTGATGCTTTCATTTTGATGGCCATTTTGACAATACGCCTTATTGAAATGAGGACATTAATGGCCTGATGTGTTCAACCTTTGAGGAGGAACTTCAAAAGTGGTTCTGGGCGATGAACAGGGGTGGAAATCGAGCCCTAATGGACCTGTCCCACTTAGAGGACTCTTTAGGTGAGTGCCAGGGTCTAGTTTTAATGGAATCCTCCTTCGACACATGGCGACAACCTAACAGACAGCTCCTACGACAGCAAAATTGTCGCCACTGTCGCCAAAAATGTTTCGACATGTTGAAAATTTTGCAGCAGTCGCCTGCAGTCACCCAAAAAATCGCTTTAGTGGGACAGGCCCAAAAAGCACCTTTTCCTCACAAAGGGTGGTGGGTATATGGAACGAGCTGCCTGAGGAGGTTTGTAGGACGCAACTGCAGATAGACACAAAAAGCTGGAGTAACTCAGCGGGAAAGGCAGCATCTCTGGAGAAGTCTGAAGATCCCATTCCTTCTCTCCCGAGATGCTGCCTGTCCCACTGAGTTACTCCAGCATTTTCTGTCTATGTCCGAGGAGTTAGTTGAGACAGGTACTATAACAAGAGATTTATGGACAGGTACATGGATAGGAAAGGATTAGAGGGAAATGGGCTAAATGTGGGCAAGTGGATCTAACATCATGCTTTAGATATTTTCACCTTTATGTTCAACACGTTATTACAGTTATGCAGCAAATTTTAAATTGCTACATTGGACCCTATCTATTCCAGGATTAAATGAAGCAACAAAAAAAAAGAATCTCTGGCAGCTTACAACTCAGCGGTACAAATATTGATTTCTCTAACTTCAAGTAACTCTTGCACCCTCTCTCTCTCCGTCCCTCCCCCACCCTAGCCATCGTACCAGTTTCATTGTCGTCCTGTTGAGTTTCACTGCCTGTATAACTCGTTACAACCCACTCCACCGGCAATAATGGATCCTTGATCACCTCTGCCTTTTGCATATCTTTCGCTCATTTAGAAAATAGGTGCGGCAGGAGGCCAGTCGGCCCTTCGAGCCAGCACCGTTGCTCTGAATCTCTCGATATCACTGTCCATATCTCTTGTTTCCCTTTCCCTTGACTCTCAGTCTGAAGAAGGGTCTCGACCCGAAACATCGCCTGTCCCTTTTCTCCAGAGAAGCTGCCTAACCCGCTGGGTCTCTCCAGCACTTTGTGCCTATCTTCTTGAAGCAATCTAAAGTTTGTTGCATAACTGCAAAGCCCAACTGCTGTTACTGTACAACTATGACAGTTAACATTTGAGCAAATGTTTAAGAAGGAACTGCAGATGCTGGAAAAATCGAAGGTAGATAAAAATGCTGGAGAAACTCAGCGGGTGAGGCAACATTTATGGAGCGAAGGAAATAGGTGACGTTTCGGGTTGAGACCCTTCTCCAGTCTGAAGAATGGTCTCGACCCGAAACGTCACCTATTCCTTCGCTCCATAGATGCTGCCTCACCCGCTGAGTTTCTCCAGCATTTGAACATGGTTACACTCATCTGTACTAATATTCTATATTTTAATCATTCATTAAGTAAATAAATGTAGTTCGACCATAATTCAAATGTTAATAGCTATAAATGTATAGTAACCTGAGCAGACTTTGCCGTAGTTTTTCTGCATTTTTGTGCAATAAGGGTCTCAAACAGCATTCGGGTCCTTCCTCGGTTACAACAGGGTTCTGTTCATGAGAACCACTTGTAAACCAAACAGTTGGTAAATCAAGAATGCAGCCGTCCAGCAAACTACAGCAAAGCAGTTTGTCTGTACTGCTTTTAGTTTAGTTTAGAGATACAGCGCGGAAACAGGCCCTTCGGCCCACCGAGACAGCACTGACCTGCAATCCCCGCACTTTAACACAAGCCTGCACACACTAGCTACGATTTACACTTATACCAAGTATACAAACCCGAGCCAATTAACCTACAAAACCTGCACGTCTTTGGAGTGTGGGAGGAAACCGAAAATCTCGGAGAAAACCAACGCGGTCACGGGGAGAACGTACAAACTCCGTACAGACAGCACCCGTAGTCAGGATCGAAGCCGGGTCACCATTTACAGTGACACAGCTGTTAGTGTTGCTGCCTCACAGCGCCAGAGACCGGGGGTTCGATCCCAACCTCAGGTGCTGTCTGTGTGGAGTTGGTACGTTCTCCCCATGACCGTGTGGGTTTCCACCTGGTGCTCCGGTTTCCCCCCACTTCCCAAAGGTGTGCAGGTTTGTAGGTTGCTTGTGGGATATCATCAAACTAGTGTGAACGAGTGATAGACACAAAATGCTGGAGGAACTCAGCAGGACAGGCAGCATCTCTGGAGAGATGGAATGGGTGACGTTTCGGGTAGAGACTTCCTATTTGCGTCTTGACCCGAAACATCACCCATCCCTTCTCTCCAGAGATGCTGCCTTTCCCGCTGAGTTCCTCCAGCATTTTGTGTCTATCTTTGTTTTAAACCGGCATCAGCGGTTCCTTCCTGCACATGAACAAGTGAGAGATGGACAGAGTGGACTCGATGGGTGGAAAGGTCTGTTTGCTTGCCGCATCTCTAAAACTTAAAAAAACCAGATTTCTCTACAGAATGTGATGATATTTTAGCCACAAATGGAGTTCCCACACGGCAGAAGATGCCTGCCGACCTGCCACATCCACGATATCCATCCTGCCAGTCTCGATATGATACGATACAATAGAACTTCATTTATCCCAGGAGGGAAATTGATCCGCCAACAGTCATAAAAACACCAGACACATGAAACATGAAATTAAAGTGACGAGTGGAAAGGATTGGGGATTTTTTAAAGATTGGGGAGTGGGTGGGGGCGGGGGAGAGGGGAGTGAGTCTCAGTCTACTCCACGACAGAAGGGGTAGAGAGAGCATCCTCAATGCTGGTCCTTGTAGACAGGCTGTCTTAAGTCGGGCATTGATAATCCGGGGAGAGCTTCCGTCACCACTCTTGTGGTGACGGGGAAAGCTTTTATATGAAGCTGTGGCGCCAGCTGATAGCCAGACCACTTAGAGTCGAGCCCTCGTCAGTGACGCCATGGGTTAAGGGAAGTGTCCTAGTACTTAATCAGAGCTCACCTGGAGATCTTCAGTCAACAGGTAGCTGAGCTCGAGACAACACCCTCGCTCAGCTGCAACAGAGGTGACAATATGTTAGAGGACCAAACGTGTATGTATTTCAAACCTATTATGTCTGAACCAAGCAACTGTTTATTCACCACGTTTGGTGGTGTTACAAAGCGCAGCTATTATACTTTGTTTTATTCACACTCCGTTTCTGCAACAATTTATGATATCGATCATATTGCATGGTGGATGAACCATTAGGCTCTGGAACACTACCCAGCAGTAACTAAACCACTGTCGTTGGTTGCACTAAGGACCTAAGATCCCTGCCCCACTTTCCCGAGTTGCTCACGAATTCTCCCGAGCTTTCCCCTTGATTCAAACTCGGAGAATGTTCGCAGTGAGTCCGTAGGAGGCCGTAGATATTTCGTAGCGGTTCGTAATGCCAGCCGTAGGTACTCGGGGCATCAGGTGAGTCGGGACGTTTTTTCAGCATGTTGAAAAATGTCCACGAGGAAAATAAATAGCCCTGAGTACCTCCGGCTGGCATCTCCGAGTTTGAATCAAGGGGAAAACTCGGGAAAATTTGTGAGTAACTCGGGAAAGTGTGACGGGGGCTTAAGGCTTTTTTTTTGAACTGGCAATGTTTCTGTGTTTGACTTTTTAAATTTATATGCTATTTTAGTTTCAGTTTAGTTTGGTGATACAGCGCAGAAACGGTGGCGCAGCGGTAGAGTATTGTGTTTCCCAGCCTGTCATGCGGTTGCAAATGTAATAGAGTTGAGTTTCACCGTTACGATGTTGGTAAACACTCGTGACTTCTCTTCTCCGCGGAAATCTAATGCCATTTGATTGAGCCTCTTGTGGCCAATCAATGTCAAAGACATTGCACTTCTAGATACAAGTTCCACCTGACCAGAACTCCATTGATCGATTGAAAAGATACAGTGTGGAAACTGGCCTTTCGGTCCACCGAATCCACATCGACCATCGATCACTCGTTCACAGTAGTTCTTACGTTATCCAACTTTATTACCAGACTGATTCCTGGGATGTCAGGACTTTCATATGAGGAAAGACTGGATAGACTCGGCTTGTACTCGCTGGAATTTAGAAGATTGAGGGGGGATCTTATAGAAACTTACAAAATTCTTAAGGGGTTGGACAAGCTAGATGCTGGAAGATTGTTCCCGATGTTGGGGGAGTCCAGAACAAGGGGTCACAGTCTAAGGATAAGGGCGAATTCCTTTAGGACCGAGATGAGGAAAACATTCTTTACACAGAGAGTGGTGAGTCTGGAATTCTCTGCCACAGAAGGTAGTTGAGGCCAGTTAATTGGCTATATTTAAGAGGGCGTTAGATGTGGCACTTGTGGCTAAAGGGATCAGGGGTATGGAGAGAAGGCAGGTACGGGATACTGAGTTGGATGATCAGCCATGATCACATTGAATGGCGGTGCAGGCTCGAAGGGCCGAATGGCCTACTCCTGCACCTATGTTTCTATGTTTCTTATCATCCACACCATGTAGACTAGGGGCAATTTACAGAGGACCTATTAACCTACAACCCGCACGTCTTTGGGATGTGGGAGGAAACCAGAGCACCTGGAGGTAAGCCCACGTGGTCACAGGGAGAACGTGCAAACTCCACACAGACAGCAGCCGAGGTCATGATCGAACCTGGGTCTCTGGCGCTGTGAGGCAGTGGCTCTCCCCGCTGTGTCGCCCATCCTGAGCGTGGCATCCTGAAACCTCCCTGAAATCTTATCCATGTTGCCTTCCAAGGCAGACAAAAATGCTGGAAAACTCAGCGGGTGAGGCACTGGTGATGTTTCTCGACCCGAAACGTCACCTATTCCTTTGCTCCATAGATGCTGCCTCACCCGCTGAGTTTCTCCAGCACTTTTGTCTACCTTCGATTTTTCCAGCATCTGCAATTCCTTCACAAACACATTACCTTCCACGTTTTTCCACTCAAACAGGAACATCCATCGAAAGATATGAAGGAAAGTTAGAAGAAACTCTCTTCATGGGATAATGCATGGGATAATGGAATGTTTTTACGCATGAAGCCAATATATAAATTATAACAATTTTAAATGAAATTTCTTTCTGAGAAAAGGATAAATGGGAAAATTAGATTGTCAATTTTGAAGAGTTGGCACTGATGCAGAGGTAGCTGAATGGATTTCTTTTGTGCTGTAATCACTTTAACTTTAACTTAGAAATATATAATTGAACACAATTATTCTTAAAAGCCGCCAGTTTGATCGCAGAATGGTGTGCTCATTCTTGTTTGTGTCAAGCAGTGATTTAACAGGACAATTATAGTGTTGTTCACCGCAATACATTGTACAGGATGCAGAAAGTCTCGCAAGGAACCAATATTTCAATAAGAGTAAAAATTCATAAGTGACAGCCATTTCACAACAAACACAATAACATTAGAGGGGTAATTTTCATCCATAATCGAGGTGGAAATGTTATATTTTTTCTGCAATCTGTTGTCAGAGCTTTCTGCTAATGTCCCTGGTGCCCTGATGGTAAATCAAAAATCAGCCTTTGGATTGAGCATATCTCCAAGCAATGTTTTAATATGTGGATATATGTTGATATGTTGTATGCATGGATCAATGGATCAATGGATTCTTGAAATTGGGAAATTGCATACAAGAAAAACCAAGTCAAGAGAGTTAGAGAGAGTACAGAGGAGATTTACTAGAATGTTGCCTGGGTTCCAGCAACTAAGTTAGGTGCAGGAGGAGGCCCTTCGAGTCAGCACCGCCATTCAATATGATCATGGCTGATCGTCCGCTATCAATAATTCGTGCCTGCCTTCTCCCCATAACGCTTGACTCCGCTAGCCCCTAGAGCTCTATCCAACTCTCTCTTAAATCCAGTGAAATCCGGTAAGACCAATTCTGGAGTACGGTGTACAATTTTGGTCGCCTAATTATAGGAAGGATGTCAACAAAATAGAGAGAGTACAGAGGAGATTTACTAGAATGTTGCCTGTGTTCCAGCAACTAAGGTACAGAGAAAGGTTGAACAAGTTAGGCCTTTATTCTTTGGAGAGCAGAAGGTTAAGGGGGGACTTGATTGAGGTCTTTAAAATGATGAAAGGGATAGACAGAATTGACGTGGATAAGCTTTTCCCATTGAGGGTAGGGAAGATTCAAACAAGAGGGCATGACATGAGAATTATGGGACAGAAGTTTAGGGGTAACATGAGGGGGAACTTCTTTAGTCAGAGAGTGGTGGCTGTGTGGAATGAGCTTCCAGCAGTGGAATTTGTGGAATTCCCTGCCACAGAGGGCAGTGGAGGCCAAGTCACTGGATGGATTTAAGCGAGAGTTAGATAGAGCTCTAGGGGCTAGTGGAGTCAAGGGATATGGGGAGAAGGCAGGCACGGGTTATTGATAGGGGATGATCAGCCATGATCACAATGAATGGCGGTGCTGGCTCGAAGGGCCGAATGGCCTCCTCCTGCACCTATTTTCTATGTTTCTATCTATCTTTCTCTCTCAACCCCATTCTCCTGCCTTCTCCCCAATACCCCTGACACCCTTACCAATCAAGAATCTGCCTTAAAAATATCCATTGACTTGGCCTCCGCTGGCGTCTGTGGCAATGAATTCCACAGATTCACCCCCCTCTGGCTAAAGAGATTCCTTCAAAAAAATATTCAATTGCGAATGCATGAATGGATACGTTTATTGGCCAAGTATGTTCACATACAAGGAATTTGCTTTGGTGCTCCGCTCGCAAGTAACAACATGACACACTGTAACAATTAAGAATGACACATAAAATATTAAAGATTAATAATAAAACATTACAGTTTGAACATGTGAATGTAATATAATACCACAGCAAAAGGAGGCGGAGGAGATGTGCTGTTTAAGTTTCATATAAAACTCTCCCCCTTTCATGAGGTTCGTTTCTTTCAGATACACCAAGATGAAGACGGCAACAAACATATATATCTTCAACCTTGCAGTCGCCGATGCGCTGGAGTTGATCACGCTGCCTTTCCAGGCGACCGACGCCCTGCTTGGATTCTGGCCCTTTGGGAACGTGCTCTGCAAGCTGGCAATCTCGATCGATTATTACAACATGTTCACCAGCATCCTGACTCTGACGGTGATGAGCGTGGATCGGTACATCGCCGTCTGTCACCCGGTGAAGGCGTTAGACATGAGGACACCTTACAATGCCAAGGTTGTCAACGTGTGCATCTGGGTCCTGGCGTCGGTGATTGGGATTCCTGCCATGGTCATGGGGTCGGCTGAGATGGAGAACAAGCGTAAGTGGCAGCAAAATGGACGAATGAATGAATGAATGAATAGGTTTATGACATAGTATGTCAAGGATATTTGGGCGGCTCAGTGGTGCAGCAGGTAGAGCTGCTACCATTCAATGCCAGAGAACTGGGTTCGATCCTGAGCACGAGTGCTGTCTGTGTGGAGTCTGCACGTTCTCCCTACAACTGCGTGGGTTTTCTCCGGGTGCTCCAGTTCCCTCCCGCGTTCCAAAGACGTGGACCTGGTGGGCCAAAAGGTTTGTTTGTTGGCGGAAAACTGGACTCTCCTCTTATATAAGGTGATACAGTGAAACAGCTTAGAAACGGATTCTGTACCCCAACTCATCCATGCCATCTAAGCTAGTCCGATTTGCCTGCATTTGAATGAATGAATAAGTTTATTGGCTAAGTATTCACATACAAGGAATTTACCTTGGTGCTCCACCTGCAGGTGACAACGTGACATACAGTGACAGTTAAGATTGATACATAAAACGTAGGGCCAATTAACCTACAAACCCGCACGTCTTTGGGAAGTGGGAGGAAACCGGAGCACCCGGAGGGGGACCCACGCGGTCACAGGGAGAGCGTGTAAACTCCACACAGACAGCAGCCGAGGTCAGGGTCAAACCGTGTCTCTGGCGCCGTGAGGCAGCGGCTCTACCCGCTGCACCACTGTGTTGTTGCGACAAATGTGACAAGATTATAGGTCACTGAAGTAGATAAGGTGGTGAAGAAGGATTACAGCACACTGGCCTTCATTGCCAGAGGTTATTGATTGGGGACGATCAGCCATGATCACATTGAATGGCGGTGCTGGCTCGAAGGGCCGAATGGCCTCCTCCGGCACCTATTTTCGATGTCATTCCCTCCACAGATGCTGCCTGGCCCTCTGAGTTCCTCCAGCACTTAGTATTTTGTTCAGATTCCAGCATCTGCATTTCCTTGTGCCTCCATATTCAACATGTTTTAACGTGTTTCGTCTCGTTCCCCCTCTTTCAGAAATCGAATGCCTCTTGGTTCACCCTCAACCCCACAGCTACTGGAAGCCGACCATCGAGATCGCGGTGTTCCTGTTCTCCTTCGTCATCCCGGTGTGTGTCATCACCGCGTGCTACACCTTGATGCTGAAGCGGCTGCGCAGGGTCCGCGTACTCTCCGGCTCGAAGGAGAAGGACAGGAATTTGCGCCGGATAACCAGGATGGTCCTGGTGGTGGTGGCCGTCTTTGTGGTCTGCTGGACCCCGGTCCACGTCCTGGTGCTGGTACAAGTGGTCTGTAACCGTGAGATCTTGACCATTATGCCCAGCTGGCATTTCTGTGTGGCCCTGGGCTACGCCAACAGCAGCCTCAACCCCGTGCTCTACGCCTTCCTGGATGAAAACTTCAAACGCTGCTTCAAGGAGTTTTGCTTCTCCTCCAACCTCAAAGCCGAGTTTAAGACATCGAACGGGATGAGGAGCATCACCAGAGGTATCGCCCTCTCCTGCAAGAATACAGATGGAGTGGAAAATCCGGCATGACTAGAATTGGGGGCGGCCTCAGCTTCGGGCCAGCAGGAGAACAAGATGCACTCCAATGTGGAGACGACTCAAACTGGAGGCCTTTGAAACAAAAATATCCCTCCTGCAATTTCAAAAGGATCAAAAGAACCATAACTCCATCTCCAACACATCAAGGATCAGTTATTTAAAGAAAAATACTATTGGAACGCCATCAATAAATCTTGTGCGTCATCTATAGAAACGCCAAACTTTCCTTTTGTTTAGAGATCCAGTGCGGAAACAGGCCCTTCGGCCCATCGAGTCTGCACTGACCAGCGATTCCCGCACACTAGCACTATCCCACACACACGAGGGACAGTTAACAATGATGCCAAGCCAATTAGCCTACAAACCCGTACTACAAACTTGGAGCGTGGGAGGAAACCGAAGATCTCGGAGAAAAGCAACGCAGGTCACGGGGATAACGTACAAACGCTGTACAGACGGCACCCGTAGTCGGGATCGAACCCGGGTCTCAGGTGCTGCAAGCGTTGTAAGGCAGAGACTCTACCGCTGCGCCACCGTGACCGCCCCATTGGAAGCAAGGAGAAACAAATTGGAAAGTTATGAAAACTTTCAGATTTTTACTCAAGTCTAACTCTTCACTGATGGCTTTAAGTTATAAATATACTAGTTAATCATAACATATATTAATTAAAAGATTGGATTCGCCTGGCGGCAGTAAAATATAGTGACCCATTCATCATATGGGAAGATTTAATTGAGAACAATGTTTGTTCAATTATAAGTGAAGTATTTAAAATAAAATGATAACACCGTTTAACACACAGATTACCAATGTGTGGCTTTAGGTTCTTGCATCAGTGATTGGAATACAGGCAATGGTCATGGGATCAGCTGCCATGGAAATCAAGGGTAAGTGGCAGCGAAATGTCACTATGTATACACTAAAATATATTTTTGGAGATACTGCGTGGAAACAGGCCGCTCGGCCCACCGAATCCGTGCCGACCAGCGAATCATCCCGTACTCCAGCACCATCCTACACACTAGGGACAATTTACAGAAGCCAATTAACCTACGATCCTGCACATCTTTGGAATGTGGGAGGAAACCAGAGCACCCAGGAGTTGTTTAAAATAAAATGATTATTATAGTTGGAGATGATTTAACAGTAAACAAGATGGACTTGCAAACTATTTAATCTTTTTTGAAAGTTTGTGACCCAGGTCCAAAAAAAATAAATCAACTGTTAGAAGAAAAGGATAGATCAATTATTTATATGAAAATATAAACTATATTTATTTGATTGTAATAAAAACCTTTCGCAGGGCATGGCTTTCAGATTGTGGTGGAAGTTTGCACTTTATTTGTGATTGTTTACAACGGCAAAGATCCATCCTTGCATCGACGTCGGACATTACGAGCTTTAAGGGCCTGCCCCACTTTCCCGAGTTATTCACGAATTCTCCCGAGTTATTCGCGAATTCTCCCGAGTTTTCAAATGTTCGTAACAATTCTGCAGGAGTCCGTGGATATATCGTAGCGGCTCGCTATGCCAGCCGTAGGTACTTGGGGCTATTTTTTTAACTCGTAGATATTTTTCATCAAGCTAGAAAAAACAGCCGATCTTACCTGATGCCCCGAGTACCGCTACTCGGGGCATAACCGCTAGGATATATCCACGGACTCCTACGGACTCGTTACGAAAACTCTGCGAGTTTGAAAACTCGGGAGAATTCGTGAATAACTCGGGAAAATTTGTGAATTACTCGGGAAAGTGGGACAGGCCCTTAATTATCCAATAATCACCTTGACCGGTTTCCAACTGGTGAACTGGAAGAGATGATTTCTGAAAATCAAGCGTTATTGTGATGTTTACGTGCGCAATGAGTTTACTCAGCGTTTAATCACTCCTTGAGCGAACAATTCCATGTCAGATTCACCTCTTTGCTATTTCATAATAAGTACCTCACGTGTATAATCTGTTCATATTAACCTTAGAAAGGACAAATGGAGCTTGAGCTTGTTAAATATTTGCACTCTGATTCTACATAATATCAAAGCCATGGTGATTCAAACCACCACCTTGTATCTGTTAATAATTTCTGCAATCATATTATTAACTATTTATTATGCTTTACATTGAAACTGGTAAAATAAATATTATAATAATTTTAGTTGGATAATGTGTTATCACGACACAATATTGTGTTCTGTACAGCTGTAATGCATTGATTGCAGTGAATTATATGTAAAAAATATCATTTAATTGTTATATAAGCATTGGGCTTGTCAATTGTGTATTTATCTGCAAATTTATACAAAAGGTCTTCTCCAATTGTATCTAAATCTCCAAATCAAAGCTAAGGCTTGCCATCTGTGATGCCTGAATATTCTAAAATATTTGCTGTTATTGAGATTATTCATTGAACTAAAACGCAAATGTATTCATGTGAAATCAGTGTTTGTCTCTTGCGACAATAAAAGCAATTAATGAAAAACATGCTAAATTAACTCATAATTATTCACCGTGAATGCCGTGGTAAAACCCATTCTGTGAAGATGAGGGAAGTCGCTTCAGTGAAAGTGCTCGGATTCACCGGCGTGGAGCCAATAGATGATTTTGCTTTAAGGAGAATAAATGGGCAGCCACGGTGGCGCAGCGGTAGAGTTGCTGCCTTACAGCATTTGCGGGCGCTGGAGACGCGGGTTCGATCCTGACTACGGGCGCTTGTCTGTACGGAGTTTGTACATTCTCTCCGTGACCTGCGTGGGTTTTCTCCGAGATCTTCGGTTTCCTCCCACACTCCAAAGACGTGCAGGTTTGTAGGTTAATTGGCTTGGGGTACAGTATGTGTAAAATTCACAAGGACAGACACGGGGAAGTGAGGACTCCGCTGCCGGGGGAAAGACAATGGGGTCCCAGTGTGTGGGGGGGGGGGCTGCCTTGAGGGGGGGGAGGAGGGGGAGAACAAAGGGGGACTGTTTGGGCAACTATTTGCGTACCTCATGTACGCAAGCAAAGAATTTCCCTGTGATTTGTCACATGCGAGTGAATAAAGCATTCATTCGAGATCGCCCCTCACCCTATTTATTCCCCATCCTTTACTAAATTCGCACACTCATCGAATTCAATGGAAAATAAAATCAAGCAAAGTATAAAATGTGTGGGTAATTTAACGATGTCGGCTTTGCAAAGGATGTATTAGGTATCAATGTCCTCCTTCAGTTTTGTATCAAGATCTGCGTCTAACAAACAATGTCAACAAATTAGAGGGGAGAGAAGTTGTTTCCATCATTAGATCCTAACTATTGTGAAGCTGCCATAGGAGGTAGTTGAGGCAGGTACTATAACCATTTAAAAGACACTTGGACAGTGTCTTCCTGCAGAAGTGGTGGCAGGATCGATTTTAACATTTAAAAGTAAAGTGGATAGGTATATGGACGGGAAGGGAATGGAGGGGTTTGGTCTGAGTGCAGGTAGATGGGACTAGAGGAAAATAAATGGTCGGCACGGACTGGAAGGGCTGAGAAGGCCTGTTTCCGTGCTGTAATTGTTATATGGTTATATGTTATATGGACAGGTCCATGGATTGGGAAGGTTTAAAGGATATGGGCCAAACGCGGGCAGGTGGGACTAGCATAGATGGGGCATCTTGGTCGGCATGGGCCAAAGGGCCTGTTTCCATGCTGTACGACCACAACCCCATAACAGCACACCATTGCTTCTGTAATATTGAATTATTTTCTCTGTTTCAAAAAAAATGTCACTGCCTTAAAATCTGACGAGCCATTTTGCCACCGAATACTTTCAAAGTAAATTTGATTGCTGTTTCTTGCAATGAAATAACAAAACAAGTTGTCAATGATCATATCCCAATTATGATTATCATTTTCATTAGACCGTGTACGACTTTTCAATTATAAAAACTCCTTTGAATTCACTGTTGAATGCACCTGATGCTGGCCCTGGATACATGTATTTCTAACGTGAATTAATGGACAGATTTACTGTTGATCAACTCATCTTGTACCATTTTAACTGCTGATTAACTCCAGTCAAAAAGAATGGCTAAATTGCCACCTGAAATGATTTGATTTGCATTTATATTTTATTTCGTACATAATACCAATGTGTTAGCAATCCCAATTATTCAAATAGGCCAATTATTGTCTTGGGCCCGAGATGTTAAAAATGTTTTTGCCATAATAAATTCATCTTCATAAGTGATAGGAATAGAATGAGGCCATTCATCCCATCAAGTCTACTCCGCCATTCAATCATGACCGATCTATCTCTCCCTCTTAACTCCGTTCTCCTCCCTACTCCGCATAACCTGACACCGATACTAGTCAAGAATCTATCTCCTTAAAAATATCCATTGATGGCCTCCACAGAATTCTGTGGCAATTAATTCCACAGATTCACCACACGTTTGGATAAGGGTTTAAGAAAGAACTGCAGATGCCGGAGAAATCTAAGGTAGACAAAAGTGCTGGAGAAACTCAGCGGGTGAGGCAGCATCTATGGAGCGAAGGAATAGGTGATGTTTCGGGTCGAGACCTTTCTTCAGACTGACGGGTCTGGACCCGAAAGGTCACCTATTCCTTCGCTCCATAGATGCTGCCTCACCCGCTGGGTTTCTCCAGCATTTTTGTCTACCACATTTTTGTGTGGCATGGTGGCACAGTGGTAGAATTACTGCATCACATTGCCAGAGACCAGGGTTCAATCCAGACTATGGGTGCTGTCTGTGTGGAGTTTGTACGTTCTCCCCATGACACATATAGATTTCCCCCCTGAACTCACCGGAGTTCCACAATCCAAAGACGTACTAGTTTGTAGGTTAATTTGGCTTGGTATAATTGTAAATTGTCCCTAGTGTGTGTAGGATAGTGTTAGTGTGCGGGGGTCGCTGGTCGGCATGAACTCGGTGGGCCGAAGGGCCTGTTTCCGCGCTGGATCTCCAAACTAAACTAAACCAAAGCATGGGCATGAGGTTTAATAAACTGACAATAAACCTGCACATTATTTCCTTGGGATACTGGCAGTGGTCTGAGAGGGTTCACATATGTTGCCGCGGTGGATAGAAGTCCGTAACAATGTGTAGGATAGTGCTAGTGTACGAGGTGATTGCTGGCCGGAGCAGACTCGATGGGCTGAAGGGCCTGTTTCTGCACTGCATTTCTAAAGTGGTTCAATGGCACTTTATTGTCACATGTGCCTGGGTCCAGTTAAATGTTTATTTTGCATCCAGTTCAGTAAATATTCCACGTAATCCCATGGGCATGATCATATTTAACTACAAGATTGTAAGAATAGCAGATTACTCTGAGACAGTGCCCAAGAGTCGCAACGTTTCCGGCACCATTTAGTGTGATTCAAGTCCAAGGCTGTTAACAATGTCAATATGTCCTAACGTGGCCATGTAGGCCCGTTGTCCTGGCGACGGCACTGGGTGGGATTTGCAGGGGTCGGCCTGGCCAGGCGATGTTGTCGATGTCCACCGCCACTGCTCCACCACTCCATGCCACTGCAGGCCACGCCCGACCCACGCGATCAGCCTCTTGGAGCGGAGCCCGATCTACTGGAGCCCCAGGCTGCTGCAGGGCCTCCAGCGGCCCACACCACTGACATGTCGACCCGGACCCCTCAACCCACTAACGCACCGTCCCCCCCGCCTCCTGCGGCCCCCACTCAGCCTACGGCCCCCCGGGGCAGTGACCACAGCCAACCTCCAGGCCCCCCACAGAGCGGTTCCCGAATATTACTTATCACCTTCATCAATGGAACCAGACACGGAGCTTACTTTCACAGTTTCCCCCGACATCCATTGTGAGCAACAAATCAATAAAGAACATAGAATAGTACAGCACAGGAACAGGCCCTTCAGCCCACAATGTCTGTGCTAAACATGATGCCAAGTCCAACTCTTAGCTTCCTGCAAAAATCCAGAATCCATCCATTCACTCAATTATCACATTCTTAAACACCACCACCACCCCTGGCATCACGTTACAGGTGCCCACCACCCACCTGTGTAAAATAACCTGCCCCACACATCTCCTTTAAACTTTCACCCTCTCACCTTCAACACATGCCCTCTAGTCTTTGATATTTCCATCCTGAGAAAATAATTCTAACGGCCTGCCCCATCTATGCTCATCTATAAGCAAATAGAAACATAGAAAAATATGTGCAGGTGTAGGCCATTCAGCCCTTCGAGCCAGCACCACCATTCAATATGATCCTGGCTGATCATCTAAAATCAGTATCCCGTTCCTACTTTTTCCCATATCCCTTGGCTCCTTTAGCCTCAAGAGCTAAATCGACTCTCTCATGAAAATACTGACAAATCCAGGAGCAACTACTGACAACAACTTATATATGCTCCAATCTGAAGAAGGGTCTCGACCCGAAACTATAAACTATGTTCCCGATGTTGGGGGAGTTCAGAACCAGGGGCCACTGTTTAAGAATCAGGGGTAAGCCATTTAGAACAGAGATGAGGAAACACTTTTTTTACACAGAGAGTTGTGAGTCTGTGGCATTCACTGCCTCAGAGGGCAGTGGAGGCCGGTTCTCTGGATACTTTCAAGAGAGAGCCAGATAGGGCTCTTAAAGATAGCAGAGTCAGGGGATATGGGGAGAAGGCAGGAACGGGATACTGATTGTGGATGATCAGCCATGATCACATTGAATGGCGGTGCTGGCTCAAAGGGTCGAATGGCCTACTCCTGCACCTATTGTCCATTGTCTATTGAAATGTCACCCATTCCTTCTCTCCAGAGCTGCCACCTGTCCCGCTGAGTTACTCCAACATTTTGTGTCTACCTCCAATCTATTTGAATATAGAATTGAAGATGAAAAATCAGAGTTGACGGCCTTATCGATCTATCTATAATTAAATTTGGGATTTATTTGTAATCGTTTGCCCGTTCTGCATAATGTTGGTTTTGAGCAATTCTCAAACAATCTTGTTAATCTCGCCTGACTTGTACAGGATGATTACATTCTGAGCAAACAACGTTCTTATCTGAAACAATCTCAGCTCACTCTTGCGAACGCTCCTTAGAAAACCATTGCTGCTCAAGTGGGAAGTTAGAACGGGCAATTTAAGCTGCAGGAAAGGCAATTTGGAAGATGCAGGCAAAATATAAAATGCAGAGCTAATAATAATTTATGCCTTTTCATCTTGTGTGCAAAATCATGAGAGGAATAGATCGGGTAGATGCACAGAGTCTCTTGCCCTGGGTAGGGGAATCGAGAACCAGAGGACATGGGTTGAAGGTGAGGAGGAAAGGTTTAACGGGCTGTCCCACTGCGGTGACCTAATCTGCGAGTTCAGACGAGTTTGCCCTCGACTCATACTCGCAGCACGGTCGACACGATGTCCTAGGAGGTCTTTGTAACTCTCCTTCATGCTCGAGAGTAGTCCCCGCACACTCGAGGCCTAGGCTAGGTCGCGGCGTATTTTTCAACGTGCTGAAAAATCCCCGCGAGTAAAAAGAGGTCGCAATGGAAAAGATCAATACTTTTTTGACTCGTAGGTTTAGTCAAAGAAGGTCGCAGTAGGTCGGCATGTTAGTCGTAGGTAATCCGGGGTAGTCGAAGGCAGTCATAGATAGTCTTCATCATAGTCGAAGGGAGGTCAAAGGAGATCGAAGGAAATCGTCTTCACTCTCCATTATTCGGAGTCCAATTTTCCCGAAGCTAGTCGTAGCTGGTCTTCAACATAGTCGAAGGAGGTCTTCAACATGACACTTTTTCAAACCCTCCTAAACTCTTCTAAATTCGCCAATTAGGTCACCGCAATGGGACAGCCCCTTTACTAGGAACCTGAGGGGTGACATTTTCACACAAAGTGTGGTGAGTGTATGGAACGAGCTGCTGGAGGAAGTAGTTGAGGCAGAGACTATTGTAATGGTTAAGAAACGTTCAGACAGGTACATGCATAGGACAGGTTTCGAGTGATATAAGCCAAATGCAGGCAGGTGGGACTAGTGTCGGTGGGACATGCTGGTCGGTGTGGGCACGGGCCTGTTTCCTCACTGTAAGACTCTTTGATGCTATTGTGAGCCTGTAATGCAAATGTGAGGAAAGTGTGATTTTTATAAGAAATATGCCATGCTTTACACATATGTGTGAAATCTGGAATAACAGCAAACATGCCCTTTTCTGCTCATTTCTTGAACTAAATCAAGCTGGAAGTTTGTTTTCCAGGCATCTACGAGCAAGGCTTTGACAAGGTTGGCTGGAATAGCTCTAGAGATCAGGCAGGCAGCATCTCTGGAGAACATGGACAGGTGACATTTCAGACTCTCTGGATGGGGAACCCCTCCTGTCTAGACTTGCTAGTCTGGGAACTTTGACCACCTGGGCGATGGCCAAGTGGATACAAAGCTGCCTTACAGCGCCAGGGACTCGGGTTCGATCCCGACTATGGGCGCTGTCTGTAGGGAGTTTGTCCGTTCTCTCCGTGACCTGCGTGGGTTTTCTCTGAGATCTCCGGTTTCCTCCCACACTCCAAAGACGTACATGTTTGTAGGTTAATTAGATTGGTATAATTGTAAAGTGTCCCCAGTGTGTGTAGGAAAGTGTTAGTGTGCGGGGGTGGGTCGCTGGTCGGTGCGGACACGGTGGGCCGAAGGGCCTGTTTCCGAGCTGTATCTCTAAGCTAAACTATAACTCCAGAATCAGATCCTTAATCAGAGTTTGGTTTAGAGATTCCACACGGTAACAGGCCCTTCATCCCACCGAGTCCGTGCCAACTAGCAATCCCCATACACTAGCACTATCCTACACACTAGGGACAATTTACAATTTTTACCGAAGCCAATTAACCTTCAAACCTGAACGTCTTTGGAGTGTGGGAGGAAACCGGAGATCCCAGAGAAAACCCACGCAGGTCACGGGGAGAGCGTACAAACTCTGTCCAGATGGGTTTCATGTCACAGCCATCGGTGTGGGCAAAGTGCCCATGTGAATGTCTCCTGCCCGCCCTCATCGCGCTTCTTCATCACCCCTCTTCTGACCTCCTCAGAGGAGCATGGGGGAAGCCCAACAGACTTGGTACTGGAGTTGGGCGTTTCAACACCAGCGTGTGGAGATAGATGGGGGCTCCCTCCCTCCGCCAGAGCCCAGCCTGTGAATGTGGAGCAGAACAACAGACAGCCAACCATGTCATCTCCGGGTGCCCGCTCTACCACCCACCAAATGGAGCTCTGTCAGGGCCTGGCAGACATTGACGCCAACAGAGACAACAACCTGGCTGCTCAACGCCCGGCTTCAGATCGAACCATTCCTTTGGTTTATGTCTCATTCGCAAGAAGAAGAAGACCCCTTCAAAAAAACGGAATCAAGTTTTAAGGAGGGTTTCTAACGGGACGGCAGTCTGTGGAGACCAGATCTGGGAGGACCATCCATCCGCCCAAGTATCTGCAAGATTTTGTTCTAAAGGAAAGCACGAAGAGATGTTTTTCTTCTCAGTTCTTCTCAAAGTGGCACCAGTCACTCATGAAATTGGCTCTCCTGTGAAAGAAATTAGCAGCGATACTTGCTGACTACATACAGTAATCTTGTACGCAAGCAGGCAGCATGAAATTGTTTTTGCTGCCAATATTAGACCAATGGGCTAACATTGCACCACGCCCTCCCCCACACCGCTCTCTGGATGCACCTCCACCCTTTAATTGTTTTAATTAGTTTTGGGGAATTTTGCCACTGAAGGCACTTGGACTCAAAGTGGCAGAATTAAGTTGCTTCTAAACCGCTGTGGATTTGCTGAAATCAAATCTGCCCATGCTTCAGCTGGCCAGGGTGAAAATATTTATTAGCTGTAACCTGGAGGTATTGGTGCCCTGGGACTGTCAGTGCATAATGGAATGTTCCTCGCTGGCAACATGTTGGGAATAAGCCTGAAGGCTCATATTTTAACTGGGCTCCTGGCTGCTTGAGAAAAATTTTAATCAATCCTTTGAAATGTCGGATGCTTGCGGTGTCTGCAAAATACACCTTCATATTGATCGACGCCTAGGCTGCTCCCGTTGGACCAATGTTTGAACATTCCTAATGACCGAGTCAATGTGGGCCAGATCTCTGCAATGCTATCCACTCCCCTTGAGTCTATGGGTCAATGGCCAGCTTTTGATACAATGCGATACGATGCGATTATTTATCCCCTGATCTGCCAACAGTCATAAAACACAAGTACATGAAATTAAAGTAACGGTACCTGCCTAGCCAACAGTCTGTCTGTCTTTTCTTTCTGTTTTGTTATTTAAAGTATGTGTTAAAAGTATGTTTTAGTGTATCATTAAGAAGGAACTGCAGATGCTGGAAAATTCGAAGGTAGAAAAAAAGGCTGGAGGAACTCAGCGGGTGAGGCAGCATCTATGGAGCGAAGGAATAGGTGACGTTTCGGGTCGAGACCCTTCTTCAGACTCTTAGTGTATCCTGGTTTGTCTTGTGGGGTGGAAGATTGCGTACAGTTTTGGTCTCCAAATCTGAGGAAGGACATTATTGCCATAGAGGGAGTGCAGAGAAGGTTCACCAGACTGATTCCTGGGATGTCAGGACTGTCTTATGAACAAAGACTGCATAGACTCGGTTTATACTCTCTAGAATTTAGGAGATTGAGAGGGGATCTTATAGAAACTTACAAAATTCTTAAGGGGTTGGACAGGCTAGATGCAGGAAGAATGTTCCCGATGTTGGGGAGGTCCAGGACAAGGGGTCACAGCTTAAGGATAAGGGGGAAATCCTTTAGGACCGAGATGAGAAGGACTTTTTTCACACAGAGAGTGGTGGGTCTCTGGAACTCTCTGCCACAGAGGGTAGTTGAGGCCAGTTCATTGGCTATATTTAAGAGGGAGTTAGATGTGGCCCTTGTGGCTAAGGGAATCAGAGGGTATGGAGAGAAGGCAGGTACGGGATACTGAGTTGGATGATCAGCCATGATCATATTGAATGGCAGTGCAGGCTCGAAGGGCCGAATGGCCTACTCCTGCAACTAATTTCTATGTTTCTAAGATTGCAACCTTCACGTGGTCCGCCCTGTTTCGACTAATGCAATTAACTCGACGTGCACAAACGGAAGATCATATAGAACAAGTTGTCCAACAACTTTAACGCGTGCACGCCACACGCAAGAAGAAAAAGAAGTTTGTCTTGTGAATGGGGAAACATTTTTTCAATCGCTTACCTTTTTCCCTGTTGTATCTCTGTCCCCCACTGCGACCTAACATCGTGGAGCGGCGCGGCCATTCCTGGAGACGGGCCCGGCGCTTCGACGCAGGTGCGGCACGGACATACCATGGTGGAGCTGCGATCCCCTCGCTGGGGATGGACTGTGACGAGCTCCGACCGCGGGCGGCCCTGCGGACTTTAACATCGCGGCCCCTAGTTAGGGATTCAGTCGGGGCTCCAGGCCGTGGTGAGTTTCAACCATCCCGACAAGGGAGTTCCATCACCCCGACTCCAGGGCCTCGGAACGCCGGCTGCGGGAGCTTTGTTGGTGCCGACCGCGGATGGTTCGACAGCCCCGACCGCGGGAGAAGAAAGAGGGAGAGATTGGACTTTATTACCTTCCATCACAGTGGGGAATGTGGGCAGCCGCTGTGGTGGATGTTTATGTTACATTTTATTTTATGTGGTTGTGTGTCTCTCTGCTTTTCGCTTGCTGTGGCCGGATGGTAACTCGAATTTCACTGGACCTTAATTGGTGCATGTGACAATAAACCTATCTTGAATCTTGAATCTTGAGTGGAAAGGTTTGGGGAGGGGAGTCAGTCTCAGTCTACCCCACGACAGAAGGAGGAGGAGTTGTACAGTTTGATAGCCACAGGGAAGAAGGATCTCCTGTGACGTTCTGTGCTGCATCTTGGTGGAACCAGTCTGTTGCTGAAGGTGCTCCTCAGGTTGAGCAGTGTGTCACGGAGGGGGTGAGCTGTATTGTCCAGGATGCTCCGCAGTTTGAGGAGCATCCTCCCCTCCAAGACCAACCTCCCATGAGTCATAGACTCATACAGTGTGGAAACAGGCCCTTCAGCCCAACTTTCCCATGCTGACCAACATACCTCATACACATTAGTCCCACCTGCCTGCGTTTGGCCCACATCCCTCTAAACCTGTCCTATCCTGTCCTGAAGATTGAGGGGGGATCTTATCGAAACTTACAAAATTCTTAAGGGGTTGGACAAGCTAGATGCTGGAAGATTGTTCCCGATGTTGGGGGAGTCCAGAACAAGGGGTCACAGTCTAAGGATAAGGGGGAATTCCTTTGCGACCGAGATGAGGAAAACATTCTATACACAGCTAGTGGTGAGTCTCTGGAATTCCCTGCCACAGAAGGTAGTTGAGGCCAGTTCATTGGCTATATTTAAGAGGGCGTTAGATGTGGCACTTGTGGCTAAAGGGATCAGGGGGTATAGAGAGAAGGCAGGTACGGGATACTGAGTTGGATGATCAGCCATGATCACATTGAATGGCGGTGCAGGCTGGAAGGGCCGAATGGCCTACTCCTGCACCTATTTTCTATGTTTTCTATGTTTCTATGTTTTTTATGTTTTCTATCCATGTACCTGTCTAAATGTATTTTAAATGTCGCGATAGTCCCTGCCTCAACTCCCTCAGCCAGCATCTCGGTCCATACACCCACCACCCTTTGTGTAAAACGGTTACCCCTCAGGTTCCTATTAAATCTTTCCCCCCTCACTTTAAACCTATGTCCTCTGGTTCTCGATTCCCCCTCTCTGGGCAAAAGACTGTGCATTTACCCCACCTATTCCTCTCTAGGTTCCCCTGTCCTAAAGGGCCTGTCCCACTTTCACAACCTAATTCACGACCTCTGTCGAGTTTGCACTTGACTCATACTCGCAGCATGGTCATCACGAGGTCGTAGGTAGATCGTAGTTAGGTAGTGATGCTAGTCGTAGGTACTCGTAGCGTCAAGTAGGTCGGGGCGTTTTTTTCAACGTGATGAAAAATGTCCATGAGTAAAAATGGTTGTGAATTAGGTGGTGAAAGTGGGACAGGCCCTTATCTCTCTGGTTCAGAGGCTTGGCTCACGACTAACTCCCTCCGGCTCTGCGTCTCCTGCCAGCCAGCAATGCAACGGGACCTAAACCTTCACCCTGCCCGGCGCGGGACTTGAACTTTTCACCCTGACTCTGGAAATGACAGACACGTTTTGCTTCGGGCAATACAAATCAGAAAAGGCTGTGCGCAGTGGAGATAAATGCCACAATAGAACATAACGGCCTTGAGAAGTCTGCTTCAGAATGAAGGTGGTATATTTATTACTAAAACATGAAAACCCATTTCAACAATGCAGTCAATCCATTGTTGTGATTTGACAGGACTCTGGAGAAACTGCCTTCATCAATGCAATAACCATTGCTCTGTGCTGCGCTTGATATCTTCCTGTTACCACGATTGCACCGTTACCGCACTGAAGCTGTAGTTATGACAGACCCTGCACCCTTGCACCACTGTTTCATGTAGTTTAAGAGGTACAGAGTGGAAACAGTGTGGGAAGGAACTGCAGATGCTGGTTTAAATCGGAGACAGACACAAAAGTGCTGGAGTAACTCAGCGGGACAGCGACCAGCATCTCTGGAGAGAAGGAATGGGTGAGGTTTCGGGTCGGGACCCGTCTTCAGTCTGGAAACAGGCCCTTCTGCCCACTGAGTCCATGCCGACCAGCGATCACACTAGTTCTGCCATACACACTAGGGACAGTTTTACAGCAGCCAATTAACGAGCCAGTGGACATGTCTCGACAGCGCTGCCTCCTCTTTAACCACCAAATATCTGTAATTAAAACCTTCAAAGCCCTTTGCTGCCTCGTTTGGCCATTAAATAACATCAGTCCCACTGTACAACACTGGACTGCCATCTAATAAGATCAGCCCCACTGCACTGCACCAATCTTGTAATGATTACTGGATGATTACAAAAATCTATACACTTCTGCCTTTGAATATGCTCAGTGACTGAGCCTCTGCTTTGAGAATTAAGTGCCCAATCCAAATAGAGAATTTTTTGTGAAACAAAAAAACAAGTGTGTCATGATGGCGCAGCGGTAGAGTCGCTGCCTCACATCGCCAGGGACCCGGGTTCGATCCCGACTACGAGTGCTGTCTGTACGGAGTTTGCACGTTCTCCCCATGACATTGTGGGTTTTCTCCGGGTGCTCCGGTTTCCTCCCGCACTCCAAAGACGCGCAGGTTTGTAGGCTAATTGGCTTGGTAACATTGTAAATTGTCCCTTCTGTGTGGAGGATAGTGTTATGCCCCTGTCCCACTTAAGAAACCTGAACAGAAACCTCTGAAGACTTTGCGTCCCACCCTAAAGACTCTGAAGACTTTGCAACCCGCAGTCTCCCTAATGGTCGAGAGTGGTTTCCGCTTCTCCGCTGGAACATAGAAGAAGCGGAAACCACTTTCGACCATTAGGGAGACTGACAAAAACCTCCGGGAACTTCTGGGAACCGCACGGAAACCTTGGGTGGGGCGCAAAGTCTCCAGAGGTTTCCGTTCAGGTTTCCTAAGTGGGACAGGGGCATACGTGTGCGGGTATCGATGGTCGGCGCGGACTCAGTGGGCCGAAGGGCCTGTTTCTACAGTGGATCTCTAAACTAAACTTAAACTAATCTAAATCCACATTGACATTACATTCTGAGTGAAGAAATTGCTTCTCATCTCAGTCAAAGAGTCATCGAATGATACAGCATGGAAACAGACCCTTCGGCCCAACTCGCCCACACCGGCCCAGCTACACTAGTCCCACCTGCCCGCATTTGGCCCATATCCCTCCAAACCTGTCCTATCCATGTAACTGTTTCTTAAAAGTTGTGGGTATACAAAAGGCTGGAGAAACTCAGCGGGTGCAGCAGCATCTAAGGAGCGAAGGAGATAGGCGACGTTTCGGGCTGAAACCCTTCTTAAAAGTTGTGATAGTCCCTGCCTCAACCACCTCCTCTGGCACTTGTCCCACACATCCACCTCCCGTTGTGTGAAAAAGTTACCCCATCAGTTCCAACTTTGAAACTCTGATACAAAGATCCCAGTGTTTGTCTTATTCAAGCTACATATAATACACTGAGCAGTGATCCCTCTTTATTGACTCAAAATACTCTCATCTCAAAATACCACGAGCAGAGACAAACTCAGGGTGAAAAGACTTGCCCATTTTTCAACTCTCAGGCGACCTTTCAAAGTTAAACAGTATATTTTTCAAGTGAAGGAAATGTATTGCCTGTGGTCTGAGAAGTCGAGATCATGGTCTCTTTTTTGTTTAGATCACAGGGATGTCTCACACTCACAAAACCCAACATCACATTTGTCATTACATGTACCCATTGAGAACAACTCATTGAAATGTAACATCGGGGCACAAAGTGCTGGAGTAACTCAGCATCTCTGGAGAACATGGGTAGATAGCATTGCTCTCCTCTCTCCCAGCGCTCTTCCCCACCCCACCCCCCTACAATCGGTCTGAAGAAGGGTTTTAGGGTGATGCACCAGCAGAGCTGCTGCCTCACAGCGCCAGAGACCCGGGTTTCCATTCTGACTACGGGCGCTATCTGTACGGAGTTTGCACGTTCTCCCCGTGACCTGCATGGGTTTTCTCTGAGATCTTCGGTTTCCTCCCACACTCCAAACACGAGCAGGTTTGCAGGTCAATGGCGTGATATATAAATGTAAAATTGTCCCTAGTGTGTGCAGTGTAGTGTTAATGTGCGGGGATCGCTGGTCGGTGCAGGCTCGGTAAGACGAAGGGCCTGTTTCCGTGCTGTAACTCTAAACTAAGGGTCCCGACCAAAAACGTCATCTATCCATGTTCTCCAGAGATGCTGCCTGACCTGCCGAGCTACTCCAGCACTGTGTGTCCTTTTGTGTAAACTAGCATTTGTTGCATCTGAAGAAGGATCTCCACACATCCCTTCTCTCCAGATATGCTGCCTGTCCCGCTGAGTTACTCCAGGGTTTTGTGTCTATCTTCGATGTAAACCAGCATCTGCAGTTCCTTCCTACACATCTGCAGTTCCTTGTTTCTTCGCACAAGAAATTCTATTTTTTTCAGTAAGCAGTGAACTCCCGTAGGAAATGCAGACTTCATAGACCTGAAGTGCAAGCTGGCAGGTAAAATATGAGTTGTATCAATTATGCAGTGTTTGCAGTTAAATAAAAACTTACTTTTCTTGCTGTGGCTAATTTAACTGGTGAGTATTTTTCTTGTTAGCTGGCTGATTTTAGACAATATACAATAGACAATAGACAATAGGTGCAGGAGTAGGCCATTCGGACCATCGAGCCAGCACCGCCATTCAATGTGATCATGGTTGATCATCCCCAATCAGTACCCCGTTCCTGCCTTCTCCCCATATCCCCTGACTCTGCTATCTTTAAGAGCCCTATCTAGCTCTCTCTTGAAAGTATCCAGAGAACCGGCCTCCACCGCCCTCTGAGGCAGAGAATTTTGTACTGCCTTGGTAGACAGACTTTATCTTGAATAAGGGAGTTCAAATCTCAAAGGACAACTCCAGCCATCTACATCCTCTCAATGGGCTGGTTGGCTGGTGAAATTGTCAATACTCTTTGTAAATGCCAAGAATCCGCTTGGTTAAAGCATTGAGCCATCTGCTAAAGATTATGGCATGTTATTAACAAGCCCAAACCCATTTAGGTTGGTTTATTTCATTAAAAAGGAATAATCAGTTGCACTAAAACTGATTTCGTAATTGTTGTTGGCCCAGGAAAGGCAGCGTCATTTGCAAACTGATGGCGATGGCATGGATCATCGTAAAGAAAGCCCGTCCATGCCTCAACTTCCTTATAAGATGGAGGAGATTTAGTATGTTGATGATCTTCTCCAGGTGTAGGGTAGAGAGCACACGGACTCGTTGCATCACAGCCTAGTTCGGCAACATTCCAAAGACGTTTTGAAGATGTAACTGGGATAATGGACAAGGGAGAGCCAGTAGATGTCGTGTACCTGGCCTTTCGGAAAGCATTTGATAAAGTCCCACATAGGAGATCAGTGGGCAAAATTAGGGCACATGGTATTGGGGGTAGAGTGCTGACATGGATAGAGAAGTGGTTGGCAGACAGGAAACAAAAAGTAGGGATTAACGGGTCCCTTTCAGAATGGCAGGCAGTGACTAGTGGGGTACCGCTAGGCTCGGTGCTGGGACCGCAGCTATTTACAATATACATCAATGATTTGGATGAAGGGATTCAAAGTAACATTAGCAAATTTGCAGATGACACAAAGTTGGGTGGCAGTGTGAACCGTGAGGAGGATGCTATGAGAATGCAGGGTGACTTGGACAGGTTGGGGGAGTGGGCAGATGCATGGCACATGAAGTTTAATGCGGATAAATGTGAGGTTATCCACTTTGGTAGCAAAAACAGTAAGTCAGATTATCGTCTAAATGGCGTCAAGTTGGGAAAAGGGGAAGTACAACGGGATCTGGTGGTCCTTGTACATCAGTCTATGAAAGTAAGCATGCAGGTACAGCAGGCAGCGAAGTAAGCAAATGGCATGTTGGCCTTTATAACAAGAGGAATCGTATATAGGAGCAAAGAGGTCCTTCTGCAGTTGTACAGAGCCCTAGTGAGACCACACCTGGAGTATTGTGTGCTGTTTTGGTCCCCTAATTTGAGGAAGGACATTCTTGCTATTGAGGGAGTGCGGCGTAGGTTTACAAGGTTAATTCCTGGGATGGCGGGACTGTCATATGCTGAGAGAATGGAGCAGCTGGGCTTGTATACTCTGGAGTTTAGAAGGATGAGAGGGAATCTTATTGAAACATATAAGATTATTACGGGTTTGAACACGCTAGTGGCAGGAAACATGTTCCCAATGTTGGGGGAGTCCAGAACCAGGGGCCACAGTCTATCTTTATTTGTTGGGTTGGTTCCACATTAACCTGATGAAATGTTCTTCTGTACAAGTTGATAATGCTCTCAACCACTACTTTGTGCAATTTACTCGAGATGTACAGAATGTGCTTTTAATACTTCAAAGCTTGAAAGCACACAACAGCAGCCTCAGGAACATGTTCTTCTCTTATTTTATCAGGTCCTTCCATAAGCTAGGGTGCTGACCGATTCAATGGACTTTATCTAAGGAACTGGGAGAGTCCAGAACCAGGGGCCACAGTTTAAGAATAAGGAGTAAGCCTTTTAGAACGGAGATAAGGAAACACTTTTTCTCACAGAGAGTGGTGAGTCTGTGGAATTCTCTGCCTCAGAGGGCGGTGGAGGCAAGTTCTCTGGATGCTTTCAAGAGAGAGCTAGATAGGGCTCTTAAAAATAGCGGAGTCAGGGGATAAGGGGAGTAGGCAGGAACGGGGTACTGATTGGGGATGATCAGCCATGATCACAGTGAATGGCGGTGCTGGCTCGAAGGGCTGAATGGCCTCCTCCTGCACCTATTGTCTATTGTCTATTGGTGTGTATCTTCAGTTTAAACAAGCATCTGCAGTTTTGTCCCGCACCTTTAGCCAGCCTCGTGTTGGCTGCCTTAGAATTAAGTGGTGATGAATACCGGACGATTCAGAGTATAATCACTGTGCTGGTACGACCAGCGGAGTTGCTGTAACCCCCGGAGGTGCGTAATCGTTCACTAGTCATTCTGCAGCATTTACAACTGCCAGTTAGGTAGGTTTCTACACGGCTTACAAGTAACCACTTGAATTACTACCCATTAGGAGAGTGTAGTGGAACACCAGCAATTAGAACAGTAATATGTCTGGGGAGAAAAATCAATACTAGCTGCGCGAATAGGTGTAAAGTATCTAACATCCATTGTACTGCTGCTTTGGCAACCTTTATGGCGAGGTTGTTATGGATCACAGAAAGGTGTCTTGTTTAGTGCTTCTGGGAGGAGATGACGAGATTTACCAAAAGGCAATAGACATTCTTCATTCCATCTAGCCTGCCTCAAAATTAACCAACTGTTTGCAGAGTTCACAGAAGTCTTGGTAGAAGAATCCACAAAAGACACAAAGAGCTGGAGTAACTCAGTGGGTCAGGCGGTATCTCTGGAGAACATGGATGGGCGACGTTTCGGGTTGGGACCTTCCTTCGGTCTGAAGCAGGGTCCCAACCCGCAATGTCACGCATCCATGTTCTCCAGAAATGATGCCCGGCCCGCTGAGTTACTCCAGCACTTTGTGAAACGTCACCTGTCCACGATCTCGACAGATGCTGCCTGACCCGCTGAGTTACTCCAGCACTCTGTGTCTTTTTCCGTGAACCAGCATCTGCAGATCCTCATGACCAGACAAAATAAGACTGCTTCCTAATAACTTCCTGCACTTGCAGTAAGGAATGTCACTTTGCAATATCACAGTCCAACACTCACAAAAATTGTAACAGTGACAATTTTAAAAATATGTAATTTTGATTCATCCAAGCATCGCTAGTTTTCCCAAGCACCAATAAAATTAAGATCTGTGCACAATATACAGTAATTATCTGGAGGACAGGAACAGAGTAAAAATAACTAAATAAATAGTTTAATTATTTTTTATTAATTGGTCAGATCAATGTCTTGTACATTTTCAATTAGGAATATACGGAGGAAATGCTATATGTCGAAGTTGAAACTGTACTTGTAGAAATGTGTACAGAATCACCATGCTATTAAGAGTCTGTACATGTGCTTTAGCCGAGCTTGCAAGCACAGTGCATACTGTGGAGGCACTGTTAATGGAAAACTGGGTTATATATTGGTGAATCAAACCAATTGGTCCAGAACTCAGCTGCCAGCATTATCACCAGAACCCCATCACTCCCATCCTCAAACAACTGCACTGGCCCCCTGTCCAATACCGCATTGATTTTAAGATTCTCCTCCTCACTTTCAAAAGCTCTCCACAATCCCGCTCCTCCATACCTCTCTGAACTCCTCCAGCCCTTGCACCCCATCCCGAACTCTCCGACCCTCTTCTTCCTCCCTGCTCTCCACTCCATCTGCCCGCCTGTCCACGATGGGGTTCAGAGCCTTCAACCATTCTGCCCCTCGCCTCTGGAACTCTCTCCCACTATCCCTCCGTACCATAGAGCCTCTCCCCACCTTTAAAACCTCCCTCAAAACGCACCTATTCAGACTGGACTATCCCACGTAACTCCACTTCCTATCAAATTCATGGATATGTTGTTTTTGTTTCATTTTGATTATATATTTGTAATTTGCTTGTTTTAACTGTAAGGTGGGTCCTTGAGGGTTCTGAAAGGCGCTCATAAATAAAATACATTAATATTATTACATTGCAGATGATAATGAAGACTTGATGAATTTAATTGTACAGACTTCTGCTGTAAATAGCCCTGGTACAGCATCGGGTGATCTGCATTGCAGGGGAAATTAGGAGACTTCTGCAACAACCCATTGCAAAAAAACTTTGATGCAGCGTCTCAAAGAAGGATTGAGACATTAAGCAATATTATCTATTGCAATCTTTCGCTGCGCAATAAAAAAATGATTAGGTTTTAATTTCTAGCCTGCATTATAACTTTACTACTTGAAATATGGTCTGTTTCCTCGCAAAGTGAAACACGCGATAATGGATCTTCGAAATAATGGAAAATGCTTTGATTTTCCCTAATGCAGTGGTACGTTAAACTTCCCATTGCAATCCCGGGGAATGTTGCCTGTTTCAGCCAGAGTGTCTGGTAATGCACGATAAAAGATGGCTTTTCCCGTCCCACCGACTGTGGGCAACACAGTGGCACACAGCGTCAGAGACTTGGGTTCGATCCTGACCTCGGGTGCTGTCTGGGTGGAGTGTGCACGTTCTCCTTGTGACCGCATTGGTTTCCTCTGGTTTCCTCGCACATCCCAACGACGTGCAGTTTTGGAAATTAATTTAACCCTCTATATTGATTGGGGATGATCCGCCATGATCACATTGAACGGCGATGCTGGCTCGAAGGGCCGAATGGCCTACTCCTGCACCTATTGTCTGTTGTCTGTAAATTGCCCCTCGTGGGCAGGGAGTGGATACAAAAGTGAGAATAACATAAGACTAGTTGGAACCTGCGATCGATGATTGGAGTAGACTCGGTGGGCCGAAGGGCCTGTGTCTTTCCTGTACCTCTAAACTTAAACTAAACTTACACTTAACCAGAAACCCAACAATCCTTCAAACTCATGAGGCAGATTCCTCTGCACTGGACGAAACACGGACAGAATGATATCACAGTCCTTGACTAAGCCACACAGTGCCACAGTAGGTAGAGCTGCTGCCTCACAGTTCTGGAGACCCAGGTTCGATCCTGACTTCGGGCGCTGTCTATGTGGAGTTTGCATGTGACTGTGACCATGTTTGTCTCCTCTGGGTGCTCCGGTATCCCACAACATCCCAAAGACGTGCGGGTTTGATTAATTAGCCTTCTGCAAATTGCCCCTAGTGTGTAGGGAATGGATGAGAAAGTGGGATAACAGAATTAGTGTGAACGGGTGATTGATGGTCGGTGTGGCCTCGGTGGGCCGAAGGGCCTGTTTGCATGCTTTATCATAGAAAAACAGAAATTGGTGCAGGAGTATGCCCTTCGGCCCTTCGAGCCAGCACCACCATTCCATATGATCATGGCTGATCATCCAAAATCAGTACCCCGTTCCTGCCTTTTCCCCATATCCCATGATTCCGTTAGCCCTAAGAGCTACATCTAACTGTCTCTTGAATACATCCAGTGTATTGGCCTCCACTGTCTTCTGTGGCAGAGAATTCCACAAATTCACAACTCTCTGGTTGAAAACGTTATTCCTCATCTCAGTCCTAAATGACCGACCCCTTATTCTTAAACTGTGACCCCCCTGGTTCTGGACTTCCCCAACATGGGGAACATTTTTCCTACATCCAGCCTGTCCAATCCCTTACGAATTTTATATGTTTCTATAAGATATCCTCTCATCCTTCTAAACTCCAGTGAATAAAAGCACAGTCGACCCATTCCATTAAACTAAGCTAAAATTCACCATATTTAACGTACATGTTGAAGGAAGAACTGCAGATGCTGGAAAAACCGAAGGTAGACAAAAATGCTGGAGAAACTCAGCGGGTGAGGCAGCTTCTATGGAGCGAAGGAATAGGTGATGTTTCGGGTCGAGACCCTTCTCCAGATATTTAACACATCACAGTTGTGATGCAGATGATTCAATACCGAGCAAGATTGTAACAGAGACAGATCTTTGCTTCCGAATTGCAACTCCCCCCCACATTTCATGAATTAATTATATAATAGTTGGTGTCAGCAACTTAGCTCCGGAACATTTAGATAAACTGCAATGTTATACACTCCTTGTACATCCATCAGGTTTGCCTGAAGCTTATATCGAGTATAAATCAGCCAACATGCTTCTTGGTGCCAGCACCCAGAAATGTTTGCATGTGAAATATTTACCTTCATTCCGCCATTCAATCCATCGCACAGATACTTGCGCTAGAACTCACAGAGGTCTTCCGTCACCTATTCATTTCAAAGATACTTTGTACGTTCTGCACACCTCCAGATGCAGGGACAGTTTCTTGCCAGCTGTTATCAGGCAGCTGAACCATCCTACTACAACCAGCGAGCAGTGCTGGTCTATTACCAATCTCATCTCATCTGCGTTCGGAATTTGCTGGCTTCTTGATCAGAACGGTTGTCAGAGGTTACGGGGAGGAGGCTGGAGAACGGGGTTAGGAGGGAGAGATAAACCAGCCAGGATTGAATGGTGGAGTAGACTTGATGGGCTGAATGGCCTAATTCTGTTCCTATCACTTATGATCTTGCAGTAAACACTATTTCCTTATCTTGCATCTGTACACTGTGAATGGCTCGATTATGATAATGTATTTTCTTTCTGCTGACTAGACTGAATTGAACCTAACGTTCTATATTTCAGCCTAACCCGTCCATGCCAAACAACATACCTCGTCTAAGCCAGTTCCATATGCCTGCGTTTGGCCCATATCTCTCTAAACCTTTCCTATCCATGCACCTGCCCAAATATCTTTTAGATGCTGTTCTTGTACCAGCGTCAACTACCTCCTCTGGCAGCCTGTTCCGTACACCCATCACCCACTGTGTAAAAAATTGCCCCAGAGTTCCTATTAAATTTTTCCTCTCTCACTTGAAATCTATCGTCACCCATTCCTGGTTCCCCTACCCTACGAGAAAAAGACTGTGTACATTCACCCTATCCATTCCCCTCGTGATTTTATACACGTCTATAAGATCCTCTCTCAGGCTTCTGAACTTCAAGGAAGAAAGTCCTAGCCTTCCCAACCTCTCCCTGCAGCTCATGCCCTCGTTTTTCAGCAACATCCATGTAAATAGACACAAAAGAGCTGGAGTTAAGGGCCTGTCCCACTTGGCGATTTTTTTTAGCAGTTGCCGGCTTCAAAATCAGTGTCGGCAAAAGATTTTCAATGTTTCAAAATCCAGCGGCGACAAAAAAATGCTGCGACACGTGAAAAAACACCGCGCGTCAACACGTCATCACGCCACGCCACGCCGCATCACGCCGCGTATTTTTTGGTGACCTTATATGTCAGTCGGCAAAAAAATCGCCAAGTGGGTCAGGCCCTTAACTCAGCGGGACAGGCAGCATCTCTGGAGAGAAGGAATGGGTGACGTTTCGGGTCGAGGCCATCCTTGTAAATCTTCTCAGCACTCTCTCCAGCTTAATGGCGCCTTTCGTGCAGCACCTGAGTTGAAATCTGATTAATCATAATCATATTTTATTAGTCAAATATGTTCTGCAACATACGAGGAATTTCATTTACAGTCATATCAATAAAAAGCAACAGGACACACAAAATACATTTTAACATAAACATCCACCACAGTGACTCCTCCACATTCCCCACTGTGATGGAAGGCGAACAAAAGCCCGATCTCCCCCTACTTTGTCCTCCAGCGGTCGGGGGCCTTTAACCTTCCGTTGCCGGGACGATCTTACTCCCATAGCCGGCGGTGGGCCTCCTGGTCGGGGCAACCAAGCTCCTGCATCGGAGGGGGGGTGAATCTCAGCTCCCATGCGCCGGGTGATCTACCCCGGGTCGGGGCTAGTCGAACGCCGTGCGGATCTCGGACCTTCCCGACGTCGGTCTCAACCTGAGACCGCGAGCTCCTCGACGTTAAAGTCCGAGTGCCGCGGCTGGAGCGTCGATCCCAGGCAAGGAATCGGCTCCGATCGTAAGTCCACGCCCCGCGGTGAGGCTCAAAGTCAGTCTCGAGCGAGGCCTCCAGCTCCATGATGTGACCATTAAGGCCTGGCCTTCCATGATCCTTACCTCACATGTATACTCTGCTTCATGTTACATTGCTTGTACCGAGATTAGTTCCTCTCTTGTAAGGTCATAAGGTCATAAGTGATAGGAGCAGAATTAGGCCATTCAGCCCATCAAGTCTACTCCGCCATTCAATCATGGCTGATCCATCTCTCCCTCCTAACCCCATTCTCCCGCCTTCTCCCCATAACCCCTGACACCTGTACAAGAGTATGGATGTCAGGGGTTATGGGGAGAAGGCTGGAGAATGGGGTTAGGAGGGAGAGATAGACCATCAGTTTGTTTTGCGCCATCAGATTGTGCCGAGTATCACACTGGCAATTATTGATAAATTACTTCTCACTGTCTCACCATATTGCTAAACAATAGACAATAGGTGCAGGAGTGGGCCGTTCGGCCCTTCGAGCCAGCACCGTCATTCAATGTGATCATGGCTGATCATCCCCAATCAGTACCCGGTTCCTGACTTCTCCCCTGACTCCGCTATCTTTAAGAGCCCTATGTAGCTCTCTCTTGAAAGTATCCAGAGAACCGGCCTCCACCGCCCTCTGAGGTAGAGAATTCCACAGACTCACAACTCTCTGGGTGAAAAAGTGTTTCCTCGTCTCCGTTCTAAATGGCTTTCCCCTTATTCTTAAATTGTGGACCCTGGTTCTGGACTCCCCCAACATCGGGAACGTATTTTCTGCCTCTTGCGTGTCCAAACCCTTAGTAAACCCTTAAAATGCATGAATATTTGATTGCAGTTTGAAGTTCATATTGATCACACCGATACTACATGCGGGATTTTTTTAATGTTGTATAACTGTATAAAACTACACATGCAAGAAGGTTCTGCAAGGTTTGTGTGCATTCGTCAATCAGATATTTGCTGTCAGCTCAGGCTATGAAATAAATGAACGTGGTATGCATATGAATTGAGCATTCAAGCTCAAACTAATAATTCACTTGTGACTATTAACTAGGCAGACAATGCGTTTATGAACGTTTAATATGCTAAACTTGTTTTAATTACTTTTACCGCTTTAGAATGAACCATTTAAAACAATACAGGAAGAAAGGAAGGATCTAATCAATCCATGGGAACATTTCACCCCTACTCTCCTCTCTCTTCATCTTTGACACTTACTCCACCCTTCTGCCTGTCACCCCACTCCTCACCTGTATCCACCTATCACTCGCCAGTAGACAAAAATGCTGGAGAAACTCAGCGGGTGAGGCAGCATCTATGGAGCGAAGGAATAGGCAACGTTTCGGGTCGAGACCCTTCTTCAGACTGATGTGGGGGTGGGGGAGGGCGGGAGACAATGGGCTGTGGGAGAGCTGGGAAGGGGAGGGGAAGGAGGGAGAAAGCAAGGACTACCTGAAATTGGAGAAGTCAATGTTCATACCACTGGGGTGTAAACTACCCAAGCGAAATACGAGGTGCTGCTCCTCAAATTGGCGGTGTGACTCACTCCGAGCATGGAGGAGGCCCAGGACAGAGAGGTTGGGTTCAGAATGGGAGGGGGAGTTGAAGTGCTGGGCCACCGGGAGATCAGGTTGGTTAATGTGAACTGAGCGGAGGTGTTGGGCGAAGCGATCGCCAAGCCTGCACTTGGTCTCACTGATGTGGACCAGCTGACACCTAGAGCAGCCAGGCTTTGTCCCGTCCCCACCTCTCTTTTCCAGCTTGCTCCTCCCAACTCCAATCAGGTTCCCGACCCGAAACATCGCCTGTCCAATCCCATCCACAGACCTGACCAGCAAAGAAAATAGGAGGGAAGACTTTATTGAGATCCTTTTGTTCACAACATGTTTGAGCCACGGGCCTTGTCACAACAAGAATTAGGCCATTCGGCCCAACATGTCTGCTGCGCTATTCAAGCATGGCTGATCTATTTTTCCATCTCAACCTGAATTCTCCTGCCTTCGCCCCACAACCTTTGATGCCCTTACTAGTCAAGAACCTATTAGTCTCTGCTTTAAAAATACCCAAAGTTTATGCCTCCAGATCTATCTGTGGCAATGAATTCCTCCCATATCCCAAAGGCATGCAGGTTTGTAGATTAATTGTCCTCTCTAATTTGTCCCTAGTGTGTAGGGTGTGCATATGGTTGATTAAAATATATCTCTTGATGCTCCTGAACACATCATCAGTGATGTAACCTGGGGTCATTGGGTGTTTCGGGTCTTTCAACATCAGACACCCTCACCCAGGCGACCCAGCCGTGGTTGATCAGACCACGACTTGTGTTCAGGTGACATTCGCTCCTCCTCATGGACCTCCTCTCCTGATCCAGAGCCATCTCGAGTCCTTCTCAGCAGCCTCTGTGGTGTTCTTGATGGCTCTTCTCCTCTGCATTCCGTTGATGCCCAGTGCACTCAAGGCTTTGTAGAGCAATTGCCCTGCAAAACCTCTGCAGCCAACCTCGATGGGCACACACCTTGCCTTCCAGCCCTGCTTACGGCAGTCTGTGAACAGCTCTTCGTACATGGTCTTCTATCTCTCATGGGCCTCCTCCAGACGGCCCTCCCACGGCACTGTCAGTTCCAACAAGTGGACGTTTTGGGTCGTCTCTAAGACCAGGAGGATATCTGGCCTCAGGGTGGTTGTGGCAATGTGCTGTGGGAACTTCAGCTGTTTTACCAGGTCTACAGAGAGCTGCCAGTCCTGCGCAGGATTCCTGACGGGTTAACATAGAACATGGGTGAACAGAGAACTTGTGTGAACAGGTGATCGATGGTCAAGGTTTCCTTGCTCTATCTCTAAACTAAAAGCAAGCCTGTTTCGGTAGAGGGAGAAACACACGATGTCATGGCAACACCTACAGCACCAGCTGCTTTTAGTTGTATTGTCCAATTATAACAAGGTACTGCTTAGGAAGATGTCCAATCTGAACACAGTTCTTCATTGAAGTGTGGCCTGCGATTTGTACAGCTGAAGCAAACCTCGTCGAAAAAATACAATAGTTCAGGCGCTGCCTGGCAGAGAATACTGTGAAAGGGAAAGCCTATATTGGACTAAAGATGATAAAAGGAAGTCAAGAGGGTTTAATTGTCATATGTATTAGAATCGGAACAATAGAGTCATAGAGTGATACAGTGTGGAAACAGGCCCTTCAGCCCAACTTGCCCACACTGGCCAACATGTCCCAGTTACACCAGTCCCACCTGTCAGCATTTTGTCCACATCCCTCCAAACCTGTCCTATCCATGTACCTGTCTAACTGTTTCTTAAACGTTGGGATAGCCCCTATCTCAACTACCTCCTCTGGCAGCTTGTTCCATACACCCACCACCCCTGTGTGTGAAAAAGTTACCCCTCAGATTCCTATTAAATCTTTTCCCCCTTCACCTGAATTGCGGGGTTTAAATGACTCGGAGCGGGGCCTAACATCGCCCGGCGCGGCTTAACGGCTGCGGGATTTACCATCGCCCGCCGGGGGCTTTAACATCGCGAGCCCCAGTCGCTTCGACGTTGCAGTTTGACTGTTGGACCGCAGGAGAAGAACAAAGGGAGGAGGTAAGACTTTGCCTTCCATCACAGTGAGGAGGTGTTGGAGACTCACTGTGATGGGTGTTTGTGTAAACTGTGTTAACTGTGGGTCTTGGGTTTTTTGTAATGTTAAGACTGTAGAAAATGCAATTTTGTTCAAACCAAGTTGTTTGAACGACAATGAAAGCCATTCTATTCTATTCTAAATCTATGTCCTCTGGTCCTCGATTCCCCTACTCTGGGCAAGAGGTTTTGTCCATCTACCCAATCTATTCCTCATAGGATCTTATACACCTCTATAAGATCACCCCTCATCCTCCTGCCCACCAAGGAATAGAGTCCCAGCCTGCCCAAACCCCTGCCTATAGCTCACACCCTCTATGTCCTGGCAACATCCTCATAAATCTACTCTGTGCCCTTTCCAGCTTGACCATTGAAGGTCTTACTTGAGCAGCTCAACAGGCCGGTGAACACAGCACACATAGATAAGATAGAGTCACAGTCTTGCAGCATGGAAACAGGCCCTTCGGCCCAGCTCATTCATGCTGGCTGAGATGCCCCATCTTAGGTCAGTCCCGTTTGCCTCGGCTAAGCTCACATAATAAACTTAAGCTGAAATAAGCTCACTAAATTCAATACTTTAGTAATTCAATAAATTAATAATCACAATAACGGGTGCAGAAAACCATCGTACAACCAGATACAGTGCTTAGAGGTTTATCCCAAAGATAGACGCAAAGTGCTGGAGAAAGTCAGTGGGTCGGGCAACATCTCTGGGTGACCTTGCGGGTTGTGTCTTCAGACTGAGTTATGGGGCCTGTCCCACTTACGCGAGTTTTTCGGTGACTGCCGGCACCCGTCATGGGTTGTCGCAGGTCGGCGAAAACGTTCAACATGTTGAAAATCCAGCGGCGACCAGAACAAGGTACGACACTTTGAGCGACTGAGGAGACGACTCACGGCCATACAGGCGACATGTCGCGGGGTGAAGCCCGTATGGTCGTGAGTAGTCGCCCAAAGTGTCGTACCTTGTTCTGGGTCGCCGCTGGATTTTCAACATGTTGAAAAAGTCGCGTAAGTGGGACAGGTCCATTAGGGTCCCGACCCAAAACATCACCCATCATTTTTGTCCAGGGATGCTGCCTGTTATTCACTGAGTTACTCTAGCACTTTGTATTCAACTTTGGTATAAACCAGCATCTGCAGTTTCTACATACAGTAGTCCATAACTCAGGTTAGTGTTCAAGAGCCTGATGGTTGTTGGGAGGAAGCTGTCCTTGAACCTGGTGGCAGGCTTGAATTTATTACTTTAATATTTTACCCGTTGGAACCTTTTATATCTCCTTTGCTAACTTAATGGACCATTGGAAATCAAGAACCACCCCGACTGTGTTCTTCAAGTCCACATATTAATGCAGAGATCGCCATCTGCTGGCACTGCCCATCGGGATTACTCAAAGCTGAAACGCAAGGATCAAACCATAACCCTGTACATGGGGAGAGAAAACCTTTGGTACAAAGTGCTGTAACACAGTGGTATTGCAGCAGCCATTTCCCTGAAATTCTCCCAGCGTAAAGGGCCTGTCCCACCAGCATGCAACTCCATGCGATGAGCGCGACCTAACGTGGTCGCTTGAGCCGTCCGGCGTTGCGGGGCCGGTCCCACTTCGATCGCCGGAGCCGTGCGGAATTGTGCAGAGTTCGTCCCGACATCGCGCGGGGCTCTGAAAAACTGACAATGTTAAAAAATTCTGCGCGGCAACGGCTTGTCGGCTCGCAGTCGCCTCAATGCATTACACACCGTCTCGGCGTCGTGCCTCCGTGACCCTCTCTGTAGGTGCCTCCATGACCCTCTATGTGTGTGGCTCCGTGGCCCTCTCTGTGTGTGCCTCTGTGCCCCTCTCTGTGTGCCCCTCTCTGTCCTGGCGAACTTACCTTAAGACTTCGCTCCAAGTTCGCCTCACTTTGCGCCACGTTGCGCCACTCACCCGACCACCGCGCGGCCCTCGCTGTCGGTTTGGTCGCGCTTGCCGCATGCAGGCGCATGCTGGTGGGAACGGCCTTGTACAGGGGATCACCCGACCTCCACGCGGCCCCCGCTTCTAGTTTGATTGCGCTCATCGCATGGAGTCAGATGCTGGTAGGACAGGCCCTTTAGAGGGAGTTCCATGTCCTGGTTGGGTTGCTCCTGGGCCAGGCCAAGCTGGCCATCCATCTGCGAGTCACGGTGCCGGGCGGAAGTGGGCTCTGCCCGAGCCGGCTGCCTGCCCCTTTTCCGGGGTTACGTCCGCGCCGGGTGGTACTAGAGAGGGACTACGCGCTGTCCACGGGCCCCCTGGGGATTTCCGTGACCGCTGGGCACCGCGGGGGGCTGAATGCATCCTGGACAAGGATTGCAATAGAGCTGTTTAAGAGCCTGTCCCACTTGGGCGTCATTTGCACGTCACGCACGCATGGTGCGCATTATGCGCGCATGCTGCGTGGTGACGTGGCAGTGATGGCCGCGCACGACGCCACAGGACTTTGGGACGTACAAAATCTTTGCGCGCCACGTGCGTGATGCGCAAATGACTCCCAAGTGGGACAGGCCCTTTAGTAGTTTACTTAGTATATTTGTTTGTCTTTGACTATGGTGGTGGGTTCTGCTTTGTTTTATTGTATTATAGATACTATTTTAATATTTGAATAAATATTTTTGATTTTTTTTAAAAAGAGGGAGTTTCAGATACCTGTTCCAACCACGGAGGTTTAGTATTATTGTCAAACTAACCAAAGTACAGTGAAGAGCTTGGTTTTGCACGCTGCCCAGACGGATCAGATGATGCTAAACATAAATGCAATCAAGACAAACTTAAGAACAATAGATATGGCAAAGGGGAAGATACAGAGTGCCAAATATAGTTCTCAGCATCGAGCGCATCAGTTCCAGGGATGAAGTCCAATGTCTGCAACGGGGTAGAGGTGAACAGGACAGCGCCCTGGCCGTTCAGAAGCCTGATAACAGAGGGGTAAAAGCTGTTAGAATCATAGAATTGTTGAGTCATGCAACAGGGAAATAGGCCCTTCAGCCCATTTTGCCCATGCCAACCCAGATGCCCCCTTTATACTAGTCCCACCTGCCTGCATTAGATTAGGCCCATGTCCCTCTAAACCTGTCCTATCCGTGTACCATTCCAAATGTCTGTTAAACGTTGTCTCACGATCTACTCTGGCAGCTCGTTGCATATACCCATCACACTCTGTGTTAAAAAGTTGGCCCTCAGATTCCTTTTAACTTTTTTTCTCTCACCTTAGACCTTCATCCTCTGTTTCCTGTTTCCCCAACTCTGGTTAAAAGACCCTGTGGCGATTACCCTGTCATTTTCCCCTCATGAGTTTATACAGCGCTGTAAGATCACCCCTCATCCTCCTGCGCTCCAAGGAATAAAGTTTAAATCTCATTTTAGTTTATTGTCCCGTGTACCGAGGTACAGTGA
Source organism: Raja brachyura (assembly GCA_963514005.1). The sequence goes on from OY740802.1 coordinate 3,949,778, forward strand.
AAAGCTTTTGTTACGCTCTGAAACGATACGGTACAATAGAACTTTATTTATCCCAGGAGGGGAATTGGTCCGCCAACAATCATAACAAGATGCATGAAACATGAAATTAAAGTGAGGTGCGGAAAGTGATGAGTAGAGTTGTGTGCTATCCAGTCAGTGGAAAGACAATGTATGATTACAATCGAGCCATTTACAGTGGACAGATACATGATATACGAATAACGTCTAGTGCAAGTAAAGTCTGCAAAGTCCGATCAGCAGTTTCTCCGGCACTTTTGTCTACCTTCGATTTTCCAGCATCTGCAGTTCCTTACTGACTACAAAAAGTAGTAAGCACTGCCCAGTCCGTCATCAGCTCTGACCTTCCTTCCATTGAGGGGATTTACCGCAGTCGCTGCCTCAAAAAAAGCTGGCAGCATCATCAAGGACCCACACCATCCTGGCCACAGACTCTTCAGGTAGAAGGTACAGGAGCCTGAAGACTGCAACAACTAGGTTCAGGAATAGCTACTTCCCCGCAGCCATCAGGCTTTTAAACCTGGCTCGGACAAAACTCTGATAACTAATAACCCATTATCTGTTATTTGCACTTTATTAGTTATGTATGTATTTATATATGGTATATGAGCACACTGATCTGTTTTGTAGTCAATGCCTTTTATGTTCTGTTGTGCTGAAGCAAAGCAAGAATGTCATTGTCCTATCAGGGACACATGACAATAAACTCACTTGAACGAACTTGAACTCATTCTTAAACACATATATTTTTCAATAAACTGTTATATTTCCACAAGGTGGCACTGTTCAGTAACTAAACCATGCCGATGTCGGATGGATATCTTTCTATGCATTGGCATTCGTAAACCTATCTTGACTTAAAATGATTGCAAGGAAATGCAGTGAAACACTATCCCCTCCGGGAATTATCTTGTCTCTCTGATACGAACATATTCCAAGGCTGTTTAAACCATAAACAAAAAACTTAGAGTCTGTAAAAAAATTGTCACTTTCCTATTCTTTTGCTCCATAGATGCTGCCGCACCCACTGAGTTTCTCCAGCATTTGTACCTGCCTACCACTTCCATTAATATAAGTTGCTTCACATCAAGGCAACTGGTGAATTGTAAGTGTGCCATTAAAATCGTTCAATGTTCACATTTCAGAGCTGACATCTTACCATGCAGAAACTTCCAGTCCAAAGTCAGCGCAGACTCGGGGGGCCGAAGAGCCTATTTCCGCGCTGTATCTCTCCAAACTAAACTAGGCCATGTACTTTAAATATTCATTAAATGTTCTGCCCAAAACTTTCCAGAAGCATGTTACAGTGTGGCTAAAGTTGGAGAGGGGCAACAAACACTATTGATATATAAAGCACAAAACTATGCAATAAACATAGAACATAGAACAGTAGATGCAGGAACAGGCCATTCAGCCCACAATGTCCATGCTGAACATGATCCCAAGATACACTAATCTCCTCAGTCTGCTTGTGATTCACATACCTCCATTCCCTGCATATCCACGTGCCCATCTAAAAGCCTCTAAACGCCACTATTGTATCTGCCTCCACCACCACCCCTGGCAGCGCGTTCCAGGCACCCACCACCCTCTGTGTAAAAAAACTTGCTCCACGTGTCCTTTAAACTTTTCCCTCTCTTCTCATCTCTTTGATCTCCTTTTACTCCATCATGCTTACTGATTTGTCTTATTAGAAAGCAATCTTATCAATTATGTAACCACGCTAATGACTAAGCCTTAGATATTATCTTGAAGGATGGAACTGTTTGAAATTTTAATGTATTCATTCAATATTACTCTGTTTACCATTTAGCCAGATACTTCATCATGATAGCAATATGAATTTGATATCAGTGCATTAAACCTTAATGAAGTGATGAATCCTCCTTTAATTTCCATATTCGGAATGAAAACATTCTAAACATAATGATATGAGTGTTTTAAAAAACAAACAAGATAACTTATCATCAAAAAAATACTTGTCCCCATTCCATCCATTGAAGAAGGTTGTCTCAGTAAGTGCTGGAGGAACTCAGTGGATCAGGCAGCATCCATGGAGGGAATGGACTGACAGCATTTGAAGTTGTACACGGCTCGGATAGAGTGGATGTAAACAGGATGTTTCCAATAGTGGGAGAGTCTAGGACCAGAGGCCACAACCTCAGATTAAAAGGATGTACAATAGACAATAGGTGCAGGAGTAGGCCATTCAGCCCTTCGAGCCAGCACCGCCATTCAATGTGATCATGTCTGATCATCCCCAATCAGTACCCTGTTCCTGCCTTCTCCCCATATCCCCTGACTCCAATATTTTTAAGAGCCCTATCGAGCTGTCTCTTGAAAGTATCCAGAGAACCGGCCACCACCACCCTCTGAGGCAGAGAATTCCACAGACTCACAACTCTCTGTGTGAAAAAGTGTTTCCTCGTCTCCGTTCTAAATGGCTTAAGGGCCTGTCACACTAGCGCGCGATTAGACGCGATAAGCGCGACAAATTCGGACGCGGGGGTCGCGTGGGGGTCAGGCGATCCCGGTGCGAGTGAAGGGCCTGTCACACTAGCGCGCGATTACACGCGCGACGTCCGAAGGAAGGACGTTATTTTTCATCACGTGACGATGCGCATGAGCATGCGCGTTGCACGACGTCGGGCAGTGACGTCATCACGCAACGCCACGCTGAAGACGCACAACGTCAAAACGTCATCACGTTCCGCGCGACAGGATTTTGCCGCGCGTAATTTTTAAGCAGTGTCGGTTTTTGGACACTACGCGCGATGTCGACACCAGCTCCACACGAGTCCGCGGAACTCCACCAGACTCCGGCGATCGCAGTGGGACAGGGTCACGCGAGGCCGGACGACTAAAGCGACCACGGTAGGTCGCGCTTATCGCGTCTAATCGCGCGCTAGTGTGACAGGCCCTTTACTCCTTATTCTTAAACTGTGGCCCCTGGTTCTGGACTCCCCCAACATTGGGAACATGTTTCCGGCCTCTAGCGTGTCCAAACCCTTAACAATCTTATATGTTTCAATGAGATCCCCTCTCATCCTTTTAAACTCCAGAGTATATAAGCCCAGCCGCTCCATTCTCTCAGCATATGACAGTCCCGCCATCCTGGGAATTTACCTTGTAAACCTACGCTGCACTCCCTCAATAGCAAGAATGTCCTTCCTCAAATTAGGGGACCAAACCTGCACACAATACTCCTGGTGTTAAAGAAGAAACTGCAGATGCTGGAGAATCGAGGGTTACACAAAAAGCTGGAGAAAATACTGAGACCACACTATACTCCTGGTGTGGTCTCACTAGGGCCCTGTACAACTGCAGAAGGACCTATTTGCTCCTATACTCGATTTGTCTTGTTATAAAGGCCAACATGCCATTCGCTTTCTTCACTGCCTGCTGCACCTGCATGCTTACTTTCATAGACTGATGAACAAGGACCTCCAGATCCCGTTGTACTTCCCCTTTTCCCAACTTGACACTATTTAGATAGTAATCTGCCTTCCTGTTTTTGATACCAAAGTGGATAACCTCACATTTATCCGCATTAAACTTCATCTGCCATGCATCTGCCCACTCCCCCAACCTGTCCAAGTCACCCTGCATTCTCATAGCATCCTCCTCACAGTTCACACTGCCACCCAGCTTTGTGTCATCTGCAAATTTGCTAATGTAACTTCGAAGCTTTGTTACTAATACCTTTAGAAAGAAGATGAGGAGGAATAGCCAATGGGATGGTGAATCTGTGGAATTCTTTGCCACAAAAGGCTGCATAGGTCAAGCCAATGTATATTACAAAAGCGGAGATTGACACATTCTTGATCAGTATGGGTGCAGGGGTTATGGGGAGAAGGCAGGAGAATGGGGTCGAGATAGATTACCCAGTGTAGACTTGATGGGCCGAATGGCCTAATTCTGCTCCTATCACTTATGAACTTATGAGTAGGGATCCTTCTTCAGATTGTGTCTTTGTCTAAACGTCATCTGTCCATTCCCCTCCACAGACGCTGCCTGACCCGCTGAGTTCCTCCAGCACTTTGTTTTCTGCCCAAGATTTCAGCAGTTGTAGTTGCTTGTGTCCATGTCACTATTATATGAAAGATGTTGTGTGTTATTCATATCATGAACAAAAACTGGAACGGAATTAAAACAATTGCTTATGAAAGCAATGCAAAATCTTGCACTTCACATGACAATCTGTGTTAATCGGATTTGACAGGATAGAGGCAATAATATTCTAGAGTCATAGAGCGATACAGTGTGGAAACAGGCCCTTCGGCCCAACTGATCAACATGTCCCAGCTATACTAGTCCCACCTGCCTGTGTTTGGTCCATATCCCTCCAAACCTGTCCTATCCATGTACCTGTCTAACTATTTCTTGGGGAAACCCTTCGTCTGAAGAAGGGTCTCGACCGTAAACGTCACCTATTCCTTCGCTCCATAGATGCTGCCTCACCCGCTGAGTTTCTCCAGCATTTTTGTCTACCTTCGATTTTTTCCAGCATCTGCAGTTCCCTTCTTAAATAACTGGTTCTTAAATGTTGGGATATACCCAGCCTCAACTACCTCCTCTGGCAGCTTGTTCCATGCACCTACCACACCCTTTGTGTGAAAATGTTGCCCCTCTGATTCCTATTAAATCTTTTCCCCCCTCACCTTAAACCCATGTCCTCTGGTCCTCGATTCACCGACTCACGGCAAGATGAAGTGCAGGACCAGGTTACCAAACTCAGTCAGTATTTTATTCAGTTGTATAGTTTAAATTAGATAGCAATCATACTATTGTAGCCAGAATGTGATGGTTGATAAATGGCACGTTACTGTCCAGCATCCAGCATTGCAAGTGTATCTTCTGTGTAGCATTGTGAATGACTTGCAGCAAGAGTCTGAAGTAGGGTTCCAACCGGAAACACCACCTGCCCAAGGGATAATTGGGTTAATGTACGATGAGAGTTTGACTGCTCTGGCCCTCTTCATATAAAATTCTCAAGGGATTGGACAGGCTAGATGCAGGAAAAATGTTCTCCATGTTGGGGGGAGTCCAGAAACAGGGGTCACGGTTTAAGAATCAGGGGTAGGCAATTTAGGTCTGAGATGAGGAAACACTTTTTCACCCAGAGAGTTGTGAATCTGTGGAATTCTCTGCCACAGAAGGCAGTGGAGGTCAATTTACTGGATGTTTTCAAGAGAGAGTTAGATAGAGCTCTTAGGACTAACGGAATCAAGGGATATGGGAAGAAATCATGCACAAAATCATGAGAGGTATAGATTGGGTAGATGCACAGCATCGGGTAGTTGTTCAGAGTAGGGGAACGGAGAACCAGAGGTCATCGGTTTAAGGTGAGGGGGGAAAGATTTAATAGGAACCCGAGGGGCAACTTTTTCACACAGAGTGTTGGGTGCATGGAACGAGCTGCCAGAGGAGCTCATTTCAGCGCAACATTTCAGAAACATTTAGACAGGTACATGGATAGGACAGGTTTAGAGGGATACGAGCCAGCAGGTGGGACTTGTGTAGATGGAGCATTTTGGCCGGCATGGGCAAGTTGGGCTGAAGGGCCCGTTTCCACACTGTAGGACTCTATGGAAAAGGTTTAAAGATGTACAGGGCAAGTATTTTACACAATGAGTGGTGGGTGCCTGGAACATGCTGCCAGGGGCGATAGTGGAAACAAATAGGATAGGATGGATTTGTAGACAGGCACATGGACATGCTGAGAATAGAAGAGTGTGAATCGCATGCAGGCAGGGGAGATTAGTTTATCTTGCCATCATGTTTGGCACAGTTGTTGTGGTCTGAAGGGGCTGTTCCTCTGTTTAGTTTAGCGATACAGTGTGGAAACAGGTGCATCGGCCCACCGAGTCCGCACCGACCAACAATCACCCCACGTACACTAGCTCAATCCTACACACTAGAGGCTATTTTACAGAGGGCCAATTGACCTGCAAACCCGCACGTCCTCGGAGTGTGAGAGGAAACCTGAGCACCCAAAGTAAACCCACGAGGTCACAGGACGAACGTGCAAACTCCGCACAGGCAGCACCCAATTTGTGGTCCCAGCCTCAAAGACAGATGTGTACAGCAATTCGTTCTTTCCACGCACTATTAAAGCATGGAATAATCTCCACCAAGCCACGGTTCCTCAGCCAGATGCAACTAAATTTAAAGTGGCACTTTCTTCCCAATAACCCTCTCTGGCTAAACCCCTTCCTTCACCACCTCCAGTTTCAATTCCAGTTGGAATATTTTGGAGGACCAAGTAACCAAGAACCCGTAGTCAGGATCGAAGCCGGGTCCCTGGCGCTGTGAGGCAGCAACTCTCCCGCTGCGCCACCGTGCTGTACTATGTTCTATGATTCCAATATTAATATTAGATCCTTTCAAATCTGGAACTCTGCAGCCCAGGCTAAATATAGTTGGAAATATCAACAAGAAAACTGTTGTAAGGTGACATTTATTGATGATAGAATGTGTAATTCAGAGCACAGTAAATATCCAGAGCAGACAGTTTAACATTGGTGACCCACACCGACCACATTATACAACACAGATTACAAGTGCAAGAACTTTAAGGTTATTTATTTATTTTTTTTTAAATCGGTGGGCCTCAGAATTAAGTTCATTCGATCATGCAACAGCATAAACAGTAGGGGGCGGTATGTGGCTGCCACACATTGTGAAGTGTCGTTTTACCCTACAGATAGTGGCACACTCTCGCACATACGAATACATGCAACATTCCCGCGTATCGTCCCATTGGAGATATCGGCCCGCACAGCAAAGGTTTAACGCAACATTTCTGGTTTCAACAAATAAAATTCCCTTTAACGAGAGGGCGAGAGAAAGTTTCGATACTGAAAAGAAACTTTGACCGCGCTGTTGTGCTTTTAGCAGCTGGGACTTAATAGTAAGCGGGACAGGCAGCTTCTCTGGGTGGCTCTCAGTCTGAAGAAGGGTCTCGACCCAAACGTCACCCGTTCCTTCTCTCCAGAGATGCTGCCTGTCCCGCTGAGTTACTCCAGCATTTTGTGTCCATTTCTGCCATGGGTTTAGACTTGTAAGTGAAGCAGTTAGAAGAAGGGTCTCCACCCAAAACGTCACCGATCCATGTTCTCCAGAGATCTGCCCGACCCGCTGAGTTACTCCAGCATGTTGCGCTTTCTGCGGTGTCAACCAGCATCTGCAGTTCCTTCCTACACGTAATATTAAGCTACATTTTAAGAGTTCGTCTAACAGCAGGATTTTGGCAACAAAAACTTTTTTTTTGGTTACATTTGAAAAGACCATGCTTGCAAGATGATGAATCGACTTTCCCAGTTGAACCCAACTTTCCCAGTTGTCCAAATTGCTGGAGAAACTCGGCGGGTGCAGCAGCATCTATGGAGCGAAGGAAATAGGCAACGTTTCGGGCAGAATAGGAACCGTTTCAGGAAATACGCAACGTTTCAGGCCGAATAGGAACTGTTTCAGGAAATAGGCAACGTTTCGGGCCGAATAGGAATCAGTTCAGGAAATAGGCAACGTTTCGGGCCGAATAGGAACCGTTTCAGAAAATAGGCAACATTTCAGGCCGAATAGGAACCGTTTCAGAAAATAGGCAACGTTTCAGGCCGAATAGGAATCAGTTCAGGAAATAGGCAACGTTGCCTATTTCCTTCGCTCCATAGATGCTGCTGCACCCACTGAGTTTCTCCAGCATCTTTGTCTACCTTCGATTTTCCAGCATCTGCAGTTCTTTCTTGAACGACTTGCTGTCCACGCTGAAGTTAACGTTTCACTGTTGTTCTAGGGTTAGGGATTTGTAGGTTTCTTCAGGAATGTGATCATTGTAGAAACTGCAGATGCTGGAAAAATCGAAGGAGCCAGAAGCTGAAAGAAGCCAGAAGTCACATGACACCGGGTCCACAGCTATTCCTGGACCCGGAATAGCTGGCTTCTGCCCAGTGGTGGCAGCGTGGAGAGTGTGGCTGTATCAGTGATGCCCACCATTCCCTGCAGCCTCTTCGTGTGCATTGGAGCTGCCAAACCAGGCCATGTGGGGTACGTTCTACAGGACATCTGTAAAAGTTTGTACTATATTAAGGGATCTGTGAAACGGAATCAAGGGATATGGGGAGAAAGCAGGAACAGGGTATGATCAGCCATGATCATAGTGAATGGCGGTGCTGGCTCGAAGGGCTGAATAGCCTACTCCTGCATCTATTTTCTATGTCTATGTCACTCAGCGGGACAGTCAGCATCTCTGGAAATAAGGAGTATCAGGTCGAGGCCCTTCTTCAGACTGAACCCATTCCTTCTTCTCCAGAGAAGTTAACCTCCGCCGAGTTAACTCCAGGTTGTTGAGTCTATCTACGGGGTGAACCAATTCCCCTCCCACACGACCCGCCTACGCTGCCCTGCACTCCAGCAACTTCTTGAAGCTCTTCTGGAAGCTGTCGTCCAGGAAGGCGTAGAGGAAGGGGTTGAGGCAGGAGTTGGCGTAGCTCAGGCTGGTGATGAAGTAGGCGATGCCGATGACTAGGGGGGTCTCCTGGACGTCGGTGGTGAGGGCCACCACAGTGGTGAGGTGGAAGGGGGTCCAGCAGAAGAGGCAGACGGCCAACACGATGAAGACCATCAGGGTGACCCTCTTCTTGGCCTTGTCCAGGGCCTTGGCGTTGGAGTTGAGCTGCATGCCACGGAGCCGGTACACCATCATGGTGTACAGGATACAGATGGTGGTGACGGGGATGGCGAAGGCCAGGATGAGGGTGTAGATGCGACTGGCCTTCAGCCACACGCGCTCGGGTTTGGGGAAGCCCAACACGCAGCTTCTCCTGTTCATGGGGTCGGTGTAGACCTGGGCAAAGACGGTGAAGGGCAGGACTATGAGGGTGACCAGCACCCACACGCACAGGCTGACGATCTTGGCTGCCCGGTAGGTGCGCCGGGGCAGCTTCTGCGAACGCACGGTGGCCGACACCACCAGGTAGCGGTCGATGCTCATCACGGTCAGGAAGTAGATGCTGGAGAAGATGTTATAGTGGTCGATGGAGATGATGAGCTTGCACATCACCTCTCCGAATGGCCAGTGGCGCAGGAGATGGTCGGCGATGTTGATGGGCAACACCAGGGTGAAGAGGTCATCGGCGATCGCCAGGTTCAGGATGAACACGTTGGTCACCGTCATCATCTTGGGCGCTTTCAAGATCACGTAGATCACTGCCGTGTTGCCCGTCAGGCCGGCGGCGCAGATAACGGAGTAAATCACCGGCAGGACCACGTAGAAATCCGGGTAGCGCTCGTCCATGGAGTTCCAACCCGTGCCATTGGCGACGTCACACGTGGAGTGGGGACCCGAGCAAGATCTGTTGAGGAGATCGGCTCCTGCACCGCTCTCCTGCATGTTGGTCCCCCGAGGGTGAATATCCTGCAATCAGATCTACCCCACAACACACAAGAGGCAAGTTTATTTGTCACATCATACACGTACGAGATGTGCAGTGAAATGAAAAGTGGCGATGCTCGAGGATTGTGCAAACAAACAAACAAACAAACAACAAACAGAATGGAACAGAATCACATATTTGTGGGACAGAAGAACAAGGAAAAAAAAAAACCCCAGCAATTTAAAAAAAGACACCACACAACAGTAAAATGGAAGGTAGACAAAAACGCTGGAGAAACTCAGCGGGTGCAGCAGCATCTATGGAGCGAAGGAAATAGGCAACGCTTCGGGCGGAATAGGAACAGTTTCAGGAAATAGGCAACGTTTCGGGCCGAAATCCGAAAGGAAATAGGCGACGTTTCGGGCAGAATAGGAACAGTTTCAGGAAATAGGCAACGTTTCGGGCCGAAATCCGAAAGGAAATAGGCAACATTTCGGGCGGAATAGGAACAGTTTCAGGAAAAAGGCAACGTTTCGGGCCGAAACCCGAAAGTGTTTCGGCCCGAAACGTTGCCTATTTCCTTCGCTCCATAGACGCTGCCTCACCCGCTGAGTTTCTCCAGCATTTTTGTCTACCTTCGATTTTCCAGCATCTGCAGTTCCTTCTTAAAACACAGTCGAATGGTACAGTGAAGTTAGTCCCTGGAGAGTTAGTAGACGTTAATAACTAACTAACATCTACTAACTCAGGCGTAGTTATTAAGATGGTCGCAAGAATCATCGGACAATTTAATTCTCCCTCCCACTCCCACACAGACCTTTCTGTCCTGGGTCCCTCCTCCACTGCCAGAGTGAGGCTAAACGCAAATTGGAGGAACAGCATTTCATATAGACAAAAATGTTGGAGAAACTCAGCGGGTGAGGCAGCATCTATGGAGCGAAGGAAATAGGCGACGTTTCGGGTCGAGACCCGTCTTCAGACTCATGTTTCGCTCGGCCAGCTTGCAGCCCAGTGGTTTGAATGTTGATTCTTCTAACTTCAAGTAGCCCAGGCATTCCCCCCCTCCCTCTCTCTATCCCTCCCCCACCAGCTTCTCATTCTCACCCAACAAACAGCAAACAATGGCCTGTTTCCTTTATCATCGTTCCTTTCTTGCATATCTTTCATTCATTGTTCTTTATCTCTCCACATCACCGTCTATATCTCTCGTTTCCCTGATCCCTGACCAGTCTGAAGAAGGGTCTCGACCCGAAACGCCACCCATTCCTTCTCTCCAGAGATGCTGCCTGTCCCGCTGAGTTACTCCAGATTTTCGTGTCGACCATCGGTTTAAACCGGCATCTGCATTTCCTTCTGACACACAGTGTGCATTGGGATTCAGAGCATCTGTTAATTTAGTTGTAACTGCGATTGTAAGACGAACCCCGCGCACGGTACCTGGTGAATCCGGTCCTGAAGGCGAGGTGGGAGCGTGTGGTTCAGCGCAAAACCCCCAGCCCGTCCCTGGTCGTCAACATGTCCCCAGCGAAAAGGCAAACGCTTCTATCAAGTTGCCACTGGCAACCGAACATCCCCCGTTTCAGCGACTGTTGTTGCATCCCTCTCCCGCGGCTCCCAGCACATCTTCTGAAGTTGGACTTTACATTATTCAACCTGGAGAAACACAGAGACACGGTTAGCCCGTGTTGACCAACATCTGCAATTCCTTCACACTCACACACACACCCCCCCCCAAAAAACCCACACACCCACACTCTCTCACACACACACCCAAAAAACCCACACACATTCTCACAGACACACACACTCTCACACACACACACACAACAAAAAAACCTACACTCTCACACACTCACTCACACACTCACTCACACCCGCGCACACACGCTCTCTCACACACACATATACACCCACACCCCCCCAAAAAACCCACACTCTCACACACACCAAAAAACCTACACACTCTCCCACACTCATACCCACATATATACACACACACACACACATATATATATATATACACACACACACACATACATATACATATATATACTCATACACACATTACTGAAACAGCCACCCCCAATCCCATTAGATATCACGCCCTCAATATAATTCTATAATTCACATCTCATTCACATCGGCTCCGTGCTAAACATCCCCGCTTAGACATAGACGGGCGAACTTGCACTAGTTGCCGGCCAGGGTTGCAGACAGTTGCAGCAACGTTGCGCTGCCTGGCCGGGGACACACAGGGCGCGGTGTGGAGATGCCGTGTTCCGCGGCAGCCCGGACTGGGACCTCTGTGGGAGAGTGTGAGTAGATGTGTCTCGGTTCACACTGACGACCAATCCGCCGGCACTTTGTCTGGCCCGGCACGCCCCGCTTTTCCTCCACACACCCCCCCCCCCCCCCCCCCACTCCCCAATCCATCATCGCCGCTCATTTCCCAATCCAATCGACCAGGGAAACTCAATCAGAAACGGACGCAATTAGGTCCGGTTTCAAACTAACGCCCCATCTATCTTGCATTAACTTCCAAGCGTGAGAGTCAAGTGTGCTATTGTCACACGTCCCGGACACAATAATGTTATCGCTACTTGCAGCAGCACAATAATACATCGAAACATAGTACTCTGTAAACAATATCATAAACGGATATATATATCATAACGCTACACACACACACACACACACACACACATATATATACATATTCCTTTTCTCTAGAGATGCTGACTGACCCGCTGAGTTACTCCAGGTTTTTGTGAAATATATTTTACATATATACACACACACACACAAATACACACATATAGTACACACACGCACACATATACACACTACTTGGACGTTCTTGCTATTGAGGGAGTGCAGCGTAGGTTCACCAGGTTAATTCCCAGGATGGCGGGACTCTCATAGGCTGGGAGAATGCAGCGGCTGGGCTTGTGGAATTTAGAAGGACGAGAGGATATCTTATTGAAACATATAATTATCAAGGGTTTATGACACGCTAGAGGCAGGAAACGTGTTTCCGTTGTTGGGGCGAGTCCAGAACCAGGGGACCACAGTTTAAGAATAAGGAGTAAGCCATTTAGAACGGAGACGAGGAAACACTTTTTCTCACAGAGAGTTGTGAGTCTGTGGAATTCTCTGCCTCAGAGGGCGGTGGAGGCAGGTTCTCTGGATACTTTCACGAGAGAGCTAGATAGGGCTCTTAAAGATAGCGGAGTCAGGGGATATGGGGAGAAGGCAGGAACGGGGAACTGATTGTGGATGATCAGCCATGATCACATTCAATGGCGGTGCTGACTCGAAGGGCCGAATGGCCTACTCCTGCACCTATTGTCTATTGTCACACACACGTATATATATATATACACAGATTTACACACACACACACACACATATATTACACACACCCCTATATAATTAAAAGTCTCATCTTGACCACTTCCTGTCTGCGCTGTATATTGATATTAGAAAAAACGCTACCCTATATCGCTATGATTTTTGGCCATCTTACTCACAGTCCTCCGCCACTGCGCAGGCCCCATCGATGAAAAAGTTATTGTTTAAAAAACCTTGAGATCCTCTCGCCTGTCAATCACCGCAATTAAGGTAACGCCCGTTCTGGGGGGGGGGGTGGCAGGGCTATAAAACCCAGATGCCTGGACATGACTCAGTCACTCTGCAAGATTGCGAGGGAGAGGCCCTGACTCTCATTCTAAGCTTCTCCAGCTGTTCCTGGGGCGACCTCTTTTCCTTTTTCTTTGTGGGTTCCATTTCAGGGCTTGCCGGGTGATGTTTGTGGCTGGTTTCCTGAGGGTGTGTCCAATCCACCTCCATATGTATATACATACACATAAAATAAACAAACAATCATAGTGCAAAAAGACAAAACCAATGCCCATAAGTCTATGTAGTTCAGAGCTTGTTTGGAACAATTACAGTGGCTTGCAAAAGTATTCATACCCCTTTAACTTTTCCACATTTTGTCACGTTACAACCACAAACGTAAATGTATTTTATTGGGATTTTATGTGATAGACCAACACAAAGTGGCGCATAATTGTGAAGTGGAAGGAAAATGATACATGGTTTCCAAATGTTATTACAAACAAAAAACTGAAAAGTGTGCCATGCAAAAGTATTCAGCCCCCCTGAGTCAATACTTTGTAGAACCACCTTTCGCTGTAATTACAGCTGCAAGTCGTTTGGGGTATGTCTCTACCAGCTTTGCACATCTAGAGACTGAAATATTTGCCCATTCTTCTTTGAGAAATGGCTCAAGCTCAGTCAGATTGGATGGAGAGCGTCTATGAATAGCAATTTTCAAGTCTTGCCCTGAGGTTCTCAATTGGATTTAGGTCTGGACTTTGACTGGGCCATTCTAACACATGAATATGCTTTGATCTAAACCATTCAATTGTAGCTCTGGCTGTATGTTTAGGGCCGTTGTCCTGCTGGAAGGTGAACCTCCGCCCCAGTCTCAAGTCTTTTGCAGATTCTAACAGGTTTTCTTCCAAGATTGCCCTGTATTTGGCTCCATCCATCTTCCCATCAACTCTGACCAGCTTCCCTGTCCCTGCTGAAGAAAAGCATCCCCACAGCATGATGCTGCCACCACCATGTTTCACAGTGGGGATGGTGTGTTCAGGGTGATGTGCAGTGTCAGTTTTCCACCACACATAACGTTTTGCATTTAGGCCAAAAACTTCAATTTTGGTCTCATCAGACCAGAGCACCTTCCTCCACATGTTTGCTGTGTCCCCCACATGGCTTGTGGCAAACTGCAAACGGGACTTCTTATGGCTTTGTTTCAACAATGGCTTTCTTCTTGCCACTCTTCCATAAAGGCCCGATTTGTGGAGTGCACGACTAATAGTTGTCCTGTGGACAGATTCTCCCACCTGAGCTGTGGATCTCTGCAGCTCCTCCAGAGTTACCATGGGCCTCTTGGCTGCTTCTCTGATCAATGCTCTCCTTGCTCAGCCTGTCAGTTTAGGTGGACGGCCATGTCTTGGTAGGTTTGCAGTTGTGCCATACTCTTACCATTTTCGGATGATGTATTGAACAGTGCTCAGTGAGATGTTCAAAGCTTGGGATATTTTTTTATAACCTAACCCTGCTTTAAACTTCTCCACAACTTTATCCCTGACCTGTCTGGTGTGTTCCTTGGGCTTCATGATGCTGTTTGTTTACTAGTGTTCTCGAACAAACCTCGGAGGCCTTCACAGAACAGCTGTATTTATACTGAGATTAGATTACACACAAGTGGACTCTAATTACTAATTAGGTGACTTCTGAAGGCAATTGGTTGCACTGGATTTTATTTAGGGGTATCAGAGTAAAGAGGACTGAATACTTTTGCACGCCACACTTTTCAGTTTGAAAATTTGAAAACCATGTATAATTTTCCTTCCACTTCACAATAATGCGCCACTTTGTGTTGGTCGATCACATAAAATCCCAATAAAATACATTTACGTTTGTGGTTGTAACGTGACAAAATGTGGAAAAGTTCAAGGGGTATAAATACTTTTGCAAGCCACTGTATATTCAGTGGAATAATAACACTATGTGTGACTTGAACTATTTGCAGAGAGCTTCGAACTGCAATGATCCAAAAACCTTTGCTTTACCATGGCCTTATTGCTGGAACATTTGAAGGTAAAACTTGTCATTTGATTTTCGTGTTCCCTCTATCTGCTAACTGCAGGCCATGTTGCACAGAGTGTTTAAGGCCATCGATCGGGATATGGACTGGTGAATGGAATGGTTGCACAGTGATATTGCAAGGGCCCATCTTCCAGGTCCCTGTTATTTTGTGAAATTGGCCGATTACATCCAAGGATATTTTGTCAAACGGCCTGATTCAATGGAGGCACAAGGAGGAACTGCAGATGCTGGAAGCCTGAGCAAAACACAAGGTGCTGGAGGAACTCAGCGGGGACCCTATTTCAGGCTGGTTCTATTTATTCTTGTGAGATGGAGGAGTAAATCTAAATAACACCATATACCAAATAGAGTTAACCCTATTATTATTATTATATTATTATTTATTTTAAAAATATTTTTATTTATTAGAAGCAAGTGTACAAAAATAAAACCAACGGCATATAAAATAATAGCTATTGTCCAGCTTGACTTTTAGCTTTTTAGCTTTAGTTGGAAGAAAGGAAAGGAGAAAAAGCAAGAGAGAGAAGAAGTGCGAGGTGCAAGGATAGAGCCCCTAGACTGCCAACGTGGTGTAGCCAAAGAGTGAATGAACCAAAAAAAGAAAAGAGGGATTGCAAAAATAAATAAATAAAAAGGACAAAAAGAGAATGAAAGAAAAAAGTGATGATATACCTGCCTCATATCCCTCCCCACCCACCTCATCCAACCCGTAATTAGATTTAAATCCAAAGTTCTGTTCCACCGTACTATCCTTGTAAAAAATCGATGAATGGTGTCCATGTCTTCGAAAAATGATCTGGTTTTTCTGCCAAGACAAGTCCGATATTTTCAAGATGTAGCATCTCGGACATGTTTATGATCCACATGTTAAGAGTAGGGACTGATGTATGTTTCCTGAATTTGAGTATTAATTTTTTCGCCGTTATCGGGACATAATTAAGGAAACGTCTTTGAAATAGTGATAGCTCAGAGCCGGCTTCTGACGTACCTAGAATAATCAATTCCGTGTCGGGATGCAATTGTATTTTAGTGTTTTTGAAAAAATTTCAAAAATTCCTCTCCAGAAATTATGTAATTTTATACAAGATACAAAAGAATGGGTTATAGTTGCTTCCTGATGAAGACCTTTATCGCAAATAGGAGATACATTTGGAAAGATCTTATTGAGTTTAGACTTTGGAGTTAACTCTTAATAGAGTTAAATGGACCTCTTTCAGTATTATTGCCGTATTATTTCTTATAGAAACTTACACAATTCTTAAGGGGTTGGACAAGCTAGATGCTGGAAGATTGTTCCCGATGTTGGGGAGTCCAGAACAAGGGGTCACAGTCTAAGGATAAGGGGGAATTCCTTTAGGACTGATATGAGGAAAACAGCCATGATCAGCCATGATCACATTGAATGGTGGTGCAGGCTCAAAGGGCCGAATGGCCTACTCCTGCACCTATTTTTCTATGTTTCTATGTTCTATGTTCAGTTATAGACAATAAATGGATTTCAGTTTTAGACAATAGGTGCAGGAGTAGGCTATTCGGCCCTTCGAGCCAGCGTCGCTATTCAAAGTGATCATGGCTGATCATCCATTTGGATACTTAACTACTTTAAGTAGACAAAAATGCTGGGGACATTTTGGCCTCGACCCAAAATGTCGCCTATTCCTTCGCTCCATGCACGCTGCCTCACCCGCTGAGTTTCTCCAGCATTTTTGTCTCCCTTCGATTTTTTGAGCATCTGCACTTCTTTCTTAAACATAACTACTTTAAGTAATGAATTTACCAAACGCATGTTTATAATGAATCTCCAGTCTTGTTTGAGGTGTTTTCGAAGGAGTGCCGTTTGTAAATGTCCTGTGATTACTTCACAAAGCGGCAAGAAAAGTCCACATGGTGATTTACATGTGCATTCTGAAGGGCCTGTCCCACGATGCCAGTTTAACCAAGAGCTCTCCTGAGTTTAAAAAAAAATCAAACTCGTGGTAAGTACGTAGCGAGTACGTCAGTGCTCGTGGATGTCTTGTAGCGGCTCGTATCGCTAACGGTAGGTACTCGGGAAACGCGGTAAGCTCGTGAAACTCGGGACGTTTTTTCAACAGTGTGAAAATCTTCCAAGAGTAAAAAAAAAATTTGTGATGAAGTATCAGGAGTTTGATTTTTGTTTCAACTCGGGAGAGCTCTTGGGTAAACTCGCATCGTGGGACAGGCCCTTTAACATGGAGAGACATTTCATTTGTAAACCTGTTCTTTGGGATGGGAGGAGTCCTCAGAACGTGTTTGCCTCCAATGCTATGTGGCGATTATGCAGGAAATATTGAGCATTCCTAATGGCATTTTATTAGTACTTCATCTTCGTTTTGAAAATGTTGAACTTAATAAGAATTCAATTAAAAATTAATGTACCTTACAGTCATGACCAAATCGTGGCGACGAGAAGGAAAATACCGTGAACAAGATGAATCTTCATCAATTCATAAGTGATAGGAGCCAAATCAGGCCATAAGGATGAGGAGCAGAATTGGGCAATTTGGCCCATCAAGTCCACTCCACCATTCAATCATGGCAGATCTACCTCTCACTCCTAACCCCATTCTCCTGCCTTCTCCCCATAACCCCTGGAGAGGATGTTTCCACTAGTGGGAGAGTCTAGCACTAGAGGTCAAAGCCTCAGAATTAAAGGACATTCTTTTAGGAAGGAGATGAGGAGAAATGTCTTTAGTCAGAGGGTGGTGAATCTGTGGAAATCTTTGTCACATGAGGTTGTGGAGGCCAAATCAGTGGATATTTTTAAGGCAGTGATAGACAGATTTTTGATTCGTATGGGTGTCAGAGGTTATGGTGAGAAGGCAGGAGAATGGGGTTAGTAGAGAGAGATAGATCAGCCATGATTGAATGGCGGAGTAGACATGATGAGCCAAATGGCCTAATTCAACTGCATCACTTATGACCACCCATACTAATCAAGATTCTATCTATCTCTGCCTTAAAAATATCCATTGACTTGGCCTCCACAGCCTTCTGTGACGTGCGTTGCCATGTAATAGACAGACAATAGACAATAGACAATAGGTGCAGGATAAGGCCATTTGGCCCTTTGAGCCATTCAATGTGATCAGGGCTGATCATCCCCAATCAGTATCCCGTTCCTGCCTTCTCCCCATATCCCCTGACTCCGCTATTTTTAAGAACCCTATCTAGCTCTCTCTTGAAAGCATCCAGAGAACCTGCCTCCACCGCCCTCTGAGGCAGAGAATTCGACAGACTCGACAGTAATGATCCCCAAATGTGCAAGGAGGATTTTAGGAGACTTAGTCCAACATGCATCTCAGGCTTCCTTCTCCTAATATCAAATAAAATCAAAACTCAAAACTTTTATTCCAAGTTACTGAGACAGAAAGTCAACCACTGATCCAAGTTATCTCTTGCTCTGAAAAATCATACTCCGTGCTCAGCCATTAATATATCATCAGACTGTTTATTCTCCATGCTGTGCCGCTGAGTTGCAGAATCAGTCACAGAGAGTAACACAGCGCTAAAACTTTCAATAAATTTAGAGAAAAAACTCCAACACATAATACACTCTCGCTTTCCAGTCAGAAGGTTTATTGTGGAGCTAACAAAAAATATAGCTGCCATTTCTGTAGTGAACCCTGAATTGTCAAGAATGCCATTTTCCAGAGAAGGTATTAAATCAAGGCTGACAAACATGCTGGAGAAACTCAGCGGGTGAGGCAGCATCTATGGAGCGAAGGAAATAGGCAACGTTTCGGGTCGAAACTCTTCTTCAGACTTTCCAGCATCTGCAGTTCCTTCTTAAACATCAAGGCTATCTGTTTGTACATATGGATGTCTTGACGCCATCAATAGTTCAGGTTAGAGATACAGTGCAGAAACAGGCCCTTCAGCCCACCGAGTCCGCGCTGGCCAGCGATCCTCACACACTAACACTATCCTGCACTAGGGACAATTTACAATTATACCAAGCCAATTATCTTACAAACCTGCATGTCTTTGGAGTGTGGGAGGAAACCGGAGCACCCCAAAGAAAACCCACGCAGGTCACGGGGAGAACGTACAAACTCCGTACAGACAGCACCAGCAGTCAGAATTGAACCCGGGTCTCTGGCGCTGTGAGGCAGCAGCTCTACCGCTGCGCCAACGTGCAGCCCCTATGAGCATTTTTGATGCCTTACACGGAGTCAAACAAACTTATGTGCCATTTTTTTGTATGGCACAGTGGCTCAGTGGGCAGAGCTGCAGCCTCACGGCACAGGAGACCTGTGTTTGATCCTGACACTGGCAGCTGTCTATGTGGAGTTTGCACGTTCTCCCTGTGACTGCATGGGTGTCCACCAGGTGCTCCGGTTTCCTCCCACATCCCAAAGACGTGTGGGCTTGTAGGGTAACTAACCTCTGTAATTTGCTTCTAATATGTAGGGATTGGATGGCAAAGTGGGATAACTTTGAACCAGGTGTGAACAGGTGATCAGGACTCAGTGGGCTGTCTTTCAATCGCTCTATTCTACCTAAGATAGTAAATACAATTATTAAGATACACAAACAAAAGTTAAAAATGACGTAGAAACATAGAAACATAGAAAAATAGGTGCAGGAGTAGGCCATTCAGCCCTTCGAGCCTGCACCGCCATTCAATATGATCATGGCTGATCATCCAACTCAGTATCCTGTACCTGCCTTCTCTCCATACCCCCTGATCCCTTTAGCCGCAAGAGCCACATCCAACTCCCTCTTGAATATAGACAATGAACTGGCCTCAACTACCTTCTGTGGCAGAGAATTCCAGAGACTCACCACTCCGTGTAAAGAATGTTTTCCTCATCTCGGTCCTAAAGGGATTCCCCCTTATCCTTAGACTGTGACCCCTTGTTCTGGACTCCCCCAACATCGGGAACAATCTTCCAGCATCTAGCTTGTCCAACCCCTTAAGAATTTTGTAAGTTTCTATAAGATCCCCCCTCAATCTTCTAAATTCCAGTGAGTACAAGCCGAGTCTATCCAGTCTTTCTTCATATGAAAGTCCCGACATCCCAGGAATCAGTCTGGTGAACCTTCTCTGTAACCCCTCTATGGCAAGAATGTCTTTCCTCAGATTTGGAGACCAAAACTGTACGCAATACTCCAGGTGTGGTCTCACCAAGACCCTGTACAACTGCAGTAGAACCTCCCTGCTCCTATACTCAAATCCTTTCGCTATGAATGCTAACATACCATTTGCTTTCTTCACTGCCTGCTGCATCTGCATGCCTACTTACAATGACTGGTGTACCATGACACCCAGGTCTCGTTGCATCTCCCCTTTTCCTAATCTGCCACCATTCAGATAATAGTCTACCCTCATGTTTTTGCCACCAAAGTGGATAACCTCACATACAAAGGAAAAAAATCAGTTTACATTCTATAAACATTTATTTATGGCGACACAGAAGACTTCACAGCTCACTATTGTACCTCGCTAGGAAGAGGAAATGCCTTGAGAATTATGTAGTGTAATAATAAAAGCTGATGAAATATGAAGGAGAATATGTTGCAGGACTCTCGGGAAATAAGGAAAGGGGAAATGGAGCTGATGGGATTACTTTGGTGGGGGCTTGTGGGCTGAATGATCTGTGAAGCAATAAATACATGCTTAGGGAATTTAAACTGATTTTTTTTCCTCTTTACCTTCTTTTTAGTTTTTGTTCATGTTTCTTAATAATTGTATTCATTTTTTGTCACGGCTCGTATTTAGTAATGGGGATTGCCTCAAAAAGAGTGTTTAAGACAAGCAAGTTTAGTTTACTTTAGACATAGAGCGTGAAAACAGACCCTTCGGCCCATCGAGTCCACACCGACCCTCCATCACTTGTTCACTAGTTCTATCCTGCACACTAGGGACAATTTACAGAGGCCAATTAACCCTCAGTCTTTAGGATGTGGGAGGAAACCGGAGAATGTTTAAGAATAAGAGGTGAGCCATTTAGAACGGAGATAGGGGAACACTTTTTCACACAGAGAGTTGTGAGTCTGTGGAATTCTCTGCCTCAGAGGGCGGTGGAGGCCGGTTCTCTGGATACTTTCATGAGAGAGCTGGATAGGGCTCTTAAAGATAACGGAGTCAGGGGATATGGGGAGAAGGCAGGAACGGGGTACTGGTTGGGGATGATCAGCCATGATCACATTGAATGGCGGTGCTGACTCGAAGGGCTGAATGGCCTACTCCTGCACCTATTGTCTATTGTCATGTGGAGAAAGCCCATGAGGTCACGGGGAGAAGGTACAAACTCTGCACAGACAGCACCGGTAGTCAGGATCGAACCCGGGTCTCTGGCGGTGCAAGGTAGCAACTCTACCGCTGCGCCACCGTGCCGCACAAGTTCTGTGTTATCCCACGAGAGGCTTTGCTTGTCATATGTACCGACAATGGAACGAGGAACTCTCTTGTAAACATGTACCTGTGAACACAATACATGCAGATAATGCAGATCGATTAATAACCCTGATACTAATGCAGACAGAAACCCCAAATTGCTTAGTCCAACCAAACATAGTTCGTTATTGAGGTTAGTATTGTTCAAGAAGGAACTGCAGATGCTGGAAAATCGAAGGTAGACAAAAGTGCTGGAGAAACTCAGCGGGTGCGGCAGCGTCTATGGAGCAAAGGAAATAGGCAACGTGAGACTCTGGAACTCTCTGCCACAGAAGGTAGTTGAGGCCAGTTCATTGGCTATATTTAAGAGGGAGTTTGATGTGGCCCTTGTGGCTAAAGGGATCAGGGGGTATGGAGAGAAGGCAGGTACAGGATACTGAGTTGGATGATCAGTCATGATCATATTGAATGGCGGTGCAGGCTCGAAGGGCCGAATGGCCTACTCCTGCACCTATTTTCTATGTTTCTATGTTTCGGGCCGAAACCCTTCTTCAGGTTAGTATTGTGTAGTGTTCAAGAGCCTGATGGTTGTAAAAAAAACGGCAGCTAATATCATCAAAGACCCACGCCACATTCTCATCTTGCTCCAACCATCGTGAAGGAGGTATAGGACAGGAGTCTGAGAACTGCATGTTCACGAGCACCTTCATCCCAATGACTATCAGGCTCTTCAACACTGCACAACAGAAATTATAGTGTAGGACGGGACTGCAGATGCTTGGTTTAAACCGAAGATAGACACAAAATGCTGGAGTAACTCAGCGGGACAGGCAGCATCTCTGGAGAGAAGGAATGGGTGACGTTTTGGGACGAGACCTTTCTTCAGACTAAGGACTGTATTTTGGTTGCACTGTGGACTTCAGCTTTGTACTTTAGTGGTTAAAGTTATTAGTTTATTGCATTATTGATTTTTATATATTTATTTGTGTGTGATTGATTAATGGACCCGCTAAGCTGCAGCAAGTAAGAATTTCATTGTGCTGGTGGCAGTACATGTGACAAATGGATCCTTGAGTAATTTGTAAAGGTTATTGAAAGAGCATTGTTCAATGATACGCAAAAAGACGTCAATAAGTAGGAGTGAAGAAAGGGCAACAAAAGAGATATTTGGACAGATACATGGATAGGATTATAAGGTCATAAGGATGAGGAGCAGAATTAGGCAATTTGGCCCATCAAGTCTACTCCGCCATTCATTCATGGCTGATCTATCTCTCCATCCTAACTCCATTCTCCTGCCTTCTCCCCATAACCCCTGACACCTGTACTACTAATCAAGAATCTGTCTATCTCTGCCTTAAAAATATCCACTGACTTGGCCTCCACAGCCTTCTGTGGCAAAGAATTCGACAGATTCACCTCCCTCTGACTAAAGAAACAGTGTTCCCTGACCGTGAATCGAACCCGGGTCGCGATGGTGAGAGCGCCGAATCCTCACCACTAGACCACCGGGGAGCTCTCAAGCCTTGCTTGTTCGCCCCGTGACCACGTGGGTTTCCTCTGGGTGCTCCGGTTTCCTCCCACATCCCAAAGACGTGCGGGTTTATAGGTTAATTGGCCCTCTGTAAAATGCCCCTAGTGTGTAGGGAGTGGATGAGAAAGTGGAATCACATGGAACTAGTGTGAACGGGTGATAGCTTGTCGGCATGGACTCGGTGGGCCGAAGGGCCTCTTTCCACACCGGATCTCCAAACTAAACTACATAACATTTCAAGACCAGTGAATATATTCTTGTCTTTATTTTAATAAAGTCAGTCACAGCATCACTGTAAACCATTTGTCACATTCGATTGAAATCTGAATCAAAACATGGCTCATGATTAAATGTATTATGAAACTGAATCTCTTTCAATAGCTATTCAGGCATAGAAATCAGCCTCAGCACAGCACAGACATTTATTAAGCAATGATTGAAGCATATTGTCACCACTTAGTTGGTTTGCCATTTGTTTTGCATGAGGTTTGACTCTTTCTGCTTGCTCAGTCTTTGCATTCAACCATTTCTACTGCCAATGACTCTCCTAATCAACAAATAGGACTAATGTTATCATAATCTATCTATATATTACTAAAACTCTCATCTTGTTTGTTTGTTTGTTTGTATATATATTTGTTTGTTCCTGAAACTCCACAACAACGGTACACGATAGCGCTACAATTTTAGGCCCACTGTACTCACCGTTGTCCTGTGATGTGCATTAGGCAAGTTTCATTCAGATTGATGTTATATTTTTTATGTTATTGACATTTTTAACTTAAATTAACTTAAAACATCGCCCCCACTTGCTGGTCGCGCCTGCGCAGTTTGGGGAGGCCCATCAGCTGCTTCACAAGTGAAAGTTGCGCCGGTGACGTGGCAGTGACACAAAAAGACGCCGTCTCCCCATGTGTGGGCAGTGGGCCTGGTATCCGTGTGTGTGCAGTTGGGGCCTTTGCCAATTTTCAGATAGACCATATTTTTTTCCCCCCTCAAAACGGGGACCCAACGTATCCACGGGTAAGTTTCGTTCTATTTTGCAAACGACTTCACGGGTACTCTATTCGCTTTATTAACTCTAACTTAATTTCTGCCGTCAACGGCACAACTTTGAACGCGGCAGTCGCGCATGCGCAGTGTGGGTTCATCAACCGCGCATGCGCAGTTTGGTGGAATATTGCATTGGGGGAACTGGACCCAACGGGTCTGCGCTTGGTCTAGTAATATTGTAAATCTCTTAGAATCTGTCCATCTGTCCATTTAATATGAAGAGAGAATTCCATTTTATAGTGATTTTATATAAAATTAATGATTCTGAAGTGTAGCTAATATTATGAAGCAACACACAATAACTATCAGCCATCAGACCATCACATAAACCAACCAGCCTCCCTTCCATTGACTCCATCTACACATCACGCTGCCTCGGCAAGACCAGCAGCATGACCAAGGACCAGTCTCACCCCGGTCACTCCCTCGTCTCCCCTCTCCCATTTTCAGTCAATGAAAGTTAGCATGCAGGTACAGCAGGCAGTGAAGAAAGCGAATGGTATGTTGGCCTTAGTAAGAGGAATTGTGTATAGGAGCAAAGCGGTCCTTCTGCAGTTGTATAGGGCCCTAGTAAGATCACACCTGGAGTATAGTGTGCAGTTCTGGTCCCCTAATTTGAGGAAGGACATTATTGCTGTTGAGGGAGTGCAGCGTAGGTTTACAAGGTTAATTATAGAAAATCGTAGAATCATAGAAAATAGGTGCAGGAGTAGGCCATTCGGCCCTTCGAGCCTGCACCGCCATTCAATATGATCATGACTGATCATCCAACTCAGTATCCTGTACCTGCCTTCTCTCCATACCCCCTGATCCCTTTAGCCACAAGGGCCACATCAAACTCCCTCTTAAATATAGCCAATGAACTGGCCTCAACTACCTTCTGTGGCAGAGAATTCCACAGATTCACCACTCTCCGTGTGAAAAATGATTTTCTCATCTCGGTCATAAAAGACTTCCCCCTTATCCTTAAATTCCCGGGATGGCGGGACTGTCATATGCTGAGAGAATGGAACGGCTGGGCTTGTATACTCTGGAGTTCAGAAGGATGAGAGGAGATCTTATTGAAACATATAAGATTATTAAGGGTTTGGACACGCTAGAAGCAGGAAACATGTTCCCGATGTTGGGGGAGTCCAGAACCAGGGGCCACAGTTTACGAATAAGGGGTAAGCCATTTAGAACAGAGATGAGGAAACACTTTTTCACACAGAGTGTTGTGAGTCTGTGGAATTCTCTGCCTCAGAGCGCGATGGAGGCCTTTTCCCTGGATACTTTCAAGAGAGAGCTAAATAGGGCTAGTAAAGATAGCGGAGTCAGGGGATATGGGGAGAAGGGGTACTGGTTGTGGATGATCAGCCATGATCATAATGAATGGCGGTGCTGGCTCGAAGGTCCGAATGGCCTATTCCTGCACCTATTGTCTATCATCAGGCGAGAGGTAGAGAAGTTTGAAAAAGCACACATCCAGATTCACGGACAGGTTCTTCTCAGCTGTTATCAGGCAACTGAACCATCCTGTCACCAACTAGACAATGGTCCTGACCTACTATCTAACTCAGTGTAGACCCTCAGTCTATCTTTAATAGGGCTTCACTGGACTTTACCTTGCACTAAACGCTATACCATTTATCCTGAATCTGTAAACTGTGGGACGGTTTGATTGTAATCATGTAGTCTTTTCACTGACTGGAGAGCACACAACACAAAGCTTTTCACTGCACCTTGGCACATGTGACAATCATAAACTAACCTAAACCACCTTGACATTCAGAATGACACAATACAAGTTTTCTTTTGTATTCCGAGACCTTGTAGAATCGCAATCTCGCTGAAAGTGGATTATTGAGGCAACTTCTACTAAAGTATTTCCTTTGGTCCAAGTGGCCTTTACATTTTTTTTCAGGATTCTGCAAAATATTCTATTGCCTTCAATGGTTCAGCCGGCTGTGACTGTGAAATATGAAATCAATTTTTCTTTTGTTGTAAACAAATATCAAGGGAAATAGAAGGTCGGGGACTGTGATTCATTTCTGGAGAATAAAATGTACGTCAGAAAATACAGTTAAAGCAAAACCTACAGTAAAAAATGGCCAAAAGTCATGGCTGGGAATAAAATTTGAAGATGAAATATTAGAATCAATTTGTAAACTTAACTATTGAACGCTAAGTCACCCACAAGAACACAGAGGTTGGCATCGTAGTAAAAAATATTACCTAACTTATCAATTAGCAATATATGAGTATGGATCGGTGAATAGATGTATTGCAGAAATATTTCCATCTTTCTAGATTATGCACCATCTTAATTATATTCTTGTCATCAGTAGATTAGAATCATGCAGCATCTTGATCTACTGATGCAAGATGGCACATAGGATTATTAAGGGTTTGGACACGCTAGAGGCAGGAAACATGTTCCTGTTGTTGGGGGAGTCCAGAACCAGGGGCCACAGTTTAAGAATAAGGGGTAAGCCATTTAGAACGGAGAGAGGAAGCACTTTTTCTCACAGAGAGTTGTGAGTCTGTGGAATTCTCTGCCTCAGAGGGCGGTGGAGGCCGGTTCTCTGGATACTTTCAAGAGAGAGCTCGATAGTGCTCTTAAAGATAGCGGAGTCAGGGGATATGGGGAGAAGGCAGGAACGGGGTACTGATTAGGGATAATCACATTGAATGGCAGTGCTGGCTCGAAAGGCCAAATGGCCTACTCCTGCACCTATGGTGTATTATCTATTGGCACAGTGGCGCAGCAGTAGGGTTGCTGCCTTACAGTGTCAGAGACCCGGGTTTGATCCCGACTACGGGGGCTTGTCTGTACAGAGTTTGTACGTTCTCCCTGTGACCTGCGTGTGTGTTCCTCCGAGATCTTCGGTTTCCTCCCATACTCCAAAGGTGTACAGGTTTGTAGGTCAATCGGCTTGGTATAAAACATTGTACATTGTCCCCAGTGTAGGATTGTGTTAATGTGTGGGGATCAGTGGTTGGTGCGGACTCGGTGGGGATGTTACTACGCTGTATCTCTGAACTGAAATCTAAAGATCATGAAGACACAAAGAACTGCAGATGCTGGTTTACAAAAAAAACTCTACTTTAACAGAAATGCACCAAGACACTATAAGACACTATAAGAGTAAAGGGCCTGTCCCACTTGCATGCCTTTCGCGCGACCAAACGGAAGCGGAGTTCACGCGATGTTCGCGCTAAGTATGCGCTAAGTACGTGCATGACGTCATTTGCGTCATACCTACCAATCAGCTGGGCAGGAGGCAGGCTGCCGGATTTCTGGTGTCGCACGGCGTCGGGCGATTACGTCATCACGCAACGCCATGCCGGGCGGTGACGTAATCGCGCAACGCCACGCGCTAGGCGTACGCCGTCAAGACGCTGCGTACGACATCAAGATGCTGCGTACACCCGCAATGCGCCTGCGGGCCGACAGGCCGTTGGCGCGCAAAGCTTTCAGACAGTGCAGGATCTCGGGACCAGCCCCGCACAACTCCATGTGCCTCCACGCTTCTAAGTGGGACCGGCCCCACGCGGCCATACGGTGCCCGTACGCCTCAAGCGACCACGTTTGGTCGCGCCAGACGCATGCAATCGCATGCAAGTGGGACAGGCCCTTAACTCAGCGGGTCAGGCAGTATCTCTGGAGAACATGGATCAGGTCAGGACATGTCTTCAGACTGAAGAAGGGTCCCATCCCTGTCCATGTTCTCCAGAGATGCTGCCTGACCCACTGAGTTACTCCAGCATTTTGTGCCTGTTTTTGTAAACTTGTATCTGCATCTATAAGGACCTTCGTATAGTTATGCAGAGAGCTGCAGATCTTTGGAATTCGCCAATCTATCTTCAGTCATTGATTTCAAGGCTCAGCTGAGATCAATAGAGCCATGTACACCCAGGGAATGAGAACACAAGCATCAAACACATTCTCTATCAAATAGATATTGATCATTATATTCAATTACATATGTCATTGCTGGGAACAGGATTAATTCAAAATTGTTCATGTAAGGCGGTCCAAATTGAATCTACCGAGACCACCTTATCTTTCCTCTGGCAGCAGGAATCACACCAAGTGTGGATATTGACGTGCTAAATATCAAGTATCACAATAAATTCAATGGCACCCCAGTAGAATCATGCAGCAGACCCAACATAGGAAAGACAACATAGGCAAGGCAAGACATAGGGTTAATTCTGTTAACCCTGGCTGTCTCCTCCCCTTCCCACCTCTCCCTCAGCCCTCGGGCCCTGGCATTCCTTCTCTCTCTATCTCTCCCCCACCCAAGTCGCACTAGCTTCTCATTTTCACACCACAACAGCTTACAATGGCCTGTTTCCTATATCATCGATACTTTTTTGCATATCTTTCATTCATTGTTCTTTATCTCTCCACATCACCGTCTATATCTCTCGTTTCCCTGATCCCTAACCAGTCTGAAGAAGGGTCTCGACCCGAAACGTCGCCTATCTCCTTCGCTCCTTAGATGCTGCTGCACCCGCTGAGTTTCTCCAGCCTTTTGTGTACCCTAGGCAAGACACAACATGGGCCAACAAAGTTACAAATGTTCACTGAACAGTCCTATCTAATGCCTGAGCGGCATGGTGGCGCAGCAGTAGACTTGCTGCCACACGGCGCCAGAGACCCGGGTTTGATCCTGACTACGGGCGCTGCCTGCACGGTGTTTGTGCGCTCTCCCCGTGACCGCGTGGGTTTTCCCCGGATGCTCAGGTTTCCTCCCACACCCCAAAGACTTACAGATTTGCAGGCTAATTGGCTTCTGAAAATTGTAAAATGTCCCTGGAGTGTGTAGGATAGTGCTAGTGTACGGGGATCGCTGGTCGGTGTGGACTCGGTGGGCAGAAGGGCCTGTTTCCACGCCGTTTCTCGAAACGAAACTAAACGAAACTAAAGTGAACCAGACTAAACTATTGCCCCTGTGATGAGTAGAACAAAGTACAATCTGTTGCCTTCACAAAGCCGGGAATCACTAGAGAGGAAAAACACAGGCCAAGATATATTGACTTCAGCAACTACAGTTCAATTTTATTTCCGATTGATATTTTAATTTAATCAATATGCTTGTTCATTATCATAACAGCAGAATCTCCTATGCCTGGCTGATTTTAATTGTTAATTTAATACAAACTAGATCGTTCTACACTTGAGACGTAAGTTTCACAAGTAATTTGGAGTAAAATACAACCTGGAATAACCCTCATTGACTTTTCATATCAATATAATATTGCTGATCAATAATTAATGTAGAATAATACTTCAATGTCCGCCTCATTAGCGTTTAAAAGCTTTAAGATTTAGCATCAATGGATATTTTTGAGGCAGAGACAGGTTCTTGATTAGTACGGGTGTCAGAGGTTATGGGGAGAAGGCAGGAGAATGGGGCTGAGAGGGAAAGATAGATCAGCCATGATTAGATGGCAGAGTAGACTTGAGGCTGGTCTCTGGATACTTTCAAGAGTGAGCTAGATAGGGCTCTTAAAGATAGCGGAGTCAGGGGATATGGGGAGAAGGCAGGAAAGGGGTACTGATTGGGGACGATCAGCCATGATCACATTAAATGGCAGTGCTGGCTCAAAGGGCCTAATGGCCTACTCTTGCACCTATTGTCTATTGTCTATTGTCTATTGGAACAGATAGACAACGTTTCCGGTCGTGACTTTTATCTGATTGAACCATTTCATTGTGTGGGAAAGAACTGCAGATGCTGGTTTAAATCGAAGATATGCACAAAATGCTGGAATAACTCAGCGGGGACAAGCAGCATCTCTGGAGAGAAGGAATGGATGATGAGCCTGAAGAAGGGTCTCGACCCGAAACGTCACCCTTTCCTTAGCTCCAGAGATGCTGCCTGTCTGTCCCGCTGAGTGGCTGAGCAGCATTTCGTGTCTATTTTTGATATAATCCAGCATCTGCAGTTCCTTCAACTTATTTCCTTTAGTGTTCAACTTTTATTTTAAGGTTGTCATTAGATTTGCACATCAAGATTTTTACTCAATCACAAATAACTATTCAGAACAAATCACCCAAAGAACTATTTATTTTTCTTCTTTCGTGTCCATCTTGTTACGAATGTTGACACCGCTGTCATCATCCGTCCTGAAAAGGACGCAAGCTTCCAGCGACAATCAGTGCGAGCCGTCACTTGTCGCAGTAGATGACGGTGGTAGCAGAATCAGCTCGGGATACTTCCAGTTTCCAGCCCTGCGACGTGGGTGCTTCTGCTACGGGGCCAGTACTTGCTCCAAATAAACAGAAACTGAGATTTATTTTCCAATATAATATTTACTTCCAAAATACTCTAGTTTGTGGTCACAAATTTTCACCGCGATTAGTTGAAATAAATAGTTTAAATGTGATATACAAGTCCCATTTAAATGTATTAAATATTTAAAGTGCTATTTTGTCGGTTCTGTTATAGGCAATGAGTTTTCTCTGCTTGCAGATGAGTATTCACTTCACGTTTATCACAAATTCACTGGAGTTTAGAAGGATGAGAGGGGATCTTATGGAAACATATAAAATTATTAAGGTATTGGACAAGCTAGATGCAGGAAACATGTTCCCGATGTTGGGGGAGTCCAGAACAAGGGGCCACAGTTTAAGAATAAAGGGTAGGCTTTTTAGAACTGAGATGAGGAAATTTTTTTTCACCCAAAGAGTTGTGATTCTGTGGAATTCTGTGCTGCAGAAGGCAGTGGAGATCAAGTCACTGGATGCATTCAAAAGAGAATTAGATAGAGCTCTTAGGGCTAGCGGAATCAAGGGATATGGTGAGAAGGCAGGAACGGGGTACTGAGTGGGGATGATCAGCCATGATCACAGTGAATGGCGGTGCTGGCTCGATGGGCCGAATGGCCCACTCCTGCACCTATTTTCTATGTATCAATGTAATTCAGCCTCCATTCAAATAGCATTTGAGACCATTCTTGAAAATGTGTAGAGACAAGGAACTGCAGATGCTGGTTTGCAAAATAAAGTCGCAAAGTGCTGGAGTAACTCAGTGGGTCGTGCAGCATCCCTGGAGAGCATGGACAGCTGACGTTTCGGGTCGGGACCTTTTTTTCAGAAGATGAGCATTTAATTAAATGTTGTGAATTAATACATAAAATATAGAACAGTAGTTTGTTCTACACTTGACACTTAAGTTTCATCATTAATTTGCAATAAATACTAGTGGGAAATACACTGAATGACCTTCCATACCAACATAATTGCTGATCAATAATTCATGTACTATCAAAAGTTAAATTAAATGTTTAACCCCTTTTGTTGAAGATCAGTGAATTGCCCAATAGACTATAGACAATAGGTGCAGGAGTAGGCCATTCGGCCCTTTGAGCCAGCACCGCCATTCAATGCTGATCATCCACAATCAGTACCCTGTTATCTTTAAGAGCCCTATCTAGCTCTCTCTTGAAAGCATCCAGAGAACCGGCCTCCACCGCCCTCTGAGGCAGAGAATTCCACAGATTCACAACTCTCTGTGTGAAAAAGTTTTTCCTCATATCCCTTCTAATTGGCTTACCGCTTTTTCTTAAACTATTGACCCTGGTTCTGGACTCCCCCCAACATTGGGAACATGTTTCCAGCCTCTAGCGTGTTCAAATGCTTAATAATCTTATATGTTTCAATAAGATCCCCTTTCATCCTTCTAAATTCCAGAGTATACAAGCCCAGCCGCTCCATTCTCTCAGCATATGGCAGTCCCGCCATCCCGGGAATTAACCTGGTGAACCTACGTTGCACTCCCTCAATAGCATCATCATGGACTCGCACCACCCTGGCCACGCTCTCCTTTCACCCCTGGCATCGGGAAGAAGGTGCAGGAGTGGACTTGTCATAGTATTTTTGTGCTTTATCATAGGATCTACTGGCTACTGTGTTTACAGATCTGTCGCGATGCAGCAAGTACGAATTTCGTTGTCCCATTACAGGACAGATGACAATAAAACGCTCCCTCGAATCGGAAATCACCAGTGGGAAAGATAGACACAAAATGCTGCAGTAACTCAGAACAAGTTCTCCAGAGATGCTGCCCGACTCCTTGAGTTACCCCAGCATTTGTGTCTGTCTTTGGCATAAAACAGCATCTGCAATTCCTTTTTATTACCATTGGGAAAGATACCTATTCCAATAAAATGAAACGTAAACCACCTCATGAGAGGAGACGTTAATACCTTTAGCATTCCATGTCCATGGAACGCATTGGCATCTGTAGAGCATGTTTACGTGTCCATGAGAATGGCACGGTGGTGGCACAGCGGTAGAGCTGCTGCCTCACAGCGCCAGAGACCCCGGTTCGATCCTGACCACGGGTGCTGGCTGTACGGAGTTTTACGTTCACCCTGTGACTATGTGGGTTTTACTCCGGGCGCTCCGGTTTCCGCCCACGCTCCAAAGACATGCAGATGGCTTGGGTAAAATTGTAGGTTGTCCCTGGTGTGTGTAGGACAGAACTAGTGTACGGAGATCGCTGGGCAGCATGGACTTGTTGGGCCAAAGGGCCTCTGTCCATGCTGTATTTCCAAAGTGCGCAGTTGCTGCATATTATAGAAACATAGAAACATAGAAATTAGGTGCAGGAATAGGCCATTCGGCCCTTCGAGCCTGCACCGCCATTCAATATGATCATGGCTGATCATCCAACTCAGTAGCCCGTACCTGCCTTCTCTCCATACCCTCTGATCCCCTTAGCCACAAGGGCCACATCTAACTCCCTCTTAAATATATCCAATGAACTGGCCTCAACTACCCTCTGTGGCAGAGAGTTCCAGAGACCCACCACTCTCTGTGTGAAAAAATTCCTTCTCATCTCAGTCCTAAAGGATTTCCCCCTTATCCTTAAGCTGTGACCCCTTGTCCTGGACGTCCCCAACATCGGGAACAATCTTCCTGCATCTAGCCTGTCCAACCCCTTAAGAATCTTGTAAGTTTCTATAAGATCCCCTCTCAATCTCCTAAATTCTAGAGAGTATTATGTACATGGGCATTTGGAAAGCGCTTGGCAGGAAGATCTATGACTGAAATGAAAGGTCAAACTATTGAAAAGATGTTATAAATCAGATACTAATTAGCTGGGTGATGAGAAAACAAAGCAATTATTAATGCCAGTGGTCTAATTGGACAGCTGTGACAAATGGAGTCACCCCAGGTATTGGCAGGGCAGTCCCTGCTGTTGATTTATTAAGGGGCTGTCCCACTTGGGCGACAAAATTGGCGAGTTTAGAAGAGTTTGAAAAAAATTTGTTGAAGACCAGCTTCGACTAGCTACGACTAACTTTGGGAAAATTGGACACCGAATAGTGGAGAGTGAAGACGACCTCCTTCGACCTCCCTTTGACTATGTTGAAGACTATCTATGTCTACCTTCGACTACCTTCGATTACCTACGACTAACATGCCGACCTACCACGACCAAACCCACGAGTAAAAAAAAATATCTATTTTTTCCATGGCGGCCTCTTTTCACTCGCGGGCATTTTTCAACGTTGAAAAAAAACGCCGCGACCTTGCTGAGGCCTCGATTATGCGGGGACCACTCATGACCATGAAGGTGGGTTACAAAGACCTCCTATGACCTCGTGTCGACCATGCTGCGAGTATGAGTCGAGGGCAAACTCGCCAGAACTCACGGATTAGGTCGCCCAAGTGGGACAGCCCCTTTGAGACGTTGGAAAATATTCAAGTAGTAAATCCTTCCTTTCGATTATAGGGAAGATTGCTTGTTTTAGCATTGCAAAGGGATTGATGATTTTTTTCAGCACCAAGTGTTTCATTATTCACAGATACATAATATCCAGCAACTTGGAATATCAACATAGTCGATGTACACCATCATATTCTAGGGTCATTGTCCCCATGACTTCTTGTTCTAACGTTCCCAAGAACAGGAAGGCAGATTATTACCCGAGTGGTGTCAGATTAGGAAAGGGGGAGGTGCAATGGGACCTGGGTGTGCATGTAAATCAGTCACTGAAAGTAAGCATGCAGGTACAGCAGGTAGTGAAGAAAGCGAATGGCATGTTGGCCTTCCTAGCGAGAGGATTTGAGTATAAGAGCAAGGAGGTCCTACTGCAGTTGTACAGGGCCATGGTGAGACCTCACCTGGGGTGTTGTGTGCCATTTGTGGTCTCCTAATTTGAGGAAGGACATTCCTGCTATTGAGGGAGTGCAGCGTAGGTTCACCAGGTTAATTCCCAGGATGGCGGGACTGACATATGATGAAAGAATGAATTGACTGGGCTTATATTCACTGGAATTTAGGATGAGAGGGGATCTTATAGAAACATATACATTTTGAAGGGATTGGACAGGCTAGATGCAGGAAACATGTTCCCGATGTTGGGGGGGTCCAGAACCAAGGGTCACAGTTCAAGAATTATGGGTAGGCCATTTAGGACTGCGATGAAGAAAAACGTTTTCACCCAGGAGTTGTGAATCTGTGGAATTCTCTGCCACAGGAGTCAGTGGAGGTTAATTCACCTGAGGTTTTCAAGAGAGAGTTAGTTTTAGCTCTTAGGGCTAACAGATTCAAGGGATATGGGGAGAAAGCTGGAATGGGGTACTGATTGGGGATGATCAGCCATGATCATATTGAATGGTGCTGCTGGCTCGAAGGGCCGAATGGCCTACTCCTGCACCTTTTTTCTATGTTTCTATGGCATAGTATATTTGGGCGGCTCAGTGGTGCAGCAGGTAGAGCTGCTACCATTCAACGCCAGAGAACTGGTTTCGATCCTGAGCACGAGTGCTGTCTGTGTGGAGTCTGCACATTCTCCCTACGATTGCGTGGGTTTTCTCCAGGTGCTCCAGTTTCCTCCCACGTTCCAAAGATGTGGACCTGGTGGGCCAAAAGGTTTGTTTCTTGGCGGAAAACTAGACTCTCCTCTTATATAAGGTGATACAGTGAAACAGCTTAGAAACAGATGCTTTACCCCAACTCATCCATGCCATCTAAGCTAGTCCGATTTGCCTGCATTTGAATGAATGAATGAGTTTATTGGCCAAGTATTCACATACAAGGAATTTGCCTTGGTGCTCCGCCCGCAACATAACATACAGTGACAGTTAGGAATGACACATAAAACATTAAACATTAATAATAAAAGATTATCGATTAAACGTGAATTAAATAAAATACCAGAGCAAAAGGAGGCTACAGATTTTTGGTTATTGAGTAGAGCAACTACTCGTGGAAAAAAGTTGTTTTTATGTCTGGCTGTGGCGGGTTTGACAGTCCGGAGTCGCCTTCCAGAGGGAAGTGATTCAAAGAGTTTGTGGCCAGGGTGAGAGGGGTCAGAGATGATCTTGCCCGCTCGCTTCCTGGCCCTTGTAATGTACAGTTCGTCAATGGAGGGAAGGTTGCAGCCGATAACCTTCTCAACTGATCGGACGAATCGCTACAGCCTCCAGGTGTCGTGCTTGGTGGCTGAACCAAACCAGACCATGATGGAGAAGGTGAGAACAGACTCTACGATGGCCGTGTAGAATTGGACCATCATTACCTGTGGCAGATTGTTTTCCTCAGCTGCCGTAGGAAGTACATCCTCTGTTGTGCCTTTTTGACTGTGGAGTCGGTGGCGACCCTCCATTTAAGGTCCTTGGAGATGATGGCTCCCAGGAACTTAAAAGACTCCACAGATGTGACTGTGGTGTTGTTGGTGGTGAGTGGGGTGAGGGGAGGGGGAATTCTCCTGAAGTCTGCAATCAATTCCACTGTCTTAAGAGCATTGAGCTCCAGATAATTTGGGCCACATCCCTCTAAACCTTTCCTCTCCAAGTACATGCCCAAATGTCTTTTAAATGTTGTTATTATTCATGCCTCAACTACTTTAGTTTGCTTTAGTATAGAGATGCAGCGCAGAAAAAATGGTCTTCAGCCCACCGAGTCCACGCCGACCAGCGAACACCCCGTACTCTAGCACTATCCCACACTCTGGGGACAATTTGCTAATTTACCAAAGCCAGTTAACCTACTAACCTGTACATCTTTGGAATGTGGGAGGAAACCGGAATATCTGGGGAAAACCCGTGCAGGTCATGGGGAGAACGCACAAACTCCGTACAGTCAGCAACAGTAGTCAGGATCGAACCCGGGTCTCTACCGCTGTAAAGGACCTGTCCCACTGTACGAGTTTAACCAAGAGCTCTCCCGAGTTTAAAAAAAAAATCAAACTCGTGGTAAGTACGTAGAATGTACATAGCGGGTACGTCGGAGCTCGGGACGTCTCTTAGCGGCTCGTAACTCGGGGAACGCGGTAAGCTCGTGAAGACTCGTGAAGTTTTTTCAACATGTTGAAAAATGTCCACGAGAGCCCCGAGTACCTTCGAGCGGCCATTACCATAATTCTCCGAGTTCGAATCAGGGGAAACTCGGGAGAACTCTTGAATTACCTTGTACAGTGGGACTGGCCCTTAAAGCAGCAACTCTACCGCTGTGCCACCGTGCCGCACAATAAATGCGACCCTTGTGCAGGCTGATTTCTTTTAAGAAAGGCCTTGACTCAAGACATCACCAATCCATTCTCTCCAAGGCTGTTGCCTGACCCGTTGAGTTCCTCCAACACTTTGCATTTTGCTCACGGTTCCAGCGCTTGCAGTTCCTTGCATCTCCCTTCTTTATATTGCAGCAGTCTTTGTAGAATGAAGACACAGTGGACAAGTTTCAGGGTGTAAGTGAGAGAACGTGGGAGATGATTTATAACGGGCAGAGAGTAAGAGATGAAAGTGATCTGGCAGAAAAAACATGGTGTTCACAACCGCATGAAAATCCTCGACAAAATTGTCGTCACAAAAGTTCCCTCTAATGCAAAGCATCCTCCAGTTGTGTTGTTCCAGCACAAACTGATTGAACCATGTAATTCTCAGATGACCCGCCAGCGTGCTGATTCATAGTACTGTCAAATGGCATCAACTGAACTTCCCATCCACAGAACACATTAATTACTTGCATTATGTGGGGGAGGGAGGGGGGGGAGTGCTCCATTATTCACTGGCCCAGCAAAGATCTGCAGTAAGACGTAGCCAAAGATCTCTACATTTTGTTTTGAGAGGGAACGATGGATCAGCCATGATGTTGCCTATTCCTTCTCCCCAGAGATGCTGCCTGTCCCGCTAAGATGCTGCAGCTTTTTCTGTCTATCTTCGGTTTAAACCAGCATCTGCAGTTCCTTCCTGCACAGCCATGATTGAATGGTGGGGGTAGACTCGATGGACCGAATGGCCGAATTCTGCTCCCATGACTTATCAACTTATGGACTGTATTGTAACCCATTATAGCATGCCATCCTTGCCTTAATCGACACGTATTCTTATTTCCTGAAAGAGGGACTTGCACCAAATAAATAGAAAGATAGATTTATTTTCTGATATTAAACATACTTCCTAAATATTCAAGTGCACAGTCAAAAGGTTTGAATGCCATTAGTTGAAATAAATTTTAAAAATGTGTTATCCAAGTCCCATTTAAATGCAATAAATATTTAAAGTGTGTTCACAAGTGCTATTTTGTAGGATTTGTTATAGATGATGAGTTTTATCACTTTGCAGCTGTGTATATACTTCAGAATTATCACTATGGCAATTCAGCCTCTGTATAGATTATATTCAAATAATATTGGAAAACACTTGAACCAAATTTTCAAAATGTGTATTTGATTGTGTGTTAATACTTAGAGTCATAGAGTGATACAGTGTGGAAACAGGCCCTTCGGCCCAACTGGCCCACACCGGCCAACATGTCCCAGCTACACTAGTCCCACCTGCCTGCGTTTAGTCCATATCCCTCCAAACTTGTCCTATCCATGTACCTGTCTAACTGCTTCTTAAACATTGGGATAGTCGCAGCCTCAACTACCTCCTCTGGCAGCTTGTTCCATACACCCACCACCCTTTGCGTGGAAAAGTTACCCCTCAGATTCCTATTAAATCTTAAACCCTTCACCTTAAACCTATGCCCTCTGGTTCTTGGTTCACCACCTCTAGGCAAGAGACTTTGTCCACCTCCCTGATCTATTCCTCTCATGATCTTGTACACCTCTATAAGATCACCCCTTGTCCTCCTGCGCTCCAAGGAATGGAGTCCCCAGCCTACTCAACCTCTGCCTATAGCTCACACCCTCTAGTCCTGGCAACATCCTCGTAAATCTTCTCTGTATCCTTCCCAGCTTGACAACATCTTTCCTATAACACGGTGAACTGAACATAACACTGAACAAAATGTGGCCTCACCAACGTCTCATACAACTGCAACATGACCTCCCAACTTCTATACTCAGCATAGTACATGGAACAGTACAGCACAGGAATAGGCCATTCAGCCCACAATGTCTGTGCTGAACATGATGCTAAAACCAACTCTTACCTGCCTGAACATAATCCATATTTCCCCCCCCCCCCCCCATTCCCTGCCCATCCATACGCCTATCCAAAAGTCTGTTCAATACCTCTGTTGTATCTGCTTTAACCATCTCCAGTCGCAGCACCAACCAGGCACTCATTAGGTCATGTCATAAGTGATAGGAGCAGAATTAAGCCATTCGGCCCATCAAACCGACACCGCCATCCATCATGGCTGATCTATCTCTCCCTCCTAACCCCATTCTCCTGCCTTCTCCACATATCCCCTCATGCCCGTACTAATCAAGAATCTATCTGTCTGTGCCTTGAAAATGTGTATTTGATTGTGAGTTCACACAATCACTCACCACCCTCTGTGTAGAAAGGCGCAGCCGTTCCTTAAACTATGCCCCTCTCACCTTAAACTTCTGCTCTCTAGTACTTGACATTTATCCATTTTGGGAATAGGTTCTATCTCCTTTTAGATTTTGAAACGGCATGAGAGTCACGGTGGCGCAGCGGTAGAGTTGCTGCCTTGAAACCCTGTCGCACTGTACGAGTTCTTTCAAGAGTTCTCCCGAGTTTGCCCTGATTCGAACTTGGAGATTTACGGTAATGGCCGCTCGTAGGTACTCGGGGCTCTCATGGACATTTTTCAAAATATTGAAAAATCTTTACGAGTCTTCCCGAGCTTACCGCGTTCCCGAGTACCTGGCGTTAGCGTTACAAGCCGCTAAGAGACGTCCCGAGCTCTGACGTACCCGCTACGTATATTCTATGTGTGTACCACGAGTTCGATTTTTTTAAAAACTCGTTAGAGCTCTTGAATGAACTCGTACAGTGGGACACGTCTTTTACAGTGCTTACAGCGCCGGAGACCCGGGTTCAATCCCGACTACGTGTGCTGTCTGTATGGAGTTTGTACGTTCTCCCCGTGATCTGCGTGGGTTTTCTCCCAGATCTTCAGTTTCTGTAGATTGGTCCCTTTACTAACTTAATTAAGTTATTATTATAAGCTCCGCCTACTACCACACCATTCATATTATCATAACCCAACGTGTACTTCCAGTCAGCGCTGCTGCATGGTAGAAGTAACATGCTGGAGAGTTTTGTATACGTTACTCAATAAATATTGTTATACTAGACTTGTGAGTATGTGTGATTTACTCAACATGGTGTCAGAAGTGGGATTCGAACCCACGCCTGCAATTCAAGACCAGAACAATTATTTGCGGGGTATCCTTGTGCCACCATTGTCGATGACATTCTCGCTGCTGGATCCGACATGATGCCAATTTTTAAAAAGTACTGGGCCATTCAAAAGACATCCACCTCAAGCTCAAACCTCTGAAGTGCAGATTCCGCGTCCAGGAGGCCCAGTATGACGGACACGTATTCACCAGTGACGGCCTGAGACGTGACCCCTCCAAGACCCATTGCCTACGCCTCCCGTACCTTGTCTGAGACTGAACAGCGATACGCCCAGATCGAAAAGGAATTGCTAGCCGTGGTTTTTGCCTGCACAAAATTCAAGGACTTTATTTTTGGGAAGTCCGTGGTTGTTCAGACAGATCACCAACCCGTTGGCCACCGTTCTGAACAAAGTCCCCGTATCTAAGGGGCCGGCCTACAAGCCCGTCCCGCGCGCGTACGGTACAGATCCGCATCTCCTCCCTTCACCGCCGAGAATGCCGGGGTCCCATGCGGCGTGAGAACTGGTGACCCGGGGGACAAACACGGCGAGGCAGGCGAGGTGGTGAGGGAGCTGGAGACAACCCATGGTTGAATGAGGGAAAGTCCGTCAGTAGATGGGTAGATCGGACGTGGCGCATCAGGCTACGAGAGAGCGGGACGTGGTTCCTTCACAGGAAGGAGATGTTGACGGTTGCGTCTCCCACACTCCAAAGACGTCCAGGTTTGTCGGTAAATTGGCTTGGTAAATGTAAAAATTGTCCCTGGTGTGTGTAGGATAGTGTTAATGTGCGGGGATCGCTGGTCGGCACAGACCCGGTGGGTCAAAGGGCCTGTTTTTGTGCTGTATCTGTAAACTAAACTGAACTAAATAAATGCATTTACATTCAATACAAGCAAAATCCATGTTTTGTCAGAGCTGCATGAACCTACAGTATTCAAACTAAATGCCGAAGGGAGATAAACAGTGCGAGTGTGTAGGTGTGCTCGTTAAAATGGCCACCAATAATTTATGCAGACTTCCTCTTTACAAACTGAACGTGGAAATTAATGAAGAAGCCAAATGCAATTAACTCCCACATCTTTCATATTTCATCTCAGAGTTATTTTACAAGAGCGGCGAATCTCCTAGGGGTTTTCTCAGTGGAGAAGCTAGATGACGTGCTGTTTTATGATAACTGGAACATTATAGCGTGTAATCCACAATCAATTATCCCAATGATATAATGGCAATATTTTACCATCAAGTCTGATTTTTAAAAATGGAGATAACTTATCTTGAGGTGAATTAGAAGTTAATTGTTTTTGAGATGAATTTGGGACAGAAGAAGTGAAGTATGTTTTCAAGAGAGAGTTAGATTTACCTCATGGGGCTAAGGAAATCAAGGGATATAGGGAATAAGCCGGAATGGGGTACTGATGTTGGATGATCAGCCATGATTATATTGAATGGCAGTGTTGGCTCGAAGGGCCGAATGGCCTACTCCTTCACCTATTATCTATGTTTTTATGTTTCTAGCTCACCAGCGTGCAGTGACTGATTGACTGATGTCTTCAATGCCTTGCTCCTAGCCCCTCTACTCTGACAATATATCTGGCCCACACATAACATCCCATATGTGACCCCCTGGACTTAACCTATTACATTCAAGCCTGAAGAAGGGTCTCAAAACGTCACCTATTCCTTCGCTCCATAGACGCTGCCTCACACGCGGAGTTCCTCCAGCATTTTTGTATACCTTCGATTTTTCCAGCATCTGCAGTTCTTTCTTAAACATTCAAGTCCACAGGTGCTTATCTAGTGCAGTAATCTTTTATGGGACACTTCAAGGACCAAATTTTGTACAACACACAATTTGCTACATCCATTGGCTTCCTTGTTATCTAACATGCTAGTTACTTTGTCAAATAAATTATCAATTGATTGAACACAATTTCTCATCCATAAAATTATACTCACTCAGCTTTATGTATTCTGTTACCATTTCCTTCATTTTCTTAACAAACTGGCCTGAAGTCATTGTCACCCCTTATATTTTCAATATTTTGCTGTCTTCCTCTCTGCTGGGACTTTTCCGAAATGCAAAGTCCAATAACAATATATATTTAAGCAATAATATTCTATTTAATGTCTTGAGAGTACATAATATTTTATGTGGTATTCATAACACAACAATGATAAAAAAAATCTTTGTTTTGATTGCACCTACCAAAATGCAAACATTATTATATTACAGTTAATATGTACCGAGGGCAAATTTTTGTCCCAGTGCTCCCCATTCCCAATTACTTTTACATTGAAGTGATTGAAATCCAAGTGAAGTTTAAATGGCATCAGTAAAATAAAACCTCCGGAATGGATGATATTCATTACATGGTTGGTTGGAGTCAGTATCAGCACAATTACTATATTAAACTTTGAATCTTCTGATGGCCTGGTTCAAGCTAAAACTAAAGACAAATAATAACCTCCTCACACATTCACCTGCAAGTATCTCTGTCACTCATTTAAAATATGCCCCTTCTTTGAACAAGCTCTTAAACATCACATCTGAATCAGTTTCCATCTGATTACACTCCTTTAGGATGTTCATCCACGTGTTCAATTAATAAAAACAACGAGATTGGGGACATTTCTATTCAACCTATCAAAGGAATTGGGGGGAGGGGGTGGTTAGAAATATTCAGTGAGGTAAACAAACATAATAGTTGAGTGGAAAATGACAATAGTGCTACTTTCCCAATAAGAAAATAATGGGTTATCGTGGCTGTATGTTGTGACCTTGCATGTAATTTTAATATTACACTTATCCCATCCCCCTGGATATTCCGGATGAATAAATTAAGGTTTTGTCAACTAATTACAAGTCAGGCTAATTACAATCAATAACATGAGCCAACTACGAAACACGACGCGTTGAACATTGGGATCCGGACTTCACGGAGAACTGGCCTGTAATTAGCCTGATTTGTAATCCGCTCAGCGGCTAATCACAGCGCTTCGTTCACTGCCCCATGTCTCGACTGTGATTACAGATGGCGCCTACCTGTGGCGACATTTTGTTTTCAGCCCAACAGAAGAGGAATATTTACAGCTACAATCAACTTACTTGGATCAGAAAAACGGCAGCAATCGGCGCCGTAACAGACAAGCTGCTAGTGCACTTAAAGGCACTCGCGATTTCGCCTTTTGCACTTTATCTGCTTATTTATGTGTATATTGAACTGAACTGGTCTGTATTTTTGCCTACAATATTCTGTTGTGCTGCAGCAAGCAAGAATGTCATTGTCCTATCTGGGAGACATGACAATAAACTCTCTTGACTTGACTTGAACGGCACTGTGATAGAGTGACCGTTGAGCGGGGGGGGGGGGGGGGGGTTTGGGGGGGGGGGGGGTTCCGCCGCGGCTGGTCTTGGTTTTGCCGCCCTCACTGTGTGCTTGTTCTGAGGTTCTGGATGTCGGAGGTCCTCAGAAGAAGAGAAAAATACGCCTGCAGGCCGTATAATTTCGGGTTATGAAGCATGTCTCGCCAAAAAGGTGGAGGGGCTGCAGCCCCCATCCCCCCCAGGTTCCGCGGCCCATGCACAAGCTTTGAAATTCTCGGTGTTCACAGAATTTCTCACGACAGAGCGTGAGAAATTCTCGTGATCAGCGTGAGAGCATGAGAATTTGGCGAAATGCGTGAGTCTCACGCTCAATGCGTGAGAGTTGGCAGCCCTGCTTACATGCCTTGTTCAACTACTTCCTCTGGCAGCTCGTTCCATACACCCACCACCCTCTGTGTGATAAAATGTAATGGAACTGGGGCCAGACTGTAGATTATTTTATCATGTATACTTAACCAATTCTCTTTTGAAAGCTTGAATGGACCATCTTTCATTACCGGGACTGCGTTTCATATTCGGATCACTCTTTGTCCAGTGTGTTTAAGAAAGAACTGCAGATGCTGGAGAATTCGAAGGTAGACAAAAATGCTGGAGAAACTTAGCAGGTGAGGCAGCATCTATGGAGCGAAGGAATAGGTGACATTTCAGGTCGAGACCCTTCTTCAGACTTATCAGTCTGATGAGTCTGAAGAAGGGTCTCGTTCGAAACGTCACCTATTCCTTCGTTCCAAAGATGGTGCTATACCTCTCCCTGTGTGCAATAATGACCATCTGAATTATATCGGCACTCAGCATATAAACTACTCTTTGTTTAATGCATTTGGCTGCTTCCACGTCTGATATTTAAAAGCTCTGAACTATATGTATCATTGTCAGCGTACTAATAAAAATATTAGATTGTCACTTCTGCACATCGCGTCCGCTTTGATGTTGAAAGTGAGCTGCATAAATGCCAAGAAGCAACAGGCAGTATAAAATATTAATATAATTTGGAATAATTAAAGAATAACCGAGGCGGAAATTAACTTGTTTGGGGAAAGGCAGGTGAAGAGAAACACAACTGCACTCGATGAACCTCATCAAGAGAGAAGTAGATAGAGTAGACAGTCAGAGCCTTTTGCCCAGGGTGGTGATGTCAGAGATTAGAGAGCGTAGCTTTGAGGTGAGAGGGGAAAGTTTAAAGGAGATGTTCTCGGGGCAAGTATTTTACACAGAGGGTGGTGGGTGCCTGGAACATGCTGCCAGGGGTGGTGGTGGAGGCAACACGATGGTGGGGTTTTGGTCCCCTAATTTGAGGAAGGACATTCTTGCTATTGAGGGAGTGCAGCGAAGGTTCACCAGGTTAATTCCCGGGATGGCGGGACTGTCATATGCTGAGAGAATGGAGCGGCTGGGCTTGTACACTCTGGAGTTTAGAATGATGTGAGGGGATCTTATTGAAACATGTAAGATTATTAAGGGTTTGGACACGCTAGAGGCAGGAAACATGTTCCCGATGTTGGGGGAGTCCAGAACCAGGGGCCACAGTTTAAGAATAAGGGGTAAGCCATTTAGAACGGAGACGAGGAAACACTTTTTCACACAGAGTTGTGAGTCTGTGGAATTCTCTGCCTCAGAGGGCGGTGGAGACCGGATCACTGGATATTTTTAAGAGAGAGCTAGATAGGGCTCTTAAAGATAGCGGAGCCAGGGGATATGGGGAGAAGGCAGGAACGGGGCACTGATTGGGGATGATCAGCCATGATCACATTGAATGGCGGTGCTGGCTCGAAGGGCCGAATGGCCTCCTCCTGCACTTATTGTCTATTGTCTATTGTTTAGATGGCTTTTAGATAGGCACATGTGTCAGCAGGGGATAGAGGGTAGTGGGTCACATGCAGG
Source organism: Raja brachyura (assembly GCA_963514005.1). Next base: position 3,994,620 of record OY740802.1, read on the forward strand.
CAAAGATTTGTTTACCCCGGCATTCTGTTCAGCACAGACATTGTGCTCCACTGCTGTACTTTCCTAGATGGCCACAAAAAGCTGGAGTAACTCAGCGGGACAGCCGGCATCTCTGGAAGGAAGGAAGGAAGTAATGGGTGGCGTTTCGGGTCGAGGCCCTTTTGGTCTGAAGAAGGGTCTCGACCCGAAACGTCACCCATTCCTTCCTTCCAGAGATGCTGCCTGTCCCGCTGAGTTACTCCAGCATTTGGTGTCTATCTTCGGTTTAAAACCAGCATCTGCAGTTCCTCCCTACACTGTGCTTTCCGGGGAACCAAAGGAGTGCGTTTTGTTTTCTATCATTGTTTAGCAATTGCGGCATTCTTACACTCAGCTCACACACATGAATCTTCATTAGGAATCATCGATGTCGTTCAACAGGAGGACACGGTGTTCACTGTGTTTGTATCAGCAATTTGAAAGACCTCGATAATCAATCTTAGTCCACAATTATCCCTTGCAGACTTCAGCTTTTCTTTTTCCAACTAATAATCCAATTTCCTTTTGCATTTCCTGATTGATTCCACAAGCACTGGGACACAAATGGTGCTTAACCTTTTGAAGAGGAATTTCTTCAGTCAGAGGGTGGTGAATCTGTGGACGACTTTGCCACAGAAGGCTGAGGAGGCCAAATGGGTAGGGAAGAACTGCAGATCCTGTTTTAAATCGAAGATAGACACAAAAAGCTGGAGTAACTCAGTGGGACGGGCAGCATCTCTGGAGAGAAGGAATGGGTGACGTTTAGGGTCAAGACCCTTCTTCATTGTCGAACAAGTCTGTGGAGGCCACGTTAATGGATATTTTTAATGCAGAGATAGATAGATTCTTGATTGGTACGGGTGTCAGGGGTTATGGGGAGAATGGGGTTAGGAGTGAGAGATAGATCAACCATGATTAAATGACGGAGTAGACTTGATGGGCTGAATGGCCTAATTCTGCTCCTATCACTTATCAACATGAACAAACCTGGTGACTCTAGTATATTGTCTCGGTGTAGTTTTCCTATACACTCGTATGGTGCAAGCACAATAACCTGGCCCTCAACACCAGCAAAACTAAAGAACTGATTGTGGACTTTGGAAGGGGTACAATAGGGACCCACAGTCCCGTTTATATCAACGGGACGATGGTGGAAAGGGGCAAGAACTTCAAATTCCTGGGCGTGCATATTTCCAAATATCTCTCCTGGCCCCAGCACACTGATGCAATTATAAAGAAAGCACATCAGCGCCTCTCTTTCTGAGAACATTACAGAGAGTCGGTTTGTCAAGGAGGACTCTCTTGAACTTCTACAGGTGCACAGTAGAGAGCTTGCTGACCGGTTGCATCGTGGCTTGGTTCGGAAACTTGAACGTCCAGGAGCGGAAAAGACTTCAGAAAGTTGTGACCACTGCCCAGTCCATCACCGGCTCTGACCTCCCCACCATCAAAGGGATCTATCGCAGTCGCTGCCTCAAAAGCCAGCCGACGTCATCAAAGACCCACACCACCCTGGTCATGCTCTCATCTCTCCCCTACCATTGGGAAGAAGGTACAGGAGCCTGAAATCTGTAACATGCAGGTTCAGGAACAGCTTCTTCCCCACAGCCATCGGGCTGTTAAACTTGCCATCAAACAGACTCTGAACAATAACAGCCTATTATTATTATTATTGCACTTTATCTGTTTATTTATTGTATATATATGGTCTATAGTCTCTAGACACACTGAACACTGAGCAGCATCCACACTGCTGCTCTGGATTATGTTTATATATTCTGTTGTGCGCAGCAAGCAAGAATTTCATTGTCCTATCTGGGACACATGACAATAAAACTCTCTTGACTCTTGACTCCCTTAAGAAGTGCTTTTATATATTAATACTTTTACTAAACTATGTTCAGTTTAGCTTAGAGATACAGCGTGTAAACAGGCCCCTCGGCCCACCGAGTCCGCGCCGGCCAGCCATCGCCCCGTCCCCGTATACTAGCATTATCCTACACACACACCAGAGACAGTTTACAATGTTTACCAAAGGCAATTAACCTACAAACCTACACGTCTTTGGAGTGTGAGAGGAAACCGGAGCACCCGGAGAAAACCCACATGGTCACGGGGAGAACATACAAACTCCGTACAGACAAGCACCCGTTGTCAGGGTTGAACCCGGATCCCTGGCGCAGTGACACAGCAACTCTACCGCTGCGCCACCGTGCCGCCCTGTTGTGGTCTGAACGTTTTGCAGTTGTTGACTTAAGGTGTGTTCGGGGTCAAGAAAGCTTGCCTGTTCCAAGTCCCGGGCCACCATCTACCTTCCTTTGATGCTTGGTGGAGTATTGAGGATGATGAGTGCCTACTCCCATATCTAGCCCAGCACTATTAAGGTAGCACCCGTAGTCAGGATCGAACCCTGCTCTCTGGCGCTGTAAGACAGCAACTCTGTAGCTGCGCCACTGTGCCATAAAGTGCCATTGAGATCCCAGCAAACCCACTGCATAAAACTAACGCCTCCTCAAGACCCCTCCTGTCAGTAGAGGCCTCTCCACGGCGACACTGTCTTAACACGCATGAACAAACAACTCTCAGTTAGCAAACCTGAGTCAAGGTTCAAAGCCACTCGAATGAATTAGCAATTAAAACAAAAATGTGTGTTATCTGCGAAGAGCCGTCTGGTTCACACTGCAGTCGTTTCACTTCTGATTTATTAGTCATTTAAACACACTAATTACTCCCCTGTCAGTATGGCAGAATATAATCATCTGTGAAGCAGCCAGGGTGAAACTATCCATGTCACCATCTCACTGGCGTCCCACGGAATGCTAATCACGCGTTTGCCTTAAAGGGAAACATTCACAGCTGAGTGGCAAATGTTGCAACTTGTTTAGCGGCTAGAACTGAATGCAGACGGATATCTTGATCATTTGAAATCATGGTTCAATTAAAACGTGATTCAAAACATAACCAATTATATATGTTTAAGAAGGAACTGCAGATGCTGGAAAAATCGAAGGTAGACAAACATGCTGGAGGAACTCAGCAGGTGAGGCAGCATCTATGGAGCGAAGGAATAGGTGACGTTTCGGGTCGAGACCCTTCCAGGAAACCACAGCACCATAGAAATATACAAACAGAAAATAGGTGCAGGAGGAGGCCATTCGGCCCTTCGCGCCAGCACCGCCATTCATTGTGACCATGGCTGTTCATCCCCAATCAATAACCCGTGCCTGCCTTCTCCCCATATCCCTTGATTCCACTAGCCCCTAGAGCTCTATCTAACTCTCTCTTAAATCCATCCAGTGATTTAGCCTCCACTGCCCTCCGTGGCAGGGAATTCCACAAATTCACAACTCACTGGGTGAAAAAGTTTTTTCTCACCTCAGTCTTAAATGGCCTCCCCTTTATTCTAACACTGTGGCCCCCGGCTCTGGACTCACCCAACATTGGGAACATTTTTCCTGCATCTAGCTTGTCCAGTCCTTTTATAATTTTATATGTTTCTATAAGATAACCCCTCATCCTTCTAAACTCCAGTGAATACCAACCTAGTCTTTCTTTCAATCTTTCTTCATATGACAGTCCCGCCATCCCAGGGATCAATCTCGTGAACCTACGCTGCACTGCCTCAATCACAAGGATGTTCTTCCTCAAATTAGGAGACCAAAACTGTACACAATACTCCAGACGTGGTCTTACCAGAGCCCTATACAACTGCAGAAGAAAAAGCAGGACCAGGCACTTTAATCAATCTTGGGTTTTATGAACAATAACTTTCCAATTCTGAACTGGGATCTACACTACACTAATTATTTTAAACAAGTGGACCTTAAACACCAATTTACAGCATTATTGGGAGGTGATTCAATTAGCACCAGTGGCAGTGCGTGGTCTCCCCATCAATACTCTGCCAGCAACATTTGTCTCACTTTAGACCAGGCATTGGGCTGTGCTAGCAAACTAGAGTTAACACAATTAAAGTCACAGTGGCGCTCTGCCAGAGAGCACCAGTGCAATGGTTGCACAAGTTCACTTAACCTGCATGCACAGTATCGCAGACATTATTTAGTTTAGTTTAGTTTTAGAGATTGTTAGGCGCCCCCCCCCGCTGAATGCAATGTACTTACCTTTTCTGTTTCTCTCCTGAGTGCAGGCCCCGTGGCTGGGAGTCAGGAATCAAGGGGTTAAGGGCTCCTGTACCCGATTGGCCAAGTTGCGTCAGGTGATGGGTGACTCATCGGAAGCTTAAATATCAGGAGTTCCCAGAATTCTTTCTCTTCTTCGTCGACTCTGACTAGTGAACAGGCTGCCGGTCTGAGCTGCAGGAGGCCTGGCCACATGGCATAGAACTTTGTGTATTGTTAACTATATTTGTCATTTAATGTTGTATTGGGACGGATAAAGGCTGACCTGAGGGTTTTTGTGTATATTGTTTCAGGGTTATCTCCATTTGGGCAGGTTAGACACTCTGGTCAACGGTCCATTGCGAGGCTGGCTGGAGCACTGTTATATTTGGTTTGTTAGTCGATTCTTGTCTCTGACTGTTGTTTGAATCAGGTTCTTGTTTTTGTCTTTTAACTAAATTAAAGACTATTTTCTTAAACTTGAACCTGGTCCTTGATTATGTTACGCGACTCTGAGGCACCTGCCTTCGGGAGTCGTAACAGAGATACAGCGCAGAAACAGGCCCTTCAGCCCGCCAAGTCCGCACCGACCGGTGATCTCCGCACATTCACACTATCCTACGCACACTAGGGACAGTTTACATTTATACCAAGCATTTTAACCTACAAACCTTCACATACCTCGAGTCTCCCTCTCCACTGACTCTCAGCCTGAGGAAGGGTCTCGACCCGAAACATCACCCATTCCTTCTCTCCAGAGATGCTGCCTGTCCCGCTGAGTTACTCTAGTGTTTTGTGTCTATCTTAATTCTCCATAGATCATCGGACTGGTCAGTGGCACAATCTGGCTCTTTGTTTGTGGTTGTGATTTGTATCCAATCTCTGGATGTCCCTGGCCTGCCCGTCTTAGTCATGGTGAAGATGGCATCGGCATGCTTTAGTGTTAGTTTAATTTAGAGATACAGCACGGAAACAGGCCCTTCGGCCCACCGAGTCCACACTGACCAGCGATCCCCGCATATTAACACTATCATACACTCACTAGCAATAATTTACACAAACACCAACTCAATTAACCTGCAAACCTGCACGTCTTTGGAGTGTGGGAGGAAACCGAAGATCTCGGAGAAAACCCATGCAGGTCACGGGGAGAACACACAAACTCCGTACAGACAGCACCCGTAGTCGGGATCGAACCTGGGTCTCTGGCGCTGAAAGCGCTGTAAGGCAGCAACTCTCTCTACGGTTGCGCCACCGTGCCGCCATTATTGTTGGACACTGCCCTCTGACCGTAGAGAATTTAGAGAACGTAGAGAATTTAGACTTTAAAGCTACAGCACAGAAACAGGCCCATTGACCCACTGAGTCCATGCCCACCAGTGATCACCCCGTTCACTAGCGCTAACCTACACACTAGGGAACATTTACAATGTTTTACCAAAGCCAATTAACCTACAAATCTGTACATCTATTGGAGTGTGGGAGGAAACCGGAGCACCCAGAGAAAACCCACGCGGTCACGGGGAGAATTTCCAAACTCCATCAGTGTTCTTCCCACGACAAAATCGCCAGTGTTGAGGTCCTAGTTCCAGTGAGTCAGCGACGCTGGGTTTGGATGCTCAACGCCAGACTCCTGAAACAGACACCGACATTCCCCGGGACTCCAGTGGGAGTTCTGTAAGGAGTCTGAAGATGGGAAAACGTCACCTGTCTGTTCCATCCGCAGATACTGCCTGGTTCGTTGTGTTTCTCCAGCTCTTTGGTTTTTGCTCAAGATTCCAACATCTGCAGTTTCTTGCATCTGGATCGATTGCACACTCCATCAAAGTCACACCTGATTTCCCAGGGTGGAAATACCAAATACTATATGGCGTAGGTTGATGCTGATAGGGGCGAAGTTTAAAGGAGCTGTTTTTTTACACAGAGGGTGGTGGGTGCCTGGAATGCGTTGCCAGGAGTGGTGGTGGTGGCAGATACAATATTGGCGTTTAAGAGACTTTTGGAAAGGCATGTGGATGTGTAGAGAATGGAGGATAATGTGCAGGTAAGAATTGGGCTTGGTATCATGTTCGACACGGACTTTGTGGGCCGAAGGGCCTGTTTTTACTCTGTACTTTTTGATGGTCTATGTTCTAAATAAAATCTTTGGCAGTTGCTTTAGTTCTATTAAAGAGATAAATGAACATCATTACGTGGAAAGTAGCACGATATGTTTTACAACCGTTCTACGTTGATATAAATGTTTCCACATCACTAACTGTGTGAATGCTTTACAATGAGTTCATTGTCTGAAAATGGCTTTGGGGCAATCATAAAATGTTCCATGGAAATTTCCTTCAAAATGGAGACAATTTATATTATAATCTGAATTGCAAAATTGAGACCTCAGCGAGGGTTGCCAAGTCTCTCCCACCCAAATAAGGGACAATAGGTCAAAATACGGGACAATTCCCAACGGCAATTCGTTGACCGACTGGCCAGCTGAGGAGTTTTGGCCATGGCGAGCAAAGTTTGGCACCCCGTCCAACTCATGATGGTCAGCCATGAGAAGGAGGGGGGGTGGTGGTGGTGTCGGTGGTAAGCGAATGTCCGAAGGTCGGACAGCTGGCCGGGCTGCCGACCGACGGGGCCACGGGCGAGGCGCTGCTGCTGCTGCTGCTGCTGCACTCCATGGGCTGCACTACGTCGGGACGGGTGAGGCAGGGCCGGACACAGCGTTCCAACCCGACCGTCCCCTCGACCGGAGTAGTAGCGGTCAAATACGGGACAAGGGCGGTCCCGTTTGGGACAAACCAATTTAGCCCAATATACGGGATGTCCCGGCTAATACGGGACAGTTAGCAACCCGACTTGTGATTAGGTGTGACATTTCCGCAGTTGACATTCCAATTACAGATGGTAATACCGAGACAAACGCTCACAAAGATAAGACACTTGGACGGACAGTCCAAGGATTAGATGGATGGTGTTGATTTAAAGATTTGCCCACTGCCTGCGATTTCAACACTTCTTTAGAGGATGCTCGACACAAAAAGCTGGAGTAACTCAGCGGGAGAGGCAGCATCTCTGGAGAAGGAATGGGCGACGTTTCGGGTCGACACCCTTCCTTGGACTGATGCCAGGGGGGTGGGTGGGACCGAGGTAGAATGTAGCCGGAGACAATAAGACTGGTGGGAGTACTGGGAGGGGGGAGGGGTTGGAGACGGAGGGGGAAAGCAATGTGAACCTGTGGAACTCTCTGTCACAGAAGGCAGTGGAGGCCAATTCACTGGATGTTTTCAAAAAAGAGTTAAGGGGCTGTCCCACTTGGGCGACCTAATTGGCGAGTTTAGATGAGTTTGAAAAAATGACATGTTGAAGACCTCCTTTGACTATGATGAAGACTATCTTCGACTACCCTCGATTACCTACGACTGACTTGCCGACCTACTACGACTAAACCTACGAGTAAAAAAAGTATCGATTTTTTCATGGCGACCTTTTTTTACTCGCGGGCATTTTTTAACATATTGAAAAAGGAGCTGAGGCCTCGAGTACGCGGGGGCCACTCTCGAGCATGAAGGAGAGTTACGAAGACTTCCTACGTCCTCGTGTCGACCATGCTGCGAGTATGACTCAAGGGAAAACTTGCCAAAATTCGAGGATTAGGTCTATTAGGTCTGCGTGAGATCACTCCTACTGTACCTGTGTAGTGAAGGCAACTGGAAAAAACATGAGAAAAGTCGAAATTTGCCATTACAAGATAAAGTGAATAGATCAGTTAAATGCACAGTCTTTTACCCCGGGAAATGGAATCAGGAACGGCAGGACATGGGTTTAAGGGGAGGAGGGAAATATTTAACAGGAATTTTTTTTACACGTGTTGTGGGTGTATGGAACGAGGTGCCGGAGGAGATGGTTAAGGCTGGTAATATCACAACTTTTACAAACATCTGAGCAAGGAGACAATAGACAATAGGTGCAGGAGTACGTCATTCAGCCATTCAATGTGAACATGGCTGATCATCCCCAATCAGAACCCCATTCCTGCCTTCTCCCCATATCCCCTGACTCCGCTATCTTTAAGAGCCCTATCTGGCTCTCTCTTGAAGGTATCCAGAGAACCTGCCTCCACCGCCCTCTGAGGCAGAGAATTCCACAGACTCTCCAATCTCTGTGAGAAAAAGTGTTTCCTCGTCTCCGTTCTAATATAATTTAAGTGGGCAGGAAAGGTTTCGAGGGATGTGGGCCAAACACAGGCAGGCGGGACTAGTGTTAGTGGGACATGTTGGTCAACATGGGCAAGTTCAAGTTCGCATTTATGGTCACTTAATCAATGGAGGTACAGTGAAAGTGTTAAAGAAGGAACTGCAGATGCTGGAGAATCGAGGGTTACACAAAAGCTGGAGAAACTCAGCGGGTGCAGCAGCATCTAAGGAGCGAAGGAGATAGGCGACGTTTCGGCAGTGAAATTTGAGTTACCATCCAGCCATACTAAGTGAAAAGAACACAACACACACATAAAATAAAGTTTACCATAAACATCCACCACAGTGGAATCAACATTGTGATGGAAGGCAATAAAGTTCAGACACCTTCCTCGTTTGTTCACCCGTGGACGGGCCGAAAGGCCTGTTTCCATGCTATGTGACTCCATGAATCTATAGACCTTATTTAGAAATGGTCATTATGCAAGGCGGTGCCATTTATAGAACAAGAGGTACATTTCAGCAGTGAAAGAGCGATTTTTATTCTTATGGGCGCTATTGGGTTGCAGCCTCATGCAAAATGGAAGGAGGACCGTAAACTTTGACCTTTCCTCCCGAAGGCTACATGGTTGAGTCAAGGATCCAGAGTATTTCGTTGTCACGTGTTCTGGCAAGAGAACAATTACACTTGTACTTGCTGCAGCGTTACAGACTCATGAACGCAATAATACCACAAATAAACATATAATAAATTAATAATCAGTAATGCTAGATCACCAAACTAGATAGCGCAAAACCAAAGTATGCAGTGCACCAGAACAATGTCCATGGAAGGTCACAGTCGATGAGGAAAGATTGCATGTGTTGTGTTCAAGAAGCAGATGGTTGTTTGGGAGAACCTGGAGGTCATGCACCTTCTGGATTATTCTGTATTATTAATGCCTGCAATATTCTGTTGTGCTGAAAGCAAAGCAAGAATTTTATTGTCCTATCTGGGAATCTTGAATCCCTTGAATCTCTTCTTCCCAATGTCAGTAGTGAGATAGAACGAGCTGCCGGAGGAGGTCGTTGAGGCAGGGACTATTGCAATGGAAGCAAATGGACAGGTCTTCTTCTTATCGAGTCCACACACAAGATTAGAAGTTGTTCAGACAGGGCTGAACACACATCTCGGCATCTGCACACAACGGTGTCTGTCTTGTTGCTTCTTGTGCTTCTTGTGCACAGTGGTGGAAAGATTGGTGGAAACAGGGCCGCGATAGACGTGAACGCTCTTTCCTTGACCCCATTGGACAGGTGCGTGGATAGGGCAGGTTTCGGGGGATATGGGCCAAACGCAGGCAAATGGGACCAGTGCAGATGGGACATGATGGCCGGCGTGGGCAAGTTGGTCCGAAGAGCCGGTTTCCAGATTGGATGACTCTGTGACTCCATGAAGAGAGCGTGCCCAGAGCGGGTGTGGGTCTGATGGTGCTGGCTGCCTTTTGAGGCAATGTACAGACAACATTTCAGATCAAGACCCTTCTTCAGGCCAAGCGACTGACTTTAGTCAACCCTTTAGATGCTGTTTAGGCTAGAGCTAAGAATCTATGAAGCTAAATTAAGAGACACAGGATACTGAAGCACCAGAAGTTAATTTCATGCACTTGTTTTGAAATGTAAGAGAAAAAATTGAGCGTGGCACTTAAAAATTTAACTGAGAAATGTGATCAACTTGAGGAATGTACAGTTCTACAATATTTACGACTGATCAAATTCTTTCTGGATTATTTGCCGATCCCACGCTGTATTTCTTGGAGCAGGTTGGAGGGTACATGGATTTAAAAGATAAGCCAGGCGAGTATTGTTCCACCGCTTGGGTAAAACCTAAAAATATTAAAACTGTCAATTTGTTCCCACGTAAAGGTTTAACGGCTCAGAACTTAACTCCATCTGTGACTTAAAGCAGACAACTATTGATATAATTTTAATCAAAGTCTGATTTGTAAAAGGGTGCAAACATTCTGGGACAAATGGACAATTTCTGTACCTGAGTTTGTTGTCACACTCACATACAGCTTTAACCATCCTCAGCCCGCAAGGAAGCCCGACTTAAGAGGATAACTATTGATTTAAATACACAGAATAACCTGTGTATGAAGGAACTGCAGATGCTGGTTTAAATCAAAGATAGACAAAAAATGCTGGAGCAACTCAGCGGGACAGGCAGCATCACTGGAGAGAAAGAATGGGCGATGTTTCGGGGCGAGTGCCTTCTGCAGATTGATGTCAGGGGAGTGGGAAGTACATAGATAAGGAAGTGTATAGATAAGGATATGTAAGGTGTGAAAACGAGCCAAAGGTAATGGAGATCAAGGAACATGTAGAACAGATCATTGCTAATTGGGAGAAGGTAACAAAAGAGATAAAATGTAGTCGGAGACAGTCAGACTGGTCGGAGAACTGGGATGGGGGAGGGGATGGAGAGAGAGGGAAAGCAAGGGTTACTTGAAGTTAGAGAAGTCAATGTTCATACCGCTGCCCAAGCGAAATATGAGGTGGTGCTCCTCCAATTTGCGCTGGGCCTCGCTCTGACAGTGGAGGAGGCCCAGGACAGAAAGGTCAGTGTGGGAATGGGAGGGGGAGTTAAAGTGTAAAAGCACGGAATAGCCTGTTGTCCCGCCTATACGCTATCTTTAGATACGGCGCGGAAACAGGCCCCTCGGCCCACCGAGTCCACGCCAACCAGCGATCACCCCGTACGCCAGGGCTTTGCTAGACACTAGGGACAATTTACTTTTTTATTACCGGAGCCAATTAACCTACAAACCCGCACGTCTACGGAGTGTGGGAGGAAACCAGAGCACCAGGAGACAACCCACGCAGGTCACAGGGAGAACGTAAAACTCCACACAGAGAGCACCCATAGTCTCTAACATTAATAGGGAGCACCCCCAATAACCTTATTAGGTCCCCATAACCTGATATTATTCAATGCGCGTGTTACATATTTTTTCTTCTTTTGTGAATTGTGACGTTAAACATAAGCATGAGACCTGGAGAATAAGGCAGTGTATGCTACGTGTACTTTTACAGAAATGGATAAAAGGAACTGCAAGCGCTGGTTTACAAAAAAAAAGACATAAAGTGCTGGATTAACTCAGCGAGTCAGGCACCACCACTAAAGAACATGGATCCCAACCCAAAACGTCACCTATCAATGTTCTCCAGATCTGCATCGGTGGCGCAGCGGTAGAGTTGCCGCCTTACAGCCCTTGCAGCGCCGGAGACCCGGGTTCGATCCCGACTACGGGTGCTGTCTGTACGGAGTTTGTACGTTCTCCCCGTGACCGTGTGGGATTTTCTCCAAGATCTTCGGTTTCCTCCCAAACTCTGAAGGCGTACAGGCTTGTAGGTTAATTGACTTGATGTATGTGCAAATTGTCCCTAGTGTGTGTAGGGTGGTGTTAATGTGCGGGGATCGCTGGTCGGTGTGGACACGGTGGGCCGAAGGGCCTCCTTCCACGCTGTATCTCTGAACTAAACTAAACTAAGATGTTGCCTGACCCGCTGAGTTACTCCAGCACTTTGTGTCCTTTTACAGATATATAGACAATGATAGAAGCAGTTCTTTGAGTAGCACTTGAAAGAAAATTCTCAGCCTTTTAGCTCCATCATTGCACAAGATGCACAGAGGGAATATTCGTCCCAATTGTGTGTGACAGAAACATAAGTCAGTTCTGCTCTACCCACTGCAGAGAACACAGTGTGAAAATTAAATAAAATCATCATAAAAGCTGTCAAGGAAGTTAATTTTCATTTTAATTATCCAATATGCATATCACTGAATGTTATGATCAGTTTAGGTTAGTTTAGTGTAGTTTAGAGATAAAGCACGGAAACAGGCCCTTCGGCCCACCGAGTCCGTGCCGACCAGTGATCACGCGGTAAAATAGCACTATCCTACACACACTAGGGACAATTTAAATGTTACCATACCAATTAGCCTACAAAGCTGTGCGTGTTTGGAGTGTGAGAGGAAACAGGAGCCTGGACAGGTCACGGGGAGAACGTACAAACTCCGTACAGACGGCACCTGTAGTCAGGATCGACCCCAGGTGTTTGGTGCTGTAAGGCAGCAACTCTGCTGCTGTGCCTCTGTGAACCTAAACCTAAGCTAAGGTAGACACAAAAAGCTGGAGTAACTCAGCGGGACAGGCAGCATCTCTGGAGAGAAGGTATCGAGACCCTTTGTCAGACTGCATCAGTATTCTTCAGAACTTCTTCATAAGGGCCTCGACCCTTCAGTATCCAGACCAGGGGTGGGGAACCTTTTCATGTTGGTTTGCCACATATAGTTAGCTGGAATCTAATAAGGCCGCATCCTTGAAACTTCAATTAGATATACTTCAAATTGGACATTATTTTGTAAAAATCTAACTACTATGTACGAACGTCAAGAAAATGAAAAATAACCTTTAATTACTTTGTTGTGACTGCTTTTTGTGGGAAAGCATTTGAATATTTGGTTGCAACATGGAGGTAGCAGTTTCAGCTGAACTTCTAGATGGGCATCTGTCATTTGTGACCTTAAGAGCGTCTTGATTTGGGTTAGATAGGGGAATGTAAATACGCAGCAATAAGTGGTTGAAAAGCCAGTAAGCATTTTTCGTGCATGTTGCCGAAGGCGTGCGCATTCTATCGCATTTTTCCATATTTCAATCGGATCTTTCTCAACGTCAAATAATGACTTTAAAATGTCGTCTTCTGAGAGCTCAATCACTTCCATCTGTAGTTCTATAGGAGCCTTGGAGACATCAACTAGGTGAGGTTGAAATGCTAATTTGAGTTTGATTATTTAGTTGAGTCTTCTTTTACCCTTTGGTATTTTAAATACGTTCATTTTAAGATAAAAATAAAAATAATAAAAGACGAACAAAAACATATCGATAAAAAAAAAAGGATTTGTTCTACAAATTTTGGATTCATTCAAAAGGCCGCACTTAATGGCCTAGAAGGCTGCAGGTCCCCACCCCTGATCCAGACCTTTGAGTTACTCCAGCATTTTGTGCCTACGTTCAATTTAAGCCAGCGTAACCATATAACCATATAACAATTACAGCACGGAAACAGGCCTTCTCGGCCCTTCCAGTCCATGCCGACCATTTATTTTCCCCTAGTCCCATCTACCTGCACTTAGACCATACCCCTCCATTCCCTTCCCGTCCATATACCTATCCACTTTACTTTTAAATGTTAAAATCAATCCTGCCTCCGCCACTTCTGCAGGAAGATCATTCCACACAGCCACCACTCTCTGAGTAAAGAAGTTCCCCCTCATGTTACCCCTAAACTTCTGTCCCTTAATTCTCATGTCATGCCCTCTTGTTCCCTACCCTCCGATGGGAAAAGCTTATCCATGTCAACTCTGTCTATTCCTGTCATCATTTTAAAGACCTCAATCAAGTCCCCCCTTAACCTTCTGCGCTCCAAAGAATACAGACCTAACTTGTTCAAACCTTTCTCTGTAACTTAGTTGCTGGAACCCAGGCAACATTCTAGTAAATCTCCTCTGTACTCTCTCATGCAGTTCATTCCTACACATATAACCATATAACCATATAACAATTACATCTAACTCTAACTTCTACAGGTGCACAGTGGAGAGCTTGCTGACCGGTTGCATCGTGGCTTGGTTCGGCAATTTGAGTGCCCTGGAGAGGAAAAGACTACAAAAAGTAGTAAACACTGCCCAGTCCATCATCGGCTCTGACCTTCCTTCCATCGAGGGGATTTATCACAGTCGCTGCCTTAAAAAGGCTGGCAGCATCATCAAGGACCCACACCACCCTGGCCACACACTCATCTCCCTGCTACCTTCGGGTAGAAGGTACAGGAGCCTGAAAACTGCAACAACCAGGTTCAGGAATAGCTACTTCCCCACAGCCATCAGGCTATTAAATTTTGCTCGGAACTCTGAACATTAATAGCCCATCTGTTATTTGCACTTTATTAATTTAATAATTCATGGGTGTATTTATGTATATAATTGTAGTCAATGCCTACAATGTTCTGTTGTGCTATGCAAAGAAAGATTTTCATTGTCCTGTCAGGGACACATGACAATAAACTCTTTTGACTTGACTTGACTTTGACTTGTCTTCCAGTCCGTGCCGACCATTTATTTTCCCCTAGTCCCATCTACCTGCACTCAGACTATACCCCTCAATTCCCTTCCCGTCCATATACCTATCCATGCTAAACCAAAGCTATATAGGTATACTAATCTAAAGAAAATTCCAATATGGAGTTTAGTCGCATAAGCTCTGTAACTTCAGACTTATTGCAGAGTAACGGGAGCAGTGATGTGATTAACATTCTTTGTGTGGGTGACAGCTCCAGCTCCATGCCCATTTCAAAATGCCACACGCTAGTCATAGTGACACAACACACAGATGATAAGTGCGTACATATCTCAAACAGCCGCGACACACTGCACGACCTTTACTCAAAAATGTCAAAATAATTACTATACCCACCTTGGCTTCAAAATTCTAAAGCATTCATGTCCATTCACCTCAGAGTTTGAAAGATTAACATCTTAATCTCAAAAGGAATTAGTTATATTGCACATCAAAGGATTCTTTCTCATTTGAGGTTGGCAGCATAAAATTATTGCCATGAGCATACTAAGTATATTTATCAAATCAAAAACAATTTGGAGATAAACATATTGGTGCGTCATTTTGAGCAGTTCTGCTCATGAACATTAATTAGTTGACAGGAAGCAAGTGTTTAAAATCTCCACCTGATGGCTGCTAAATGATATTCCCAGGGCCTTTCTTGCTCAATAATATCCCAAAGCTTTTAATCCTATTGTAAGCGACCACTGTATTTTGTATGGTGACATGAAGGCTTTGCATACATCAAATAATCACATTTATTCTGAATACTTCGTCAAAACAGAATCTTAACTGTATCCTTTGTAACTAAATCTCTTTCAAGGTTTGCAGTGGTCAATAACAACATTTCTGAAACAACGGATTGCAGATGCCGGTTTATTTTGAAAAAAGACACAAAGCGCTGGAGTAACGGGCAGGCAGCATCTCTGGAGAACGTGGATATGTGATGTTTCAGGTCGGGATCCATCTTCAGACTGATTGTAGGCGAAAGGGGAGGAAAAGCTGGAAGGGAGGTGAAATTATATCCTTGCACAGAATTTGATGCAAAATAACTAACTTGTCTTTTTTAATTGAATGCTCTACATCGTTGAGGCAACCGCTGCTCAAGGTGTCAGCTGCTCTACATCGGTGAGACCAAGCGTAGGCTCGGCGATCGCTTCGCCCAACACCTTCGCTCAGTCCGCATTAACCAACCCGATCTCCCGGTGGCTCAGCACTTCAACTCCCCCTCCCATTCCGAATCCGACCTTTCTGTCCTGGGCCTCCTCCATGGCCAGAGTGAGGCCCACCGCAAATTGGAGGAGCAGCACCTCATATTTTGCTTGGATAGTTTACACCCCAGCGGTATGAACATTGACTTCTCTAATTTCAGGTAGTCCTTGCTTTCTCCCTCCTTCCCCTCCCCTTCCCAGCTCTCCCACAGCCCACTGTCTCCACCTCTTCCTTTCCTCTTCCCGCCCCCCATCCACCCCCACCCCCACATCAGTCTGAAGAAGGGTCTCGACCCAAAACATCACCAATTCCTTCGCTCCATAGATGCTGCCTCACCCGCTGAGTTTCTCCAGCATTTTTGTCTACCTGCCTTTTTTAATTGTTACCTCATTAACAATTCTGTTACCTCATTAACAAGAGATACACAATTGATCACTTTTTTGTGAGTCATAGGCATTCATCAAGGATACAGGCCCTTCAGCCCAACTTGCCCATGGCAACCAAATGCCCCATCTCTGCTAGTCCCATCTGCCCATGTTTGGTCCATGTCCCTCTAAACCCAGCCATGTATCAGTCCAAGTGTCTTTTTTAAATGTTCTCATAGTCATGAAACATAGAAACATAGACATAGAAATTAGGTGCAGGAGTAGGCCATTCGGCCCTTCGAGCCTGCACCGCCATTCAATATGATCATGGCTGATCATCCAACTCAGTATCCCGTACCTGCCTTCTCTCCATACCCTCTGATCCCCTTAGCCACAAGGGCCACATCTAACTCCCTCTTAAATATAGCCAATGAACTGGCCTCAACTACCCTCTGTGGCAGAGAGTTCCAGAGACCCACCACTCTCTGTGTGAAAAAATTTCTTCTCATCTCGGTCCTAAAGGATTTCCCCCTTATCCTTAAGCTGTGACCCCTTGTCCTGGACCTCCCCAACATCGGGAACAATCTTCCTGCATCTAGCCTGTCCAACCCCTTAAGAATCTTGTAAGTTTCTATAAGATCCCCTCTCAATCTCCTAAATTCTAGAGAGTATAAACCGAGTCTATGCAGTCTTTGTTCATAAGACAGTCCTGACATCCCAGGAATCAGTCTGGTGAACCTTCGCTGCACTCCCTCTATGGCAATAATGTCCTTCCTCAGATTTGGTGAAGTTATTAATTCAGAAATATTTTTTCATGAACTATTTTTTGTGCATTTTCAGTTTGTTCAGGCAAAGTTTCCTGGAAATGATGAGAGAATTTTCATTGGGCTCATCAATACATCAGTTGGATAGTTGCAGGTTTCCCCAAACACTAACATTAACACAAACTGCTGACAGAGTAGACAGGAAAACAAGACTGATGATTAAATTCACAAAATAAACTCATGAAAACTGTTCCTTACCTCAAGGCAAGTTCCAGGGAATCGTGAATAATCTCATCGGGAAGGCTGGCTCCATCCCGGGGGCGGAGTTGGAGTTGGGTTCATGGGAGGTTGGTCTTGGAGGGGAGGATGCTCCTCAAACTGTGGAGCACCCTGGACAATACAGCTCACCCCCTCCGTGTCACACTGGTCAACCTGAGGAGCACCTTCAGCAACAGACTGGTTCCACCAAGATGCAGCACAGAACGTCACGGGAGATCCTTCTTCCCTGTGGCTATCAAACTGTACAACCCCTCCGCCTTCTGTCGTGGGGTAGACTGCTCATCTAAAATCAGTACCCCGTTCCTGCTTTCTCCCCATATCCCTTGATTATGTTCGCCCTAAGAGCTAAATCGAACTTTCTATTGAATATACCCACCACCCTCTGTGTGAAAATGTTGCCCCTCAGATTCCTATTAAGTCTTTCCCCCCACAACTTAAACCTATGTTATCTGATTCTTGATCCCCTACTAGTAACATAGAAACATAGAAACATAGAAAATAGGTGCAGGAAGAGGCCATTCGGCCCTTCGAGCCAGCACCGCCATTCATTGTGATCATGGCTGATTGTCCCCAATCAATAACCCATGCCTGCCTTCTCCCCATACCCCTTGACTCCACTAGCCCCTAGAGCTCTATCTAACTCTCTCTTAAATCCATCCAGTGACTTGGCCTCCACTGCCCTCTGTGGCAGGGAATGCCACAAATTCACAACTGTCTGGGTGAAAACGGTTTTTCTCACCTCAGTCTTAAATGACCTCCCCTTTATTCTAAGACTGTGGCCACTGGTTCTGGACTCGCCCCACACTGGGAACATTTTTCCCGCATCTAGCTTGTCCAGTCCTTTTATAATGTTATATGTTTCTATAAGATCCCCCCTCATCCTTCTAAACTCTAGTGAATACAAGCCTAGTCTTTTCAATCTTTCCTCATACGACAGTCCCGCCATCCCAGGGATCAATCTCGTGAACCTACGCTGCACTGCCTCAATCACAAGGATGTCCTTCCTCAAATTAGGAGACCAAAACTGTACACAATACTCCAGATGTGGTCTCACCAGAGCCCTATACAACTGCTGAAAGACAGTGCACTCACCCTATCCATTCCACTCATGACTTTGTACACTCCTATAAGATCACCCCTCATCCTCCGGCACTCCAAGTATTGAGGTCCTAGCCTGCCCAACCTCTCCCGATAGCTCAGGCCCTCAGGTCCTGGCGACATCAACGCCCTCCTTCGTTGACACCGGAGATAGACACAAAATGCTGGAGTAACATCATTCCTTCTATCCTGAGATGCCATCTGTTCTGCTGAGTTACTTCAGCATTTGGTGTCCATCTTCAGGTTTGTAGGTTAATTGGCTTGGTATGGATGTAAATTGTCCTTTGTGTGTGTGTGTGTGTAGGATAGTGTTAATGTGCCGGGATCGCTGGTCAGTGCAGACTCGGTGGGCCGAAGGGCCTGTTTCCGCGCTGTAAACAATTATCCTCACCTTCAGTTCCTCAGGTCTCAGAGTGCCCCGACTTTGGAAAAGTTCTATCTCCGATGAGGGTTAGTGAGAAACTTACCGACGTGATTCTGCTGAAGTGTGGAAGCGATGGGTTAATTTCACATGACACTTCTACATGCTCAACCCGCAACTGAGATTCCTGCCTGCAGCAGATACCCACGGAAGATTAACCACGATATACTTGATGCAAGATCTGACATTACTATATATTTCTTGTGAGCCGCAAGTGACTGCAATTCCATAAATCAAAAAAATTCACATCATGCCGCCAGCA
The DNA here is from genome assembly GCA_963514005.1 of Raja brachyura. Next base: position 4,013,505 of record OY740802.1, read on the forward strand.
CTCTAACCTGGAGTCGATTATGGTACATTTATTTTTTAATGTCAACACCTCATCATTAAACCTTGCTCTCAGTACATTGAAATAATGACATGCTTTCTGTTGAAATTAAAACCTTCCTCCTATGAATTTATAATTAAGTTGTACCAACGTTAGCAAAATACTAGACTAAGTGGGACCTGTTGGGTCCCAGTCACACGGGAGGCCTGGTCCCCCAACGCAAACCCATTCCCCAATACAATATTCCACCACTCACCAGATCCCCCAAAGCAACGGCGGGAGCGTTCTGTTGCCAGGGGGATGGGGACGGCTTCAGGCAGGTAGCGGCCTGCAGCCGGGGGAGGGGGGGAGTGTGGGGGAGAGGGGGATGGGGAGGTGAGCATCTGCAGTCCCGGGACATGTAGCTGGGACATGTTGGTGCCAACTTTAATAGTATGTTTAAAAAAAACTACAATACATCTAGAGTCAATGCTAGACAAAATGTGAACCGCAGATGCCGGTTTACACCGAAGATAGACACAAAAAGCTGGAGTAAATCAGCGGGACAGGCAGCATCTCTGGAGAAAAATTAATAGGTGACGTTTCAGATCGGGACCCTTCTTCAGACATCGCTCCAGATGTTTATCCAGAGATGCTGCCCGACCTGCTGAGTTACTCCAACACTCTGTGTCTATCCACTTCAGTAGAGTCATGGTTGGGTGTTATAAAGCATTGGTTGGGTCGCAGGTGGAGTGTTGAGCTCAGTTCTGGTCACCACACTGCTGAGACAAAGTGTTCATACTGGTGGGAGTGAGGAGGAGATGCACTAGAATGCCCACCTATCTCTTGCCAGTCCTTGTTCCCCCCCCCCATCCCCCATCTCCAGTCTCCCCCCCCCCCCTAATTCAATAAGACTGAAAAAGGGTCCAGATCTAAAACGTCACCCCCCCCCCCCCCCATGTTCTCCAAAGATCCCGGAGTGGGGATTGAACCTGGGTTTCTGGCACTGTGGAGACACATGTGGGCTTGTAGGTTAGTTAGCTTCTGTAGATTGTCCCTAGTGTGTAGGGAGTGGATGAGAAAGTAGAATAACATGGAACTCGTGTGAACGGGTGATGAAAGGTTGGCGTAGACTCTTCAAGTTGGGCTGAAGAGCCTGTTTCCTTGTAGTATCTTTCATGTCAACCATGCCCTCCGACATACTTCTGAGGCTTGGGCTATTTGCCCCGAAACACCAGAAAATACCTTGTTTCCATGCTTTATCTCTAAACTAATCTAATTTGGAGCAAAGTGTGGCCATCATAAATCTGTGACTCAGAGTTACTAAGCATGTAAACAGGCCCTTCGGCCCAACTTGCCCATGCCGCCCAACACGCCCCATCTACACTAGTCCCTGCGCTTGGCCCATAACCCTCTAAACCTAAACCATCATCAGGGACTTTCCTAACATTTAAGAAACAGTTGGGCAGATACATGGATGGGACAGGTTTGGAGGGGTATGGACCAAATGTGGGCAGGTGGGACTAATGTAGCTGGGACATGTTGGCCAATGTGGGCAAGTTGGGCCAAAGGGCCTCTTTCCACACTGTATCGCTCCATGATTCTATGACTCTATTCGGGAGAGTTTGGACACAAAAGCCTAGGCCAAACCCCCACCTGGAAATGTGCAGGTCTTGGAGTTATAGAGTGATACAGTGTGGAAACAGGCCCTTCAGCCCAACTTGCCCAAACCAGGCAACATGTCCCAGCTACACTGGTCCCACCTGCCTGCATTTGGTCCATATCCTTCCAAACCTGTCCTGTCCATATACCTGTCTAACTGTTCCTTAAACGTTGGGATAGTCTCAGCCTCAACTACCTCCTCTGGCAGCTCGTTCCATGCACCCACCATTCTTTGTGTGAAAAAGTTACCCCTCAGATTCCTATTAAATCTTTCCCCCTTCACCTTGAACCTATGTCCTCTGGTCCTCGTTTCCCTACTCAGGGCAAGGGATTCTGTGCACCTACCCGATCTATTCTTCTCGTGACGGATGTGATTGTCACCAAGACACCCAGGAACGTACAAGATGCCGGCGCGGGGGAGGAGACATCCCGCCCGATGCAGGAGCTGATCGCCCCGAAACTCCGCCGGCTACGGGTGTCACGATCGTCCCGTCAACGGAAGGCTCGAGGGCCCCGGACCGCGGGAGACCAAAGGGAAGAAGATTGAACTTTTTTTCTCCTTCTTCCATCACAGTGGGGAATGTGGAGGAGTCACTGTGGTGGATGTTTATGTTAAAATGTGTTTTGTGTGTCCTGATGCTTTTTATTTGTACGACTGACTTGGCAAATGGAATTCCTCGTATGTTACAAAACGTACTTGGCTAATAAAGTATTATTGTGATTGTGTTCGTGATTGAGACCATCAACCATGCACTGCCATTTGGCCGATGTTCTGCTGGCCATTTCTGCTCCTCGCTCCTTTATTTGCCCGAGCGATTATCGAGCTGAATAATGGAAAAGAAGCAAACTGAGAAAGCAACTTTTGATGCAATTTGTTTCATGTCCCTTCGAGACATGAAACGTTAGTCAGGTCTCGAAAGTGCGTAAGGCCACGAACATTGGAACAGTCAGGATGGTTCTCCAACTGGTGAACTAGAAACGCGGCAATTGAACGAATTGATTTTTAATTTGGGCATTCCTTTTCCAACAGGCAATCCATCATTTCACTAACATCTCGGCAGCGATCATTTTCTCCTTATGTACAACATCCGCTGACGTGTCCCCAGCGACCGCCTTCACTTTCATTTCAAGGCATGTGAGGAACTGCATATGTGACATGTTCTTTACTGGCTATCACCACAAATAAAACACAATATATTCAAATCTCACATATCTAAAACTCTGATCTTGTTACGATTTTTTCACCAGTTCACCCACCGTTCTCCTGCGCTGCGAATGCGCCAAGTTTCGTTCCGATAGGTTGCATGTCGTAAAAAAAGTAGCGAGGTTTAAAAATCTTAAAAACTGTGCGTGCACAGATCGATCTCTTCTGCCAGTCAGCGCCGCGCGGATTAGTCTCTTCCCCTGTCAATCCCCGGGTGATCCGCCCCTTCCTGCGCCATCACGTCTTTACTGGAGCTGAGGACGGCCGGCTGAGGTTTCCAATCGGACCTTCGGAGGGACCCGAAGCAGCCCAGCCCCAAGCAGCAGCCCAGCATTGGAGAACCCACCCAGCCCAGAGTCGGAGATGATGGAAAGCGGAGACTCTGATCCCGGCGGAGGAGGGCGACCATCGACCAGCCCCCGCCGTGAGTCCCCATCGAACCACATATTCCAGCCACTACCTCTCTGGTCCCCCTCGCTCTCTCCTCCCCCCCTCCCCCGTGATGCCCCCCTCTCCCTCATGGCTCTTCCCCCGTCTTTTCTCCAAGCTCACTCACCCCCTGCCCACACACCCCTCCCCCCCACAAGCCCCCCTGCCCACACACTCCCCTCCTGCCCACATACACACCTCCCCCCTACCCCCCACTCCCCCCCCCCCACCACACCCCCTCCTCCGCCACCTCCTACACCTCCATGTCCATTCCCACCCCTCCTCCCCTCCCACCAACACCCCCCCCCCCCCATGGCCATACACCCCACTTCCCTCCCCCATCCCCCCCTCTCCTCCCACACATGAAGAGGAGGGGTATTGATGAGGTATACCCGAGGTATTGATGTTGGATAAGGGAAGGCTACGCCACCAAGTGGCACAATCAAGAACTACGGCTCACAGTGATAAAGGGACATGTTCCCCCATTTGAGTCACAAGAGGAACAAATCTTAATTTTTTCCAAAGTCTTCAGGACAGTCAAAGGGCAGTTGCAGCAGTCACTGAATGTTTTGAAGGCAGGAGAAGATAGATACTTGAAAAGCAAGTAGTTGGAAGCACACAGAAGGTAGATGGGAATATAGAGTTTTGGTTAAAATTAAAGTCGCCATGGTCTTATTGAATGGCAGAGCAGGTTTGAGGGACCTAAAGGCCCTGTCCCACTTGGCGACTGCCGGCGTCATATCAGTGTCACCAAAAGATTTTGAACATTTCAAAATCCAGCGGCCACAAGAAAAATGTTGCGACACTTGAAAAAATACCGCGCGTCATACGTTGTGACGCCACAAATTGTTCGGTGACCCGATACGTCAGTCAATGATGCCGGCAGTCGCCGAAAAAATCACCAAGTGGGATAGGCCCTTAAGTCACCAACTCTTTATCTTTGAACTTTAGAGATAATGATAAAGGCCCTTCGGCCCACCGAGTCCGTGCCGACCAGCGATCCCCGTACACTAGCACTATCCTGCCCACAAGGGACAATTTACAATGTTTTACTGAAGCCAATTAACCTACAAACCTGTACGCGTGGGAGGAAACCGCAGCACCTGGAGAAAGCCCACGCAGGTCACGGGGAGAACGTGCAAACTTCGTACAGACAGCGCCCATAGTCGGGATCGAACCAGGGTCTCTGGCGCTATGTGGCAGCAACACCACGGTGCCGCCCCTTAAGTCTTGAGGAGATCCCGACCAACATTCCTCCCACACGTTACCTGATCAGTGACATTGCTCATCGTTTATGTGATCTTATTTTTTGGAAGTTTCCTGGTTCATTTTCACTTTAAGTAACAGCGGCGCAGCGGTAGAGTTGCTGCCTTACAGCGCTTGCAGTGCCAGAGACCCGGGTTCAATCCCAACTACGGGTGCTGTCTGTACGGAGTTTGTACGTTCGCCCTGTGACCTGCGTGGGTTTTCGCCGAGATCTTCGGTTTCCTCCTACACACCCAAAGACGTGCAGGTATGTAAGTGAATTGGCTCGGTGTAAATGTAAAAATTGTCCCTAGTGTGTGGGATAGTGTTAAAGTGCGGGGATCGCTGGTCGGCGCGGACCCGGTGGGCCGAAGGGCCTGTTTCTGTGCTGTACCTCTAAACTAAACTAAACTAATACAAAAGGTTGCTGAAGTAAATGTTTGGAAATGCAAGTCTGAACCGCAAATTAAATTCCCTCTACAAATAAAGCTGCCCCATTGGATATGGTTCCAAGGGCAGATAATGCTTCAAACAAATCAATTGAGAAGAATTTGCGGCAAACATTTTAACTTAACGCAAAAATGCTGAAGACAAATCCGTGGGTAGAAAACTGGTTGAACTGGTGACAGAGATCACTGATGGCACATTTGCTGATAGACTCCGACATGCACTCACTGGAATACATAAAATGCCTCACCAATCAATATTCGTTAAAGGTCACTATTGTAGTTGTTTCTGTCATCAAGACATCATGGTTTCCGGGGGGGTCCCTGTTCATCAGTCAATGAAAGTAAGCATGCAGGTGCAGGAGGCAGTGAAGACAGCAAATGGCATGTTGGCCTTCATAACACGAGGAGTTGCGTATGGGAGCAAAGAGATCCTTCTGCAGTTGTACAGGGCCCTAGTGAGACCACACCTGGAGTATTGTGTGCAGTTTTGGTCTTCAAATTTGAGGAAGGACATTCTTGCTATTGAGGGCGTGCAGAGTAGGTTCACAAGGTTAATTCCTGGGATGGCGGGACTGTCATATGTTGATAAAATGGAGCGGCTGGGCTTGTATACACTGTAATTTAGAAGGATTAGAGGGGATGTTATTGATACATGTAAGATTATTAATGGATTGGACACGCTAGAGGCAGGAAACATGTTCCCGATGTTGGGGGAGTCCAGAACCAGGGGCAATAGTTTAATAATAAGGGGTAGGCCATTTAGAACAGAGATGAGGAAAAACGTTTTTACCCAGAGAGTTGTGAATCGGTGGAATTCTCTGCCTCAGAAGGCGGTGGAGGCCAATTCCCTGGATGCTTTCAAGAGAGAGCTAGATAGGGCTCTTAAAGATAGCGGAGTCAGGGGACATGGGGAGAAGGCAGGAACGGGGTACTGATTGGGGATGATCAGCCATGATCACATTGAATGGTGGTGCTGGGCCGAATGGCCTACTCCTGCATCTATTGTCTGTTGCCTATAGCTGCCCCGTTATTTATTCCAAGTAGTTTAAAAAAAATCCTAAGTTAATCAAGAATATTTCTATTTGAGTAGTTTGTCTATTTCTGTGGCAAGAAAATAAATATAGGTAACGACAAAGGTAACTTCACACAACACCCCGCACCCCCCCCCCCCCACCCACACCCCCTCTTCATCTTCTCCCACTCCTCCCCTTTGCTCCAACTAGACTCCCACCTATTTCTCCCCGCCCCGCCGCCGTCCCCTTCTGCTACTTTCCTTCCTCCAGCTTCACAATTCTCAAGTCTTCAGCCCAATCTCGCACCAATTTTTCTTATCGCTAGCCTTTGTTCCAATCAAATGCCTATCGAGAGCCTCCCTCGCCCGTGTCCACCTTTTACCTGCCAAGCATGGTCCTGCCCCTTCCCTCTTCCTCCTGCAATCCGTATCTCTCCACGTCAACGTCTATAATCTCTCGTTTCCCTTTCCCTTGACTTTCAGCCTGAAGAAGCGTCTCGACCCGAAACTTCCCCCGTCCCTCTTTCTCCAGAGATGCTGCCTGTCCCGCTGAGTTACTCCAGCGTTTCGTGCCTATCTTCGGTACAAACCAACATCTGCAGTTCCTTCCTACTCGAGTTAGATAGAGCTCTTAGGGATAGCGGAGAGAAGGCAGGAACGGGGTACTGATTGGGGATGATCAGCCATGATCACATTGAATGGTGGTGCTGGCTCGAAGGGCCGAATGGCCTACTCCTGCACCCATTGTCTATTATTGTCTGTTATCTACTCTGTTCCTCAGTTAATAAATAGCTGTATTTACTCCATGGCGGTACATATTAGATATTTCTGATTGTTCACAAGACACTTTTACTTACTCATGCTTATTATCTTTTATAAAATCTAGTTGGCATCCCGTGGCATTGTAAAAATGTCAGCAACAGTGTAATATTTATATGACAGCTGGGATCCTTATTTTGGGTAGTCTCTCCATTAAGTTATAGGCATTCCATCTCAATCGTTGCTTTTCCATGGCAAGCACAGATGAAAATTATTAACCAGCAAGCAGGAAGAACATCATTAAAAAAAAATCAGTGATTCTAACTAATTGAAGCATTTTGTCATGGGGTATCTTTGTGGTATGATATATTAATCACAATTTTAGAAGTTAAATAATGATGTTTTAATTTTTTAGAGCTACAGCGTGGAAACAGGCCCTTCGGCCCACCAAGACCGTGCCGACCAGCGATCCCCACTCACTTAAGGGCCTGTCCCACTTGGCGATTTTTTCGGCGACTGCCGGCATCATTGACTGACGTATCAGGTCACCGAAAAATTCGCGGCGTGACGCGGGTTGATAACGTACGACGCATGGTGTTTTTTCGAGTGTCACAACATTTTTTCTTGTCGCCACTGCATTTTGAAATGTTCAAAATCTTTTGGCGACACTGATATGTCGCTGGCAGTCGCCGAAAAAAATCGGCAAGTGGGACAGGCCCTTAACACTATTGTACACACAGATTTCAAATTCTCCGAAACCAATTTACTTACAAACCCTGCACGCCTTTGGAGTGTTGGAGGAAACCGGAGCACCCGGAGAAAACCCACGCAGTTCACAGGGAAAACGTGCAAACTCCGTACGGACAGCACCTGTAGCCAGGATGGAACCCGGGTCTCTGGCGCTGTGAGGCAGCAACTCTGCCGCTGCGCCACCGTGCCACCCCCAAATATGTGGTATGACAGATTAATCGCAATTTTATACGGTAAATTGCTGTTGTTTTTTCACTGTACACATGGATATCCGAGACAGTCCCACAAGATTACACCAACCGTGTTTCTAGATTATAGAGCTTCACTACTTTGGTTCCTCACAGCTAAAATGTTTGACAGCCATGTTCAAGATAGTAATGCCCCTGTCCCACTTAAGAAACCTGAACAGAAACTTCTGGAGACTTTGCGCCCCACCCAAGGTTTCCGTGCGGTTCCCAGAGGTTTTTGTCCTCCGGCAACCACCAACTAGCATCGCAAACGGCTTCGACTAAAAAAAATGACCGATTTTAAAAACGGAACCCACTTTCGACCATTAAACCTCAGGGTTGTCACTGCGAAGAAGGATAAGAGTGAACTGCGGATTTGCATCAATCCGAAGGATCTGAACCTGGCCAACAAGTGCCCGCACTACCCCATGCGAACCGTTGAAGATGTTGCTGCACAAGTCGGTCCAGCCACCGTGTTTTCGGTTCTCGACGCCAAGAGTTTGTTCTGGCAGATACCACTTGACGAACGGTCTTCATACCTAACAACGTTCAGCACGCCCTTCGGGAGGTTTCGTATTCTCCGCATGCCGTTCGGGATCAACTCTGCCAGTGAGGTGTTCCAAAGGACAATGGAACAACTGTTCGCCGGGCTCCCGTGTGCTATCATCGTCGACGACATCCTAGTCTACGGGAAGGATGTCACGGAGCACGACCATAACCTCCGCCAGGTCCTGGAATGAGCCCGGGAAGTCAACCTGAAGCTCAACCCAAAAGAATGCCGATTTCGTGTCCCGGAGGTCACCTACGTGGGACACGCCTTCACAGCATCGGGGCTGAAGCCCGACCCACAGAAGACAGCCGCAATATCTGAGATGCCTGCATTTGCTGATGCGCCAAGCCTCCAGCGTTTCCTGGGCATGGTCAACTACCTGGGGAAGTTCATCCCTGACTTGAGCGAGTTGAGCGCTCCTCTGAGAGAGCTAAGGATGGGGAGGACACAGTTATACTCGATTATAGGGGAGTGGTTAGCAAGGGCTACGTCACTACTGTTAAAGGGGTATACACATATCATCTACACTAAGTGGGACAGGGGCATAAGATTTGATTACATAGAACATAGAACAACACAGCACAAGAACAAAGCCCTTCGGCCCACAATGTCCGTGCCGAACATGATGCCAAGTTTATCTAATTTCCTCTGCCTGCACGCGATCCATATCCTGCCATTCCCTGCATATCCATGTGCCTATGTACAAGCCTCTTAAACGCCACTAGATTAGTTTACCACAGGAATTGCAGATGCTGGTTTGGAGCGAAGATAGACACAAAATGCTGGAGTAACTCTGCGGGTCAGGCAGCATCTCTGCTCGGATCATTCCTTCTCTCCGGAGATGCTGGAGAATTACTCCAGCACGTTGTGTCTATTACTAGTTTAGTTTAGATTAGTTTAGTTTAGTTTATTGACACGTGTATACAGGTACAGTGAAAAGCTTTTGTTGCGTGCTAACCAGTCAGCGGCAAGACTATACATGATTACAATCGAGCCGTCCGCAGTGTGTCAAGCCTTCGACTATCGTATCTGCCTCCAACACCACCCCTGGCAGCCAATGCACGACCGCTCTCTGTGTGAAAAACCTGTCCCACACATCTCCAAACTTTGCCTCTCTCACCTTTATGGGCCTGTCCCACTTACTCAATTTTTTCGGCGACTGCCGGCACCCGCCATAGGTCAATAGACAATAGACAATAGACAATAGGTGCAGGAGTAGGCCATTTGGCCCTTCGAGCCAGCACCGCCATTCGCTTTCATCACTGCCTGCTGTACCTGCATGCTTACTTTCATAGACTGATGTACAAGGACCCCCAGATCCCGTTGTACTTCCTCTTTTCCCAACTTGATGCCATTTAGATCATAATCTGCCTTCCTGCCTTCCGAAAAATTTCAACATGTTGAAAATCCAGCGGTGACCAGAAAGACGCTACGACACTTTGGGCGACTGAGGAGACGACTCACGACCATACAGGCGACACACTGGCGACATGTCGCGGGGTACATGAACCCTGTATGGTCGTGAGTAGTCGCCCAAAGAGTCGACTGTACCTTGTTCTGGTCGCCGCTGGATTTTCAACGTGTTGAACATTTTCGGCCACCTGCTGCGACTATGACGGGTGCTGGCAGTCACCGAAAAAGTTGCGTAAGTGGGACAGGCCCGTAAAGCTCTTCCCTCTAGGCTGAAAGCTAATGAATTCCACCACATAACCACTTCTCTCATCTCTCACCTCCCATAAAGCTGTGTCCTCTGGTCTTGCCGTCATTTGCTCCTCTCTGCTTTGTCTAAACTCACTCAATCTGCTTTGGTAGAATTGGAACTGAAGATCTCTTCCCTTCTCACATACTGTGAACTTAGACTGCCCTCTGTTGTACACAACATGTACTGCAGGTCCTTAGTTGCCTAAAAGGCAGCTGAGATTCATAAGTCATTAATGGCCATTTTCATTTTTAAGGCTGACATTCCCTTAACTATTGATTTCACAGTTTGATTGTTAAGGTAACATTATGAATCCCTTGAGGAAATCTTGCAGTGGAGCGGACCCAATGTGTAGGAAAGAACTGAAGATGCTGGGTTAAATTGAAGATTTATATCAACGAGTCGAGGTTGAAAGGGTCAAGAGCTTCAAATTCCTGGGCGTGCACATCTCTGAAGATCTCTCCTGGTCCGAGAACACAGATGCAATTATCAAGAAAGTTCACCAGCGCCTCTACTTCCTGAGAAGATTACGGAGAGTCGGTTTGTCAAGGAGGACTCTCTCTACCTTCTACAGGAGTACAGCAGAGAGCTTGCTGACCGGTTGCATCGTGGCTTGGTTCGGCAACTTGAACGCCCTGGAGACGAAAAGACTACAAAAAGTAGTAAACACTGCCCAGTCCATCATCGGCTCTGACCTTCCTTCCATCGAGGGGATCTATCGCAGTCGCTGCCTCAAAAAGGCTGGCAGCATCATCAAAGACCCACACCATCCTGGCCACACACTCATCTCCCTGCTACCTTCAGGTAGAAGATACAGGAGCCTGAAGACTGCAACGACCAGGTTCAGGAATAGCTACTTCCCCACAGCCATCAGGCTATTAAACCTGGCTCAGTCAAAACTCTGATAATTAATAACCTATTATCTGTTATTTACACTTTATTAGTTTATTTGTTCATGTGTGTATATATTTATATATGGTATATGGACACACTGATCTGTTTGTGTAGCCAATGCCTTCTATGTTCTGTTGTGCTGAAGCAAAGCAAGAATTTCATTGTCCTATCAGGGACACATGACAATAAACTCACTTGACCTTGAGATAGACACAAAAAGCTGGAGTAACTCAGTGGGACGGGCAGCATCTCTGGAGAGAGGGAATGGGTGACATTTAGGGTCAAGACCCTTCTGCATTGCCAAACAAAGCTGTGGAGGCCAAGTCAGTGGATATTTTTAAGGCAGAGATAGACAGATTCTTGATTAGTGCGGGTGTCAGTGGTTACGAGGAGAAGGCAGGAGAATGTGGTTAGGAGAGAGAGATAGATCAGCCATGATTGAATGGGGGAGTAGACTTGATGGGCCGAATGGCCTAATTCTGCTCCTATCACTAATGAACTTAAGCACAACCTTTCAGAAATCTTTTGAAATATTTTCAGTTCTGTCCTAAGATCATAAGTGATGGGAGTAGAATTAGGCCATTCGGCCCATCAAGTCCACTCCACCATTCAATCATGGCTGATCTATCTCTCCCACCTAACCTCATTCTCCTGCCTTCTCCCCATAACCCCTGACACCCGCACTGATCAAGAATCTGTCTATCTCTGCCTTAAGTATATCCACTGGTGACATCCAAAGCCTTCTGTGCAAAGAATTCCACAGATTCACCACCCTCTGACTAAAGAAATTCCTCCTCATCTCCTTCCTAAAAGAGTGTCCTTTAATTCTGAGGCTACGACCTTTAGTCCTAGAAGTCCTAGAAGTTGCCCTATAACGTGGGCAACGCTGCCTTCTCCACAAGTCCACCCGCAGTCGAGCACTTTGCTCAACGGGAGAACAGATCAGAAATCTAGATAATCAATTAATGCATTGATGTCTTTGCAACCTTCTCCTCATTGAGATTAATCGTCCTGTTCACAACCTTGCTTGACAGCGGGATAAATCAGATAATCAGCCAGCCAGTTTGTAGCTTGCTGATTTTTCCATTTGCTTGGAGTAAGCGTCAGCATGCCGGGGAATCAGTCACACTGTGTCCTGAGCCCATCCTAGTGTAACGTGCTCCATCCAATACAACCGCAGGCAACTCACACTGTGTGTGTGTGTGTGTGTGTTTGTGTCTGTGCGTGTGTGTGTGTAGTTGTGTGTCTGTGTGTGTGCGTGTGTGTGTGTGGCTGTGTGTGTGTGTGTGTGTGGCTGTGTGTATTTGTGTGTGTGTATTTGTGTGTGTGTGTGTGTGTGTTCATAAGTGATAGGATCAGAATTAGGCCATTCGGCCCATCAAGTCTACTCCACCATTCAATCATGGCTGTTTTATCTCTCCCTCCTAACCCCATTCTCCTACCTTCTCCCCATAATCCCTGACACCCGTACTAATCAAGAATCTATCTTGGTTCTTGGTTCTTGGTTACTTGGTCCTCCAAAATATTCCAACTGGAATTTAAACTGGAGGTGGTGAAGGGAGGGGTTTAGCCAGAGAGGGTTATTGGGAAGAAAGTGCCACTTTAAATGTAGTTGCATCTGGCTGGGCAACCGTGGCTTGGCGGAGATTATTCCATGCTTTAATAGTGCGTGGAAAGAACGAATTGCTGTCCACATCTGTCTTTGAGGCTGGGACCACAAATTGGATTTGTGCCTTAAAAATATCCATTGACTTGGGCACCACAGCCTTCTGTGGCAAAGAATTCCACAGATTCACCACCCTCTGACTAAAGAAATTTCTCTTCATCTCCTTCCTAAAATCATAAAAGACGTCATTTTTAGATGAGTTTAGAGCTACAGTGTGGAAACAGGCCCTTCGGCCCACCGAGTCCATGCCAACCAGCAATCCCTGTACACGAGTTCTATTCTACACACTTGGGACAATTTAGCAAGGGGCAATTAACCTACAAACCTGCACGTCTTTGTGATGTGGGTGGAAACTGCATCACTCATAATGTAACCCACATGGTCATTGTGGCACAGTGGAGCAGCGGTAAAGTTGCTGCCTTACAGCCCTTGCTGCACCAGAGACCCGGGTTCGATCCCGACTACGGGCGCTGTCTGTGCGGAGTTTGCACGTTCTCCCCGTGACCTGCATGGGTTTTCTCCGAGATCTTCGGTTTCCTCCCACACTCCAAAGCCATACAGGTTTGTAGGTTAATTGGCTTGGGTTTGTATACTTGGCATAAGTGTAAATTGTCGCTAGTGTGTGTAGAATAGTGTAAATGTGCGGGGATCGCTGGATGGTGCGGACTCGGTGGGCCGAAGGGCCATCTTTCCGCGCTGTATTTTTAAAACTAAAAACTAATAGCACAGGGAGAACGTGCAAACTCCTGCCTACTAAGGATCAAAGATCCTATAGCGAGCAAGATAGATCACTCGACGAAAAGGACGTAGTACGGTCATGGGCAGATTCGTGGGTAATTTAAGGCCCCATTTCCGTAACCGGCTTCCGTCTCTGCACCAAAGATCCCAAAGATACTAGTGCGGAGACGGAAGTTCTTTGGTAAAAATCTTCTCCTCATTTTCAGAATTTTAATTTATTAACACAAACTGTTCCCCCGCAACGTTGATTACACTGCGGGTCGGGTCGGGTCGGGTTATTGAAATGGATGAAAAAAAGGCCCACGTTCGGCTCCGTTGCGTACTACACGTCAGCCCGTTGCATTTAGCGGGAGTGGTCCATCTTGCTCCGCTATAGAATCTTTGCTAAGGATAGTCATCCTCCTAAATATCAACAACAAAACTTTATACGCACATAAAAAGCATTCTCACCACTTTCTCCACATGGTGGGTGTTGCCATGGTTACATGTATGGATCCCAACTATGGTTTTTTCTTTATGGAATCTATGAAGAATTCTTGAGTTCCAAGTTGCCTTCCCAGCAAACAGCTAACAATGGCCCGTTTCCTTAATCATTGTTACATTTATTGCGTATCTTCCATTCATTTGTTCTATATCTCTCTGCATCATCGTCTATATCTCTCTTTTCCCTCTCCCCTGACTCCTCTCAGTCTGAAGAAGGGTCAAGACCCGAAACGTTGCCCATTCCTTCTCTCCAGAGATGTTGAAACAGGAAATAGGTGCAGGGTTACTCCAGCATTTTGTGTCTATCGTTGGCTTAAACCAGCATCTACACACTCCCCTTTCCTTATCTACTGTTTTGCTACATTGATGACCGCACTGGTATCTCCTCTGCTGGACTCCATTGGAAGGTGTCGTCAGTTTTCCCACCAATTTCCGCTCTTTCCTCACGTCCGCGTCATCCAACATCAGCTCTTCAATCGTTTCCTCAAATTCCCAATATCCTTTGATGAGAATAAATAACACTGTGGATTAGACCCCTGACTTACACTTGTACACCGATTGCATTATGCGCCTGTCCCACTTGCGCGACTTTTTCGGCGACTGCCGACACCCGTCATAGGTCGTTGCAGGTCATCGAAGATTTTCAACATGTTGAAAATCCAGCGGCGACCAGAAAGACGCTACGACTCTTTGGGCGACTGAGGAGACGACTCACGACCATACAGGCGACATGTCGCGGGGTGAAGCCTGTATGGTCGTGAGTAGTCACCCAAAGAGTCGTACCTTGTTCTGGTCACCGCTGGATTTTCAACACGTTGAACATTTTTGGCCACCTGCAGCGACCTGTGTCGGCAGTCGCTGAAAAAGTCGCCTAAGTGGGACAGGCCCGTTACCTCCATCTCCATCGCACAACTACATTCCCCCAATTCCTTGCCAGTAATAACAATACTAGGGTCAAGGAAATAGCATTCACGTCGTGGCCCTGTTTTCCACCAATCGTTCCACAAGAAGCACAAGACAGACACCGTTGTATGCAGATGCCGAGAAATGTGTTCACTGTCTGAACAACTTCGAGCCTTGTGTGTGGACTCGATAAGAAGAAGATAACAATACTGCCATCCATAACATTGTTTCTGATTCATACGTTCATAAGTGATTGGAGCAGAATTAGAACATTCGGCCCATCATATCTACTCTGCCATTCAATCACGGCTGATCTATCTCTCCCTCCTAACCCCATTCTCCTGCCTTCTCCCATAATCCCTAACACCCGCAAGAATCTACCTATCTCTGCCTAAAAAATATCCATTGGGCCCCACAGCCTTCTGTGGCAAATAATTCCACAGATTCACCACCCTCCGACTAAAGAAATACCCCTTCATCTCCTTCCTAAAGGAACGTCCTTTAATGTTCTGAGACTGTGACCTCTAGTCCTAGGCTCTCCCACTAGTGGAAACATCCTCTCCACATCCACTCTATCCAAGCCTTTCACTATTCGGTACGTTTCAATAAAGTCTCATTCTTCTAAACTCCAGCAAGTACAGGCCCTCACTCCTTATTCTCCTTCCACTGCTGAGGAGTTCCCTCAACATAGCTTGACTATGTCCACTCCAGATGCTTGCACCCGTCTCCTCCCACCCAGAACCAATGCTCTCCTTGACCCAACTTCCCAGCTCGTGCAACACTTGGGACAAAACTGCCGTGCCAGGGGTTATGGGGAGAAGGCAGGAGAATGGGGCTCGGAGGGTGAGATAGAACAGCCATAGAAACATTGAAACAGGAAATAGGTGCAGGAGGAGGCCATTTGGCCCTTCGAGCCAGCACCGCCATTCATTGTGATCATGGCTGATCATCCACAATCAGTAACCCGTGCCTGCCTTCTCCCCTTCCATCCCTTGATTCCGTTAGCCCCTAGAGCTCTATCTAACTCTCTTTTAAATTAATCCAGTGAATTGGCTTCCACTGCCTTCCGTGGCAGAGAATTTCACAAATTCACAACTCTCTGGGTGAAAAAGTTTTTTCTCATCCCAGTTTTAAATGGCCTCCCATTTATTCTTAGATTGTGGCCGCTGGTTCTGGACTCTCCCAACATTGAGGCCAAATCACTGGATGGATTTAAGAGAGAGTTAGATAGAGCTTTAGGGGTTAGTGGAATCAAGAGATATGGGGAGAAGGCAGGCATGGGTTATTAGAATCATAGAATCATAGAAAATAGGTGCAGGAGTAGGCCATTCGGCCCTTCGAGCCTGCACCGTCAATATGATCATGGCTGCTCATCCAACTCAGTATCCTGTACCTGCCTTCCCTCCATACCCCCTGATCCCTTTAGCCACAAGGGCCACACCTAACTCCTTCTTAAATATAGCCAATGAACAGGCCTCAACTACCTTCTGTGGCAGAGAATTCCACAGACTCACCACTCTCTGTGTGAAAAATTATCTTCTCATCTCGGTCCTAAAAGACTTCCCCCTTATCCTTAAACTGTGACCCCTTGTTCTGGAGTTCCCCAACATCGGGAACAATCTTCCAGCATCTAGCCTGTCCAACCCCTTAAGAATTTTGTAAGTCTCTATAAGATCCCCCCTCAATCTCCTAAATTCCAGCAATTACAAGCCGAGTCTATCCAGTCTTTCTTCATATGGAAGTCCTGCCATCCCAGGAATCAGTCTGGTGAACCTTCTCTGTACTCCCTCTATGGCAAGAATGTCTTTTCTCAAATTAGGAGACCAAAACTGTATGCAATACTCCAGTTATGGCCTCACCAAGACCCTGTACAACTGCAATAGAACTGCTCTTTTACTCAAATCCTTTTGCTATGAATGCCAACATACCATTCACTTTCTTCACAGCCTGCTGCACCTGCATGCCTACTTTCAATGACTGGTGTACCATGACACCCAGGTCTCGTTGCATCTCCCACTTTCCTAATCGGCCATCTTTCAAATAATAGTCTACCCTCCTGTTTTTGCCACCAAAGTGGATAACCTCACATTTATCCACATTATACTGCATCTGCCATGCATTTGCCAACTCACCCAACCTATCCAAGTCACCTTGCAGCTTCCTAGCATCCTCCTCACAACTAACACTGCCTCCCAGCTTCGTGTCATCCGCTTTGTGTATTTCCGGCAGATTATTTATGTCTTCCTTAGTGAAGACAGAACCAAAGTAGTTATTCAATTGGCCTGCCATGTCCTTGTTCCCCATGATCAATTCACCAGTTTCTGACTGCAAGGGACCTACATTTGTTTTAACTAACCTTTTTCTCTTCACATATCTATAAAAACTTTTGCAGTCCGTTTTTATGTTCCCTGCCAGTTTTCTTTCATAATCTATTTTCCCTTTCCTAATTAAGCCCTTTGTCCTCCTCTGCTTGACTCTGAATTTCTCCCAGTCCTCTGGTATGCTGCTTTTTCTCGCTAATTTGTATGCTTCATCTTTAGTTTTGATACTATCCTTGATTTCCCTTGTTATCCACGGATGCACTACCTTCCCTGATTTATTCTTTTGCCAAACTGGGATGAACAATTGTTGTAGTTCATCCATGCTGTCTTTAAATGCCTTCCATTGCATCCACCGTCAACCCTTCAAGAATCAATTGCCAGTCTATCTTGGCCAATTCACGGCTCATACCCTCAAAGTTACTTTTCTTTAAGTTCAGAACCCTTGTTTCTGAATTAACAATGTCACTCTCCATCCTAATGAAGAACTCAACCATATTATGGTCACTCTTGCCCAAGCGGCCACGCACAACAAGGCTGCTAACTAACCCTTCCTCATTACTCAGTACCGAGTCTAGAATAGCCAGGTCTCTCGTTGGTTCCTCTACATGTTAGTTTAGAAAACTATCCCGCATACATTCCAAGAAATCCTCTTCCTCAGCACCCCTGCCAATCTGATTCACCCAACCTATATGTAGATTGAAGTCTCCCATTATAACTGTTTTACCTTTGTTGAACGCATTTCTAATTTCCTGTTTGATGCCATCCCCAACTCCACTACTACTGTTAGGTGGCCTGTACACAGCTCCCACTAGCGTTTTCTGCCCCTTAGTGTTTCGCAGCTCTACCCACATCGATTCCACATCCTCCAAGCTAATGTCCTTCCTTTCTATTGCATTAATCTCCTCTCTAACCAGCAACGCTACCCCACCTCCTTTTCCTTTCTGTCTATCCCTCATGAATATTGAATATCCCTGGATGTTCAGCTCCCAGCCTTGGTCACCCTGGAGCCATGTCTCTGTGATCCCAACTATATAATATTCATTAATAACTATCTGCACATTCAACTCATCCACCTTATTACAAATGCTCCTTGCATTGAGACACAAAGCCTTCAGGCTTGTTTTTACAATTCTTACACCTTATACAATTATGTTGAAAAGTGGCCCTTTTTGATTTTTGCCCTAGATTTTTCTGCCTGCCACTTGCTTCTACCCTCATTTTACATCCCTCTGTCTCTCTGCTCATGCTCCCATCCCCCTGCCACATTAGTTTAAATGCTCCCTGACAGCACTAGCAAACACTCCCCCAAGGACATTGGTTCCCTTCAAGCCCAGGTGCATACCGTCCTAATTGGGGACGATCAGCTATGATCACAATGAATGGCGGTGCTGGCTCGAAGGGCCAAATGGCCTCCTCCTGCACCTATTTTCTATGTTTCCATGTTAGAACATTTTTCTTGTATCTAGCTTGTCCAGTCCTTTTATAATTTTAAACGTTTCTATAAGATATCCTCTCATCCTTCTGAATTCCATTGAATACAAGCCCAGTCTTTCCAATCTTTCCACATATGACTGTCCCGCCATCCTGGGGATTAACCTCGTGAACCTACGCTGCACTGTCTCAATAGCAAGGATATCCTTCCTCAAATTAGATTGAATGGCGGAGTAGACTTGATGGCCCAAAGGGCTAATTCTGCTCCAATCACATGAACTTATGAACTTGTTTTAACGCCTCCATCTCAAATTCCGAGCTGCTATCAACATGATTCACGTTTTCTAACAGTTTTATTCCGATCTTGTATAATTATCACCCCAGGCAACTCCACCCCTGGTTATGGTCACCCCAAGCCAGTGCGAGTCCCAAGCTCGGACAAAGGAAGAGCGTAGGGCTAGCACCCCGACGGCGTAAATCCCTAACCCGCTACGGAAACAGCGAGCATAAACTATACTGGAAACCAGCATGGAAGAGGAGCTCGCCCTCTGCAAGTATGATGGGCTCGGGCCAAAGTATCTGGGACGCTCGTGCCCCGATACCTTCTCTGAGAATAGCTACCTGGAATGTCAGGGCCTTGTCACATGGAGGCGAACATTCCAGAAGGATTTGGAATCCCAGGACGCAAACCTGTCGGGACTGGAAGACGTCGCACATGAGGAACTAAGTCTAAGTAAGTCCGTCATCAGCAGATGCAGTTTGTTTTCCATACATTTGGAACTGCTGTGAAGCAAGATTAGGTTCACTGCCGTTATTGATGCTAGTGTGTTCCAACAAGTATACTCTATCAGGAGTACGGGCACGCGCATGGGCCCCAGCTACGCCTGCCTCTTTGTAGGGTACATCAAACACTCCTTGTTCGAGGCGTACCGTGGCCCTATCCCCGAACTCTACCTCCGCTACATTGACGACTGCATTGGTGCTACCTCCTGCACCCATGCACTACTCACTGACTTCATCCATTTCACCACCAATTTCCATCCGGCACTCAAATACAACCGGACCATTTCCGACATCTCCCTACTGTTTCTTGACCTCACTATCTCCATCGCAGGTGATAGACTTCTGACTGACATCTACTATCAACCCACTGACTCCCATGGGAGTACAAGTGTAGTCCACATGGGAGTACTCCCATCTGGACTACACTTCTTCCCACCCTGCTTCCTGTAAGGACTCTATCCCCTACTCCCAATTCCTCCGTCTGTGCCGCATCTGCACGCAGGATGAGGTGTTCCAAACCAGGGCATCGGAGATGTCCTCATTCTTTAGGGAACGGGGGTTCCCCTCTTTGATTATAGATGAGGCTCTCACCAGGGTCTCTTCTATACCCCGTAACTCTGCTCTCACTCCCCATCCCCCCACTCGTAACAAGGGCAGTGTCCCCCTTGTCCTCACTTTCCACCCCACCAGCCGTCACATACAACAAATAATCCTCCGTCATTTTCGCCACCTCCAACGGGATCCCACCACTGGCCACATCTTCCCATCTCCTCCCCTTTCAGTTTTCTGCAGAGACCGCTCCCTCCGTAACTCCCTGGTTAATTTGTCCCTTCCCACCCAAACCACCCCCTCTCCAGGCACTTTCCCTTGCAACCAGAGGAAATACTACACTTGTCGCTTTACCTCCCCCCTCAACTCCATTCAGGGACCCAAGCAGTCTTCCCAGGTGTGGCAGAGGTTCACCTGCACCTCCTCCAACCTCATCTATTGCATCCGCTGCTCTAGATGCCAGCTGGTCTACATCGGTGAGACCAAATGGAGGCTTGGTTATCGCTTTGCCCAACACCTCCGCTCGGTTCGCAATGACCAACCTGATCTCCCGGTGGCTCAGCTCTTCAACTCCCCCTCCCATTCCAAATTCAACCTTTCTGACCTGGACCTCCTCCATGGCCAGAGTGAGTCCCACCGTAAATTGGAGGAGCAGCACCTCATATTTCACTTGGGTAGTTTACACCCCAGCGGTATGAACATTGACTTCTCCAATTTCAGGTAGTCCTTGCTTTCTCCCTCCTTCCCCTCCCCTTCCCTGCTCTCCCACAGCCCACTGTCTCCGCCTCTTCCTTTCTTCTTCCCACCTCCCCCCACCCCCATATCAGTCTGAAGAAGGGTCTCGACCCGAAACGTCACCTATTCCTTCTCTCCATAGATGCTGCCTCACCTGCTGAGTTTCTCCAGCATTTTTGTCTTCCTTCGATTTTTCCAGCATCCGCCGTTCCTTGTTAAACACTGTGTCAGGATGGTACATGGGCCTCAGTTATAGGGAGAGGTTGGTTATTGAGTAGAGCTACTATTCGTGGTAAAAAAGCTGTGTTTATGTCTGGCTGCAGCAACTTTGACAGTCCGGAGTCGCCTTCCAGAGGGAAGTGATTCAAAGAGTTTGTGGCCAGGGTGAGAGGGGTCAGAGATGATTTAGTTCTCACAGCAACCACTAGTTTATTGGTGCAGAAGTTTCATTTAATTTCTCGTAAAAAACATCCGTTATCTTCTCTGCTAATATGTGCAATCCCTCAGATAGACACGAAGTGCTGGAGTAACTCAGTGGGGCAGGCAGCATCCCTGGAGAGAAGGAATGGGTGACATTTTGGGTCGAGTGTCAAGGGAGAGGGAAATGAGAGATATGGACGGTGAGATTGAGAGATACAGAACAAATGATTGAAAGGTATGAAAAAAAAGTAACGATGATCAAGTGGAGCCCACAATGGTCCATTGTTGCCTGTGACAGGCAATGAATTAAAGATAGACACAGAGTACTGGAGTAGCTCAGTGGGTCAGGCAACATCTCTGGAGAAAAAGAATAGGTGACGTTTCAGGTCGAGACCCTTCTTCAGTCTGAGAGTCAATAGACAATAGGTGCAGGTGGAGGCCATCTGGCCCTTCGAGCCAGCACCGCCATTCAATGTGATCATGGCTGATCATCCCCAATCAGGGGAAAGGGAAACAATAGATATGGACAGTGCTGTAGAGAGATTTAGAACAAATGAATGGGAGGAACGCAAAAGTTAACGACGATAAAGGATCTATTGTTGGCTATTGGTTTGGCTAACGAGTTATATAGGCAGTGAAACTACAGTAAAACTAGTAGATAGACACAAAATGCTGGAGTAACTCAGCGGGACAGGCAGCATCTCTGGAGAGGAGGAATGGGCGACATTTAGGGTCGGGACCCTTCTTCAGGTCTCGACCCGAGAAGTCACCCATTCCTTCTCTCCAGAAATGCTGCCTGTCACGCTGAGTTACTCCAGCATTTTGTGTCTACCTTCGATTTAAACCAGCAGCTGCAGTTCTTTCCTTCACGGTGAAACTAGTACGTCGACTAGGGTGGGGAATGGACGGAGAGAGAGAGGGGGTGAAAGGGTTCTTAAAGTTAGAGAAATAAATATTCATACCGCTGGCATGAACACTGCTCAATCCCTGTCCTGACATGTGCATGTGATGCAGCCTCGTGGACACAAGGGGGCGAGATTGCTCCTTTTTGGACAAACCATGAGGGATTTATGTACCTAATCCATCCTTATATCTGCTTCCTTCAGCTCAAGGCCATAGTGGAGATAAACAAAATGGCCCTGGTTGTTTTGTAACACAAGAGCACATGGGACATGCACAGAAGCTTTTGGTTATAATGGGGATGTTGCAAGGACACGAGGGCCTTAGCTACGGGGAGATTTGCGAAGGCAAGGACTTTATCCCTTGAAGTGCAGAAGGATAAGCGGTGGACAAACATGCTGGAGAAACTCAGCATCTATGGAGCGAAGGAATGGGTGACGTTTCGGGTCGAGACCCTTCTTCAGACTTCAGAGCAGAAGTAGGCCATTCGGCCCATCAAGTCTACTCCACCATTCAGTCATGGCTGATCTAACTTTTCCTCTTAACTCCAATCTCTTGGCTTCTCCCCATAACCCCTGGCACACACACTAATCAAGTATCTGCCAAGCTCCGCCTTTATAAATACATTGCCGTCTGTGGCAATGAATTCCACAGATGCACCACCCTCTGACCAAGGAAATTCCTACTGATCTCCTTCCTTTTATTCTGCGGCTATGGCCTTGGTGACCTTATAGATGTGCATAAGATCATGAGGAGAATTGATAGGTTGAGTGCATGGCTTTCTATTCCCCAGGGTAGAGAAAGCAAGAACAACAGGGAAGAGGGTTACAGTGAGAGGCACAGCATAGAGCTGTTGCCTTACAGCGCCAGAGACCCGGGTTCCATCCCGACCACGGGTACTGTCTGTCCGAAACTTGTACCTTCTCCCTGTGACCTGCGTGGGTTTTCTCCGAGAACGATAGTTTCCTCCAACACTCCAAGGACGTGCAGGTTTGCATGTTAATTGGCTTGGTATAAGTGCAAATTGTCCCTACTAGTGTGCGTAGGATGGTGTTACTGTGTGGGGATCGCTGGTCAGCGCGGACTAGGTGGGACAAAGGGTCTGTTTCCGTGCTGTATCTCTAAACTAACCTAAATTAAAATTTAATAGGAATCTGAGGTGCAGTTTGACAGTGAACGCAAATGTCCCAGTTTGCCAACGACAATTCACATAACATTGGCTGCTGTACGTCAATCTGGTTTTCAAGATGAGATGTACAGTCACAAAAAAAAGCACTGTTTGAAGATTTTTCACCAAAACCCAAATATTTCTTTATTTTCAACTAATAAATGAAATGGACCACCTTATAGTTAAACGAGCATTATTTCTTATTAATCAGTTGAAATTATTATTTTATTTTGTATAATTCTTTAATATGTATTAAAAAAAAATTTTTTAAGAGGTAACTCCCAAAAAAAGTTTGAAGAATGTTCCTCAAAACCTAAAAAAGGTAGAGTTGCTGCCTCACAGCACCAGAGACCGGGGTTCGATCCTGACTACGGGTGCTGCCTTTATGGAGTTTGTACATTCTCCCCGTGACCTGCGTGGGTTTTCTCCGGGGGCTCCAGTTTCCTCCAAAGATGCGCGGGTTTGTAGGTTAATTGTCCCTGGTGTGCGTAGGAGGGAGCTAATGCATGGGAGATTGCTGGCTGGCATGGATTCAGTGGGCCATAGGGCCTGTTTAAACTAAACTCAAAATTCTCTTTATTTTCAACTTGACCACCAGCTCCCCGTGTGGTTCCGAATGAATTTCAAGATCCTTCTTTATGTCTACAATGCCCTTAGCGGGCTTGCCCCCACCTACATCAAAAGTCTGCTCACCCACCACACCGCCTCCAGGTCCCTCAGATCGGCCGACTTGGGGTTGCTGAACATCCCTCGGTCTAGGCATAAGCTCAGGGGCGACCGACCGACCGCGCCTTTGCAGTTACAGCTCCTAGACTGTGGAACAGCGTCCCTCTTCCCCATCAGAACTGCCCCCTCCACCGACTCCTTTAAGTCGAGACTTAAAACTCATCTTTACTCCCAAGCCTTTCTTGACGTCCTCTGAGGGAGGTCTATAAGTGTGTATTTATGTATGTACTTAATCTATGAACCACTGTTGTATAACGTTAGTACCTCCACCAATGTAAAGCACTTTGGTCAACGAGAGTTGTTTTTTAAATGTGCTCTAGAAATAAAAGTGACTTGACATGACCAGTGATATGAACCAATAGTCAAATTAACTTGCCATTATTTCTTATTTTGTGTTACTCTGTTAAATGTATTTTTAATTTTTAACTGAGTAATGATACGAGTCATATCGTAAATTATAATTCACATAATGCCATAGTTAAAATAACTCCTCTCTGTGGCCAGTTTAAGTCTATGATATATCTGCCAAGCTGGGTGTTAATTGTGCTTTACATAGCCATGTCTTTGGACCTGCTTGCAGAGTTCCACCTTGGTTGGCAATCGACCCGAACTAAACGTGATTTTCCATGGTCTGCTGTTTGATTGCCAGGATGACAAGCATGCCACATTTGTGGCACGTCACGCAGGATGCTTCATCTGAGAAGGTGTTTACACGCCGGCAGAGAACACCCTCTGTAACACACGCAGAGCTCAATATTAATTAGTCCGTGATGCTCCTCTGATATCACCGCTGACATTTGTAAGCTCTGAACTCCCACTAGTTCCCTCTGTTTAACGGCTGTCAGTATTCAGCAGTAGGGGCAGATCGCCCATGAATGCCCCATCTATTTCCCCAATCCCTTCCATTATTTCCCACCAACCTCCCGTTTTAGTTGAGTTTAGTTTAGAGATACGGCACGGAAACAGCACGGGTCCGCGCCGACCAGCGATCCCCGCACATTAACTCTATCCTGCACACACACACTAGGGACAATTTTACACTTACACCAAGCCAATTAACCTACAAACCTGTACGACTTTAGAGTGTGGGAGGAAACCGATGATCTCGAAGAAACCGACGTTTTCTGAGTCACTGTATGTCATGTTGTTACTTGTGGGCGGAGCACCAAGGCAAATTCCTTGTATGTGAATACTTGGCCCATAAACTTACTTACTTACTTATCTCGGAGAAAAAACCCACGCGATCACGGGGCGAACGTACAAACTCTGCTGAGACAGCACCCGTAGTCGGGATCGAACCCGGGTCTCTGGCGCTGTTAGCATTGTAAGGCGGCAACTCTACCGCTGCGCCACCGTGGCCCCCAAAGTTTTAAATGGATGGCCCACTAACAGGTTAATTTGTCCTTCCACTGACTGGAAAACACGCAACAAACAAGCCTTTCACTGTTCCTCGGGACACGTGACCGCAAACTAAACTGAAATAACCAAATAAAAAATGACGGCATTAACCTGCAGATGCTGGGAATCTGGAATATAAATTAGGAAAATGTCGGAAAAGCTCAGCGGGTCAGGCAGCACCTGTGGAGGAAAAAAACGGAGCCAATATTTCAGATCAAAGAGCAAGACACAGTGAACTAACTGCAGGAGGTGGTTTACAAACTGTCACGTGCCAAGCTTTGCCCCGACCCACCTCTTCTAGAGAGCAGACTAGGTGGTAAGATTCAGCACTGAACTCAAAGTAGACACAAGGAATGGCAGATGCTGGTTAATACAAAAAAAGATGCAGAGTGCTGGAGTAACTGAACAGGTCAGGCCAGCATCTCTGGAGAACATGTTTGGGTGACATTTCGGTCAGGTTTTTCTGCAGTTGTACAGAGCCCTAGTGAGACCACACCTGGAGTATTGCGTGCAGTTTTGGTCCCCTAGTTTGGGGAAGGACATTCTTGCTATTGAGGGAGTGCAGCGTGGGTTCACAAGTTTAATTCCCGGAATGGCGAGACTGTCACATGCTGAGAGAATGGAGCGGTTGGGCTTGTATAGAAGGATGAGAGGGGATCTTATTGACACATATAAGATTATTAAGTGTTTGGACACGCTAGAGGCAGGAAACATGTTCCCGATGTTGGGGGAGTCCAGAACCAGGGGCCACCTTTTAAGAATAAGGGGTAAGCCATTTAGAATGGAGACGAGGAAACACTTTTTCACACAGAGAGTTGTGAGTCTGTGGAATTCTCTGCCTCAGAGGGCGGTGGAGGCCAGTTCTCTGGATACTTTCAAGAGAGAGCTAGATAGGGCTCTTAAAGATAGCGGAGTCAGGGGATATGGGGAGAAGGCAGGAACGGGGTACGGATTGGGGATGATCAGCCATGATCACATTGACTGGCGGTGCTGGCTCGAAGGGCCGAATGGCCTACTCCTGCACCTATAGTGAGGAGTACAGGAGTACATCTTACAAAGAACATGTAAGGTGTGAAAAGGACAGATCAACGCACACGATCATCAAGGAAATGGAGAACGGTTGATTGTTGGATGAGTGGAAGGTGACAAACAGTAAAATTAATCAGGAGGAACGAGTCGGAGAACTACGGTGGGGAGGTATGAAGATACAATTAAAGATACATCATCGACCAGGTTCCTCAATATCCATTCAGCCCCTTTAATGTTTTACTGCGCATTATTTACCAATATTATTCATTGCCTCCACATCTTATTCAGAAGTGAGAAATAGAGATTAGTAATGTGTGGGAAGGAACTGCAGGTGCTGGTTTACACCAAAGGTAGACGCAGAATGCTGGAGTAACTCAGCGGGACAGGCAGCATCTCTGAACACCTCCGCTCAGTCCACCTAGTCCTATCTGATCTTCCGGTTGCCAAACACTTTAACTCCCCCTCCCATTCCCACACCGACCTTTCTGTCCTGGACCTCCTCCACTGCCAGAGTGATGCCCAGTGCAAATTGGAGGAACACCACCTCATATTTCACTTGGGCAGCTTACACCCCAGTGGTATGAACATTAACTTCTCTAACTTCAAGTAGCCCTAGCATTCCCTCTCTCTCCATCCCTTCTCCGACTAGTTCCGTTGCCCTCCTGGTTTAATTTTACTGTGCGTATGCCTTGCTGTCACCTTCCCCTCTGCTAACAAAGATTCATGCTACATTTTCCTTGAGCTTCGTCCCCTTTGATCGCTCGGTTTCACACCTTACCCTTCCATATCTCTACGTCACCCTCTCTCAGCCTGAAGAAGGGTCTCGACCCGAAACGACACCCATTCCTCCTCTCCAGAGATGCTGCCTGTCCCGCTGAGTTACGCCACCATTTTTTGTGTCCTATCTTCAGCGATTAGTAATATTCTGTGCTGGCTCGCGGGGAACTTTCCCTGAAGGACGCTAACTTGAGATGCTTGTAATGAATGCATTTGTCGAAATTTGTTGCCAGACCGATCTTTGATCTACTAATAATTGGGAAACGTTTGATGAATTAGAGAAGGGAAATAAATGAGGTAATCTACGGGCAGGACTCGAAAATTGGTAGAACAAAATGATTTTTCAAGGGGAATTAAATTGTTCATGCACTGATTCAGAAATGGAGCAATAAATGGGAGAAAAATAAATAGAACTGCCACTCCTTCGACATAATCACATGCCAATAAACCAGAGGTGTTGGTGGATTAATTGGGAGCATTATGATTAGTTACATGAGAGCGAGGAAATGAGAGCGTGGTAAAGGGCATTATGCAGAGATAACTATTAGCAACGTAAGTGACGAAAACGCCAAAGCTACTCAAGAAACATGGGCAGGGGGAATAAACTTTGCAAACATGAGGGTGGACATAACAATTTCAGTTTAGTTTAGTTTAGTTTAGGGAAACAGCGCGGAAACAGGCCCTTCAGCCCACCGAGTCCTCGCCAACCAGCGATCCCCGCACATTAACACTATCCTACACACACACACACACTAATAGTAGTTGACCCCTCTCGGTCATGACTGACCATGGGTGATGCATCCTGGGCGACCAATGTCATATGGAGGACAGGCTGTTGCCCATGCAGCACGTCCCCCCTCTCCACGTCGCTGATCGATCCAAAGGAACAACAGGGCCGTTACAGTTTGGCACCAGCGCCTTCGCAGGAGCTGCCAGAGCAAGGTTGTAGACAACGACGAACTGCCTTAGGGGCTCCGACTCCGGATTTTCTTGAGGTTTACTCCTGGAGCGTTTTCCATGACTGGATATGGCCACAAGGCAGTGGAGGTTTTAAATCAATGTACACACACTACATTTACACACTTACACCAAGCCAGTTAACCGACAAACCTGTACATCTTTAGAGCGCGGGACGAAACCGAGGATCTCGGAGAAAACCCACGCGGGTCACGGGGAGAATGTACAAACTCCGTACGGACAGCACCCGGAGTCGGAATCGAACCCGGGTCTCTGCGGCTGCAAGCGGTGTAAGGCAGCAACTCTACCGCTGCGCCACCGTGCCGCAGAACCCCAAATCGTACACAGGAATGCCGAATAACACCAGGTAGATTCCAAAAATAAAAATAGAATATTATAAATAGCACGCACAGAGACCAGTTTGTTTCAAAATGCCATCGATATAACAAGATTGGTAATAAACTGCACAAGAAGGAAAAACTAGATGCTCAAAATTTAATGAGCAAACAATATGCCCGGATATTAGATTACTCGGTGTATTGTTTTCCATACCAAATGATTGCATTTATATGAAAAATAAAACATGAAAGCTTGGAGATTTATAATTCATAGATTTCATTCGAGCTTTTCCCTTTTGTTTCATGAACAATGTATGTGGGGGACACAGGACTTGATCATTTGTTGTGTGCTAACCAGCCAGCGGAAAGACTACACGTGATTGCAATCGAGCCGTCCACAGTGCACAGATACAGGGTAAAGGGAATAACGTTTAGTGCAAGGTAAAGTCCAGTAAAGTCCGATTAAAGATAGTCTGCGGTCGACAACAATGCTGGAGAAACTCAGCGGGTGAGGCAGCATCTATGGAGCGAAGGAATAGGTGATGTTTCGGGTCGTCCCGAAGTAGTCACCTATTCCTTCTCTCCATTGATGCTGCCTCACCCGCTGAGTTTCTCCAGCATTTTTGTCTACCTTCGATTTTTCCAGCATCTGCAGTTCCTTCTTAAACAAAGTTAGTCTGCGGGTCTCCAATGAGGTGGATTAGGAAATGAAAATATGAATAGCTCAAAAAACGGGTTTGTTTTTATCAGCAATAAAGATTGAATGAGTGTCTGAGTGCGAGTGCTTTGCTTGTCCTAACATTTTCTTTATTAGAAGATTTCTTTAGTCAGAGGGTGGTGAATCTGTGGAATTCGTTGCCACGGAAGGCTGTGGAGGCCAAGTCAGTGGATATTTTTTAAGGCGGGGATAGATAGATTCTTGATTCTTCATAGATTCCTGATGAACAGGTGTCAGGGGTTATGGGGAGAAGGCAGGAGAATGGGGTCAGGAGGGAGAGATGGTTCCGCCATGATCGAATGGCGGAGTAGACTTGCTGGGCCGAATGGCCTCAGTCTGCTCCTATAACATATGAACATAAGAATCCCTCACAGGAAAAGTGGCGACATGCTTTTCAAGAAGAAATTGCAAGGAGTGGGTGGGAGGGGACTGGCGGTGAGTGGCATGAGGTGCATCGCACACAAGACAGACATAGCGACATCTTTAATAACAAATTAGTCTCGTTCAATAATCTGTAACACATATTCTTCATTGAATATTCATACAATAATATGCTTTCAAAGAAACTCATTAAAGCAGCAGATTAAATTTTTCGAAAGTGCTTTAATTTAAAAATATATGCCTATCAGGATTAATGTTAAAAATCAAATTATTATTACGAAGGCAGTAGTCACTGTGCATTAGTATAAGTAAAAACTATTTTCCTAATTCTCTGTATTTCCATTTATTTAGAAAAATGACAGCATACATTTCCAAGTTTATTAACTTTTCAAAAATAATGAGCCACATTTCATCTTTATTACCATTTTGTGGGAGAAAAATGAAGATATGAAATTGTCTTTTTTTTTGTTGCAGAAATTAAAGCTTACCAGTTCTGGTTTCAATGGCTCGTAAAAGGAGGCAATATTGGTTATTGTTGAAAGCTTTCACACAGAGAGTGGTGAGTCCGTGGAATTCTCTGCCTCGGAGGGCAGTGGAGGCAGGTTCTCTGGATACTTTCAAGAGAGAGCTAGATAGGGCTCTTAAAGATAGCGGAGTCAGGGGATATGGGGAGGAGGCAGGAACGGGGTACTGATTGTGGATGATCAGCCATGATCATATTGCATGGCTGTGCTGGCTAGAAGGGCCGAATGGCCTACTCCTGCATCTATTGTCTATAAATACAAGACTGAATGGAGAATGGAGCGATATGGACCTTGTGAAAGTGGATGAGATCAGTTTGTCTTTGACACAAACATTGTGGACCGAAGGATTTGTTCCTTTGCTGTACTATTTCATGTTCTAAGGTAGACAAAAGTGCTGGAGAAACTCAGCAGGTGAAGCAGCATCAATGGAGCGAAGGAATAGGTGACGTTCCGGGTCGAGACCTTTCTTCAGATCTCCCAGTATCTGCTTATTGTAAAAATCGGGGATCAGGATTTTGGGGGGCCATAAAAGACCTGGGTTCGATCCTGACTACGGGTACTGTCTGTGCAAGTAACCAATTTCCTTCACTCCATAGATGCTGCCTCACCCGTTGAGTTTCTCTAGCACTTTTGTCTACCTTCAATTTTTCCAGCATCTTAAACATTTCATGTTCTATGTCACTGCCTACCATTTTTCCAAAAGCGCCTTTTGTATCAATTATTTACAATACGATACGATAGAACATTATTCAACCCTGAAGGGAAATTGATCAGCCAACAGTCATAAAACACAACGAGATACATGGAACATGAAATTAAAGTGACAAGTTGAAAGTCCAAGATTGGGGATGTGCAAAGATTGGGGAGGGGGGGGGGGGAGTCAGTCTAAATGAGTGACGTTTCGGGTCAGGACCCTTCTTCCCATCTCCTCTCTGGAGATGCCACCTGACCCGCTGAGTTACTCCAGCACTGCCTATCTTTGGTATAAACCAGCATCTGCAGTTCTTTGTTTCTACATAGAATAAGAGAGCAGGGGAACAGGCCCTTCAGCCCATAATGTCTGTGCTGAACATGATGTCAAGCTAAAGACATCTCCTCTGCCTGCACAGGACCGACACCCCACCATTCCTGTCTAACAGCCTCTTAAATGCACCAGTCGTAGCTGCCTCCACTGCCACCCCCGCCAGGCACCAACCATGCTATGTGTAACAAAACTTGACCGCACATCTAATTAAACTTTATCCCTCGTACCTTACAGCCACGCCCCCTAGTCTTACCCTGGGACCAATGTTGTGACTGTCTTCTCTATCCACCTGCAGCCCACAGAAAGATTATAGCACAATACCTTTCCCGGCATACGTGCTGATTCAAGGTTTCGCCTTGCGCCCATTTCACTGACCCAAAATCCATTTTGACTCCGCTAGTAAAGTCTATGATTAGTTGAGCTCGAAGTCCCAGAACATATTAAGTTTAATTTCACAGCAAAACACAAAGTGCTGGAGGAACTCAGCAAACCAGGCAGCATCTGTGAAGACAGGTGAGTTTTCAGACTGATTGGAGTGGGGGGGGGGGGAGAAGCTTGGCAAGTGATAGGTGGATACAGGTGAGGGGGGCAGATGGGTGGAGTAAGTGACAAAGTCTCGAGGTGAAAAGGAGAAACGTCGCCTATCCATTCCCTCCACAGACGCTGCCTGACCCGCTGGGTTACTCCAGCACTTTGTGTCCTTTTCTGTAAATCAGCATCTGCAGTTCCTTGTCTCCATGTGTCCATTCCCTCCACAGACGCTGCCTGACCCGCTGAGTTACTCCAGCACTTTGTGTCCTTTTCTGTAAATCAGCATCTGCAGTTCCTTGTCTCCATGTGTCCATTCCCTCCACAGACGCTGCC
>OY740802.1:4050193-4182693 GCA_963514005.1 Raja brachyura
TTTGGAGTGTGGGAGGAAACCCACGCGGTCACGGGGAGAACGTACAAACACTGTACGGACAGCGCCCGTGGTCGGGATCGAACCCGGGTCTCCGGCGCCTCAACCTCTGTCCGGCAGCAACTCTGCTGCTGCGCCACCCACACTGTGTGACCTTTGACCAGAAAATAGTAGGCCACTCGTCCCCTCAAGCCATGCTATACGATCACAGCTATTTTATACCAGCCTCAACTCCACTGGTATCCTCTCCTCTTCCCGAAACCCGCAATTCCTTAATCCTTTAAATATTTGTCTGTCTCACCATAAATATTCTAATTAAGTTTCTGCTACACCTAGTTCCAATTTTTAACGCTAAGCAAATATCCTATTGGCCTTTCTTTCCCCCTTCAGATTGGTTACACGTGTCCTGGAATTTTATTTTCTGGGTATTGCAGGACAATTTTGGAATAGTGTCACACGGTCACACTGCGTGGAAGCAGGCCCTTCAGCTCAACTGGTGCTGACCAGCAGGTCCCATCAAAGCTAGTCCCATTTGCTCACAGATGGCCCATATCCCTCTAGACAGTTCCCATCCATGTACCTGTCCAAGTTTCCGTTTAAACTTGTTATTATAGAGCATTGTAGGGCGGTACGATGGCACAGTGGGTAGAGTTGCTGCCTCACAGCGCCAGAGACCCGGGTTCGATCCTGACTACGGGTGCTGTCTGTACGGAGTTTGTACGTTCTCCCCGTGACTCCAGTTTCTCCCCACACTCCAAAGACGTGCAGGTTCGTACGTTAATTGGTTTCGGTAAAAAAAAATTGTAAATTGTTCCGTGTGTGTAGCATAATGTTGGTGAACGGTGTGGTCGCTGGTCGGCGCGGACTCGGTGGGCAGAAGGGCCTGTCTCCATGCGGTTTTTCTAAATTCCATTAAAGTATTGGGAAGTATATATGGAGATAAAGTTTTAATTTGTATTTTCCTGTGTTAGGTGATTGTGAGTTTATCAAATTGGGGAGCTTAAATGATAAGGGGATTCTTCAATGGGCCGGCTAAAGAAATGTTGCTATCTCAGCCGGCCAAATCAATGGCATGAGGAAAAAATCTGTCTTATTTTCCCTTTGGCACAAGATGCTGTGGTGTCTTGTGCCAAATTTAATAATCTGGAACAGCTTATTAAACTGTTCCAGATAGGCGACGTTTCGGGTCGAGACCCTTCTTCAGACTATCGCCTTCGCTCCTTAGATGCTGCTGCACCCGCTGAATTTCTCCAGCTTTTTGTGTTCCAGATATATGTTATTTATTGGGTATGAAGCAATGTGCATTAAGGGGAGTAATTGGAGTTTAATTAATTAATAGAATTGGGTTGAGGGATGACATAATCAATTCCTGTTCCTTGGTGATATTTGGAGGGTGAGCTCTCCTCATTATTTGTGCAATATGTCTTTTATATTCCTATTGGAAAACGCAGAGTTTCCTATAAGTCTTTTGCTATTACGACTGGGTGTGGCACTGTGGTGCAGTTGGTCGAGCTGCTGCCTCACTGCGCCAGTGACCCGGGTTCGATCCTGTCCTCTGCTGCTGACTGTGTGGAAGATAGCGTCATACGGCACGGGAATAGGCCCTTCGGCATTTGGCCCTAATCCCTCGAAACCTTTGTTATCCATGTATCTGTCCAAAAGTCTCTTAAATGCTGTGATGGTGCCTGCCTCAACTACCTCCTCTGACAGCACATTCCACACACCCACCACCCTCTGTGTGAAAATGTTGCCCCTTGGGTTCCTATTACATTCCCGGGATGGCGGGTCTCTCATATGCAGAGAGAATGGAGCGGCTGGGCTTGTATACTCTGGAGTTTAGAAGGATGAGAGGGAATCTCATTGTAACATATAAGATTGTTAAGGGCTTGGACACACTAGAGGTAGGAAACATGTTCCTGATGTTGGGGGAGTCCAGAGCCAGGGGCCACAGTTTAAGAATAAGGGGTACGCCATTTAAAACGGAGATGAGGAAACACTTTTTCTCACAGAGAGTGGTGAATCTGTGGAATTTTCTGCCTCAGATGGCGGTGGAGGCCGGTTCTCTGGATGCTTTCAAGAGAGAGTTTGATAGGGCTCTTAAAAATAACGGAGTCAGGGGATATGGGGAGAAGGCAGGAACGGGGTACTGATTGTGGATGATCAGCCATGATCACATTGAATGGCGATGCTGGCTCGAAGGGCCAAATGGCCGACTCCTGCACCTATAGTCTATTGTCTATTGTCTAAATCTTTCCTCTCGCTGCTGAAACCTCTGGTACTTGATTGCCCAACCCTGTGCATCCACCCTATCTGTTTCCCTCATCAGCTTGTACACCTCTATAAACCCAGTCCTTTATTTCCTGTGCCTTGACCCCACCATTTGTGTAAAGATAAATAAAGTTTTGCCTGGTCGTCCCGTTAAAGGAAGGATGTGGAGGCTTTGGAGAGGGTGCAGAAGAGGTTTACCAGAGTGTCAGCTCCAGCGAGACGTTGGATAGATCGAAGATTGTTTTCCCTGGAACGTTGCAGGTTGAGTGGAGACTTGACTGTAGTATGTTCAATTGTGAGAGTCATGGATAGGGTAGACAGTCAGAACCTTTCCTCCCAGGGTGGAGATGTCCAACATTAGAGGGTGTGAGGGGGCAAATATAACGGAGATGTGCGGGACAAGTTTATTTTACACAGAGGGTGTTGGGGACCTGGAGTGCGCTGCCAGGGGCGGTGGTCTGGACAGATAGGACAGTGGCGTCCGCGAAGCTTTTACATTGGAACGTGGATATGCAGGGAATGGAGAGATATGGACCACTTGCCAACAGAAGAGTGAAGAGAGTTTTATTGTCATGTGTCCCAGATAGGACAATGAAATTCTTGCTCCCTGCAGCACTTTTCTTGCGACTTTTCTTGTCGTGTCCCCCGACACTGTCTCCGTCTGTGCTGAGGCCCGAATGGCGGAGCTGGCGGCCTCCAGCTTCCAGCGGCGGCGGCACGGCTTTCGGAGCTTCAGCGACGGCCTGGCTTCGGAGCTGCGATGCTCCAGCGACAGCCTGGCTTCGGGGATGCGGTGCTCCAGTGGCGTTCCGGCGGCGACCTGGTTTTCGGGAGCTGCGGTGCTCCAGCGGCGACCTGGCTTTGGAGCTGCGGTGCTCCAGCGTTCCGGCGGCGGGCCCTGTGGCGGTGTTCCGGCGTTCCGGCGACGGTGGTGGCGGCGGCCCGGTTTCGGAGGCTCGGTCGCGGGCCTGGCGGACGGCAGCATCGGAGGCCTGGATCTCCTCAGCGCAGAGGGAGAACAAGGAGGGAAGAAGACAGAGACTCTAAGACTTTTGCCTTCCACCACAGTGAGGAGGTGTTTGGTGAACTCACTGTGGTGGGTGTTAATTTTGTGTTTATTGTGTGGTTTTGTTATTTTTATATATGTATGACTGCAGGCACGAAATTTCGTTCAGACCGAAAGGTCTGAATGACAATAAAGGCATTTCATTCATTCATTCATGCACAACAGAATATGTAAACTTAGTACAAAATGGAAGATAAAAGTTCAATGTGTCTATAGACCATATATATAAACAATAAATAACAAAGCAGGTGAGATTAGTTCTGCTCGGCATCATGTTCAGTACAAACCTAGTGGGCCGAAGGGCCTGTGTACTGTTCTTTGTTCTATGGTGTACAAGTTCAGTGATGGTCGGTCAAAATAACCCACGTGCACAGAAGACTGTTACTTGTATATTTTTAGAATATTGTCAGCTGTTTTTCTTTCCCTATTACTAGTTGGCTGAACCTGAATCGATTGTGTCTCTTGCAGATGAGAAGTCGCTAATGGAGCGACTTGATGGAGGAGGTGATGGGAACGGGGATATCCATGTCGTCAGCAGAATATGACTCAGCTGCTTCATTCACCTCAAGTGGATTCAACTCCATCAACTTACATAAGAATATAAATAGGAGACGCGATGATCATCTTTAACATAATCTTCGGTAAGTACTCAACCTGCCGAACTCAACCTGAAATTAAAATATGGAAATGTGGAGAAGCTGTACTCAATTGATTGGAAGATGCAGCGTAGAAACAGGCCCTTCGGCCCACCGGGTCCATGCAGACCATTGATCACCCGTTCGTACTTCTTCTATGTTATCTCACTTTCTCCTCCTCTCGGTCCGCAATAACCAACCTGATCTCCCGGTGGCTCAGCACTTCAACTCCGCCTCCCATTCCAAATCAAACCTTTCTGTCCTGGGCCTCCTCCATGGCCAGAGTGAGTCCCACCGCAAATTGGAGGAGCAGCACCTCGTATTTCGCCTGGGTAGTTTACACCCCAGCGGTATGAACATTGACTTCTCCAATTTCAGGTAGTCCCTGCTGTCTCCCTCTTTCCCCTCCCCTTCCCAGCTCTCCCACAGCCCACTGTCTCCGCCTCTT
Source organism: Raja brachyura (assembly GCA_963514005.1). Next base: position 4,054,608 of record OY740802.1, read on the forward strand.
CCTTTCTTCGTCCCGCCCCCTCCCCCCTCCCCCCCCCCACCCCCGACATCAGTCTGAAGAAGGGTCTCGACCCGAAACGTCACCTATTCCTGCTCTCCATAGATGCTGCCTCACCCGCTGAGTTTCTCCAGCATTTTTGTCTACCTTCACTTTCTCATCCCCTGCTACACACCAGGGGCAATATTGCAGAGGGACGATTAGTCTACAAAGCCCGCACGTCTTTGGGCTGTGGGAGGAAACGGGAGCACTCGGAGGGAACCCCCGCGGTCACCGGGAGAACGATACAAACTCCACACAGACTGCACCCGAGGTCGGGATCGAACCTGGGTCTGTGGCCCTGTGAGGCAGTGACCACCACGCTGTGCCATCGTGCTGCCCATTCATCCGCATTCTTTGCGATTAGGGTTGCACGATCAATCCTCAAAACTGCCTGTATATCCCCTTGAAGTTTGTTCTCATTAGTTCAACCTTATCCTTCGCAGTTCTGAGAGACAAGCTAAGTTGGAAATATCAAGAGTGTTTCCACAGCTGCTCTGAGATCAAGAATACATGGGGCTGTTACTATTAAAATATCCGCAGCGAATCTCAGAAGTTACCGCAAGGACACTATCCATAATGTCTTCATTATAGCTTAGTTTAGAGATACAGCATGGAAACAGGCCCTTCGGCCCACTGGGTCCGCACCGACCAGCGCTGTGAGGCAGCAGCTCTACCACTGCGCCACTGTGCAGAAATCTGATTTTTGTCAAATGTGACTTTGAAAGATAAATTTCACCATCAAGGTGTTTGTGAATCAGTTTGGAGACGAGTGTCAGAAGATAGACTCAGTGGGCCTGTTTCCACGTTGTATCTCTAACTAAACTCAAGCAAGCTAAAGATGGACAAAAATGCTGGAGAAACTCAGCGGGTGAGGCAGCATCTATGGAGTGAAGGAATAACTATTGCTTCGTTCCACAGATGCTGCCTCACCCGCTGAGTTTCTCCAGCATGTTTGCCTACCTTCGATTTCTCCAGGATCTATTTCAAGCAAGCTAAATGTGTAGGAAGGAACTACAGATGCTGGTTTAAACTGAAGATTGACACACATTGCTGGAGTAACTCAGGCAGACTCTGGAGAGGAGGAGCGGAGGAGCGGATGACGTTTCAGGTCGAGGCCCTTCTTCTGCTTTCCTGCTGAGCTAACCCAGCATTGTGTGTCTATCGGGGGTTACACAAAAAGCTGGAGAGACTCAGCGGGTGCAGCAGCATCTAAGGAGCGAAGGAGATAGGCGACGTTTCGGGTCGAGACCCTTCTTCAGACTGGTCAGGGATCAGGGAAACGAGAGATATAAACAGTGATGTGGAGAGATAAAGAACAATGAATGAAAGATATGCAAGAAAGTATCGATGATAAAGGAAACAGGCCATTGTAAGCTGTTGTAGTGTGAAAATGAGAAGCTAGTGCGACTTGGGTGGGGGAGAGATAGAGAGAGAGGGAATGCCAGGGCCCGAGGGCTGAGGGAGAGGTGGGAAGGGGAGGAGACAGCCTGGGTTAACAGAATTGAGAAAATTCAATGTTTAAGCCCAGAGGATGCAGACTCCCCAAGTGGAATATGAGGTGCTGTTCCTCCAACTTGCGGTGTTGCTCACTCTGGCCGTGGAGGAGGCCCAGGACTGAGAGGTCGGATACGGAATGGGAGGGGGAATTGAAGTGCTGAGCCACCGGGAGGTCGGGTTGGTTATTGCGGACCGAGCGGAGGTGTTCGGCGAAACGATCGCCCAGCCTCCGCTTGGTCTCACCGATGTAGATCAGCTGGCATCTGGAGCAACGGATGCAGTAGATGAGGTTGGAGGAGGTGCAGGTGAACCTCTGTCGGACTTGGAAGGACTGCTTGGGTCCATGAAAGGAGCGGATGGGGGAGGTGAAGGGACAAGAGTAGCATCTCTTGCAGTTGCAAGGGAAAGTGCCCGGGGAAGGGGTGGAGCGGGAGGGAAGGGAAGAATTGACAAGGGAATTTTGTGTCTATCATTATGTGTTTAAACCAGCATCTGTGGTTCCTTCCTGCACATTGGAGATGAGTGTGTTTAAGTGTGGGCCATTGAATGTTATTTGCTGTGTGTGCGTCGGTAACTCACACAGGTGTCGATCGTGACATTTACTTGTCACACACGGCAACGTATTCTGATCCGCACCCAATTCCAGATTTCTTTCACTCTGTCAGAAGTTGCCACTTTGGAGAAAGATATTTCGCTTCAAGACCACACATCTCTCGCCAGCTCCGTCTTTGATGCAAGAAGTACAAAGAAGGCCTTGGCTTCTGGCCACTGCTTCCTGTCCCTGCCAGCTGTTGAGCAAGTCCAGGGTAAATATCAAAAAGTCGTGACTAAGAGGGGAGAAAAGTTTCGATGCTACTGATTTGTGTGAAATGATGCCTTCATTCAGCCGAAAGGCACCAAGCTCAATCCAATGTTAGAAATGACTCGATGTACACATTTTTTTAAATCCTCGACATAAATAGAAAGCAACTGTCGATTTTTCTCAAGCAAAATAAATGAACTGAAGACTGTTAGACATTTTTAACAATCATTCAGGTTATTTATCGACTCCAAAGAAAATATCCCGACTTGATACGTTTTTGGGGACATTGTGAAACTCGTCTCCAAACCTGGACCCCGCAACACTTGTCAAAAGTACACAAAGTTGTGTTTTAACTTCACTGCAGAGTCACAAGACTTAAAATAAGCGCTTTTTTATTTCTCAACCTGACAAAGTAAAATTGAGTAGAATGCAGCCAGTGTGACTGTGGACAAACTTGGCTTCTGTGTCCCAACCCCAGAGTGAGACACCCTTTGTGTACATCCTTTGTCCTTTACAAATTAAACTCGGGAACTTAAATTTAGTGTCAGTAAGGAGAGAAATATTTAGAAAACGGGATTTCTTCGCTTTTGAAATTCCCTGATAACATGGGGGATAATTTAAAAAAAAACATTACTGAGTTTCACTGACTGTCTGATGTTAAGTTTTTTTTAATTTTTCTGTTTTAAAAACTTTCTCTGACTGTGTTATGTTAACTTTTTTTTTAATGTTACTATGTTATCAAAGAACTCCAGCAGCAAAGAAATGCAATTTTCCAAAATATTTATTTATTTTCTGATGCTAAATTTAAATTCCCAATTTAACATATTTTGTGGGAAATGTTGGCTTTTGTATTTTGCAATTTAAGAGAAATTGAGATAACCACTTCCTTGAGCCAAAACAATCAAATATCAAATATTTTAACGTTTGATACCCTTTATATCTGTTTAACATAATGGTTTGTACTGAAATTCCATTGTATATTTTGGCTTTTATTTTTTATTTTTCTGTTGCAAAATCTGAACAGTGCTAAGAAAGCAAATGGCATGTTGGCCTTTATAACAAGAGGGGTTGAGTATAGGAGCAAAGAGGTCCCTCTGCAGTTGTACAGGGCCCTAGTGAGACCACACCTGGAGTGTTGTGTGCAGTTTTGGTCCCCTAATTTGAGGAAGGACATTCTTGCTATTGAGGGAGTGCAGCATAGGTCCACAAGGTTAATTCCCGGGATAGCGGGACTGTCATATGCAGAGTGAATGGAGCTGCTGGGCTTGTATACTCTGGAGTTTAGAAGGATGAGAGGGGATCTTATTGAAACATATAAGATCGTTAAGGGTTTGGATACGCTAGAGGCAGGAAACATATTTCCGATGTTGGGGGAGTCCAGAACCAGGGGCCGCAGTTTAAGAATAAGGGGTAAGCCATTTAGAACGGACACGAGAAAACAGTGGTGAGTCTGTGGAATTCTCTGCCTCAGAGGGCGGTGGAGGCCGGTCCTCTGGATACTGAGAGCTGGATGAGGCTCTTAAAGATAGCGGAGTCAAGGGATATGGGAGAGAAGGCAGGAGCGGGGTACTGATTGGGGATGATCAGCCATGATCACGTTGAATGGTGGTGCTGGCTTGAGGGGCCGAGTGGCCTACTCCTGCACCTATTGTCTAAAACAACAAATGCACAAATGGCAAAGGACCTCCAATGTAACAGTTGTTTCAGAAACAAAAAAATTGCAGATGCTGGTTCATACCAAAGATAGACACAAAGTGCAGGAGTAACAAGCTAATGGGCCTGACCCACTTAGACGATTCTTTGGGCGACTACAGGCGACTGACGCAAAATTTTCAACATGTTGAACATTTGTTGGCGACAATGTTTGCTGTCTTAGGTTGTCGTAGGTTATCGCCAGGTGTGGTAGGTGAATTTCATTAAAACTAGTCCCTGGCAGTCGCCTAAGAGGGACAGGCCCTTAAAGAAAGGTCCCAACCAGAAAGGCCACCCATCCTTTTTCTCCAGAGATGCTGCCTAACCCGCTGAGTTACTCCAGCACTGTGTGTGTGTGTGTAAGTTAATTTTATCAAATAAACAGATATTGATTGTCTTCCTGGCTGCAGTCAGTTATGGCCATAATTTATACAATAACCAATTTCATTCCTTAAAAGATTGAAGAATTTTGGAAGTACATTGTGTGCAGATCTGTTAAATCATTTAATCCCAGTCTTTTTATGTTTATTTATTAAATAGCATCCAAATTAACCTCCTGCCGTTACGACAGCGTAGAGAAACTTTGTAAATTTCCCAATGATATCGGTGAAGTTCAAAAGCCAGAAAATCCAGTTTTCCAAATATTTCTTTCTGTACCGACATTAAATTTAAATTCCCAATTTAAACTTGTGAGGAACACAAAAGATTTTGTGTCCAAAGCCATGAAAGGAATAGATCGGGTCTCTTGCCCAGAGTAGGGGAATCGAGAAGCAGCAGACGTAGGTTTAAGGTGAGGGCGGGGAGAAAGATTTAATAGGAACCCAAGGAGTAACTTTTTCACACATAGAGGGGTGGGGGTATGGAACGAGCTGCCGGAGCAGGTAGTTGAGGCGGGGACTATTGCAATGTGTAAGAAACATTTAGACAGGTACTTGGATAGGTTAGGTTTAGAAGGATATGGGGCATACTAAGGCAGGTGGGACCATCCATGTTCTCCAGAGATGCTGCCTGACCCACTGAGATACTCCAGCACTTTGTGTCCATTTCTACTGCAGTATTGGCATCATGTATGTTTCTTGGCTTCCCAAGTAAAGCTTTCTTTCAATGGATGTGCACTGCTCCAGTGGCCTATAGCTGATACATGGCTCCGTTCAGTTACTTAAACCTGCGTGTGATATCATTTGTGCATTCAGAAGCTGTGAAAAAGAGTTGTCAAATGCTTTTGAATGGACTGTATTATTTTCATTGTATGGCAGAAAGTCAGGCAACAACTTAGTCTGCTCAGTTTTCACCATCAGCTGATGTTGGCAAAGTTGTTGGCAGTGCCGTTCTGTATAATTGGTTTGCAGTTATACGTGTCGGAGTTATGCGGTTCGGTAAGATTTTTTAAAATGTTATTAAATAATGCATTTTAAATTGATTATTAAAGCTGTTTAAGGAATTGTTTATTTGGTAGGAGAAAGCGTTCAGATTGCCCCATCAAATTTCCATGTTCGATTTAGATGTACCTTTATACTCTGTGTAGGGAAAGCATCAGTATTTAGTTCAGTTTAGAGATACAGCCCGTAAACAGGCCCTTCGGCCCACCGAGCCCGCACTGACCAGCGTTAACGCTACCCGATACACACCAAGGGCAATTTATATCTATACCCCAAGCCAATTAACCCACAAACCTGTATGACTTTGGAGTGTGGGAGGAAACCGGAGCACCCGGAGAAAACCCACGCAGGTCCTGGGGAGAACGGACAAACTCCGTGCAGACAGCAACCGTAGTCGGGATCGATCGCGGGTCTCTGGCGCTGTGAGGCAGCAACTCTACCGCTGCGCCACCCATTTGGGAGCTCGGCATGGCTGTGTGGCTTGGAGCTGATCAGCGTTCAGCAGCAGGCTGGCCGCTTCATCAGCACACGGAAAAGCGATCGTCTGCTATTTATGGTTAACTATCAATTGTTCATTTCAGCAGTTGCTGTGATTCTGGAAGTAGTTGGTGCACGCTGCAGTTTTTTTCCAAGTTGCAGAAATCCGCAGGGAGTAGTATGGATTTCTTTCAGATGCGAAGGCTTTTGCGTAAATTAGTTGCCCCAAACAATGAGAAAAGGACCCAAAGTGCTGGAGTAACTCAGCGGGTCAGGCAGCATCTGTGGAGAACATGGATAAACGATGTTTCAGGTCAGGATCTTCCTTCAGACCGAAAAAAGGGTCCCGACACTTGGGCGGCACGTGGCGCAGCGGGTAGAGCTGCCGGAGACCTGGGTTCGATCCTGACTACGGGTGCTGTCTGTACGGAGTTTGTACGTTGTCCCCGTGACCTCCCGGGTTGTCTCCGGGAGCTCCGGTTTCCTCCAACAGCCCAAAGGCGTGCGGGTTTGAAGGTTAATTGGCTTTGGTAAATACTAAATTGTCCCGAGTGTGTAGGATAGTGCTAGTGTCCAGGGTGATCACTGGTTGGCGTGGACTCTGTGGGCTGAAGGGCCTGTTTCCGTGCCGGATCTCTAAACTCTAAAAACACTAAGACCCGAAACGTCACCTATCCATGTTCTCCACAGATGCTGCCTGACCCGCTGAGTTACTCCAGCACTCTGTGAAACGTCACCTATCCATGTTCTCCACAGATGCTGCCTGACCCGCTGAGTTACTCCAGCACTCTGTGAAAAGTCACCTATCCATGTTCTCCACAGATGCTGCCTGACCCGCTGAGTTACTCCAGCACTCTGTGAAACGTCACCTATCCATGTTCCCCACAGATGCTGCCTGACCCGCTGAGTTACTCCAGCACCCTGTGCCTTATTTGGTAAACCGGCATCTGCAGTTCCTTGTGTCGCCACTCTCTGAGCCATGCTGAATATCCGGACGTTAGCTGTGGTGGGGGGGAAGGCTTTCAAATAACTTTTTGCTAATGCAGTTAAGATTTGCAGCGTTCATTTACTGCCTGGTTAGCTTTTATAAACAAGGGATTGGTGTCATTCGGACATGCTCAGCCTCCTCTGTGCATAATCAATCAGGTGCTGGAAAGACTGTGATTGCTTATCCAGAAACTCATCGCGTTTCATGCACTGATCACGTCCAGACATCAGATTATGGCCCTCATTTAAGAAGGAACTGCAGATGCTGGAAAATCGAAGGTGGGCAAAAATGCTGGGGAAACTCAGCGGGTGAGGCAGCATCTATGGAGCGAAGGAAATAGGCAACGTTGCCTATTTCCTTCGCTCCATAGATTATGGCCCTCACTTGTCCACGATCAACTATTGAGATTGGGGTGAAATTTCCCCACACCGCATTTAAAAATGTTGGGCTGCGTGATAGACCTCTACCATTACGCATCACTAGCAAAAATGCATGCAGTGTTCTAACCCATATCACTATGTTTCCCTCTCCCATGACTCTCAATCCGAAAAAAAGGTCTCGACCCGAAACGTCGCCCATTCCTTCTCTCCAGAGATGCTGCCTGTCCCGCTGAGCGTACCCCAGCATTTTGTGTCTATCTGCACTGTGCTGGACTTGCATTGTATTCAGACCCCTTCCTTCAGTTCCATCACTTTAAAATATGACATTTCGATTTTCTTTTTGAAAAAGATGGCAAATGTGAGAGAGAATATTTGGCAACGATTAAATTCAGCTTGTTTAAAATTAGTGAACATAGTCCACATCTTCAATTAGAATAATGACTTTGCTTCCTTGTTTCATAGGCCAGCATGAAAAATGGTAACAAATTTGTTGCGATAACCTTGCCAACATCCTATGAAAACTGCATTCGGAAAACAGCAATTGGTGAAAAACAGAAGGCGTCTGAGGACTCGAAAGCTCATTTTTTTTATTGAATAGAACTGAAGGTAAGGGACTGAACGCATTTTGTTCACATTTAATCTTTCTAAGATCAACTCAATTTAAACAGCACAGAAGTTTTGTTCTGACGTTAAAGATTGAAACCAACAAATTCTATATTGCTCACTAGTTTGAGTTATGTCTGTGCAAGCAGTTCTTACTTGTATAGCAGTTCCCGAAGGACCTGTCCCACTTTGCGATTGTTTCGACGACTGCAAACGCCAGCGACTGACGCCCTAAAAACCGTCAAGTTGTACGACACTGCGCGCCCCCGTCACGTCAAGCCACGACACTCCGCGTCACCGGCCTTCACAACACAAGAAGGTTACATCGCAGTATAATGATCACATTGGAAATTAACTTATCTACAACAAATCTAAAGCCAATAACTTTTTAACAAATAAATTGTATATTTAATGACAGCATCACGGGCATCGCCCGCAGGATAGCGCACGCCAGCGTGTGACAGGCCGCACGACCTGATAAGCCACACAGATGTCGCCTGAAGATTTTGAACATTCTAAAATCCAGGGGCGACAGGGAGACACCGCGCGTTACTACATGCGCCACCCCGTGTCACGCCCCGACAACGCTGCAACAACCTCTTTTCAGGCTGTCGCTGAAAATGCCGCCCAATTGGGGCAGGCCCGTTTAGATTTAGTTGTTTACCATTCGAGTCAAGAGTGTCATATGTCCCAGGTAGAACAATTAAACTCTTAAGGGCCTGTCCCACATGGGCGACCTAATCCGCGAGTTCTGGCGGGTTTGCCCTCGACTCATACTCGCAGTATGGTCGACTCTCATTCATGCTCGAGAGTGGTTTCCGCGTACTCGAAGCCTCAGCTAGATCGCGGCGTTTTTTCCAATATGTTGAAAAATGCCCACGAGTAAAACAAGGTCGCCAGGGAAAAAATCAATGTTTCTTCATAGTATTAGTCGCAGTAGGTCGGCATGTTAGTCGTAGGTAATCGAGGGTAGTCGTAGATAGTCTTCATCATAGTCGAAGGGAGGTCGAAGGAGGTCGTCTTCACTCTCCACTATTCTGTGTCCAAGTTTCCCAAAGTTAGTCATAGCTAGTCTTCGACATAGTTGAAGGAGGTCTTCAACATGACATTTCCTCAAACTCTCCTAAACTCTTCTAAACTCGCCAATTAGGCCGCCCAAGTGGGACAGCCCGTTTACTTGCAGCAGCACAACAGAATATGAAACTTCTAACTTTATAATTGACACTGAGCTTAAATTATTAGAAGAGTGAAAACCGTATGAAATGTAACTGGAACTTTGAGTGGCAACTGTACGGACAGTGAAGAATTGAGGTCGTCGATCTCTACTGTCTGTAGAAGCCTCAAATATTCACCGGTGAATAGTTTGTGTCAGGAAGGTGCAGGAATTGTAATCTTGTCTTGTTCAGAATTTCAGTTCATAAATTCGTACGTGATCGGCCATTTATGGCCCATTCGGCCCATCAAGTCTATTCCGCCATTCAATCATGGCTGATCTATTTCTCCCTCCTAACCCCACTCTCCTGCCTTCTCCCCATAACCCCTGACACCCAAACTAATCAAGAATCTCTCTATCTCTGCCTTAAAAATATTCATTGATTTGGTCTCCACAGCCTTTTGTGGCAAAGAATTCCACAGGTTAACTACTCTCTGACTAAAGAAATTCCGCCATCTCCTTCCTAAAGGAACGTCCTTTAATTCTGAGGCTGTGCCCTCTGCTCCAGACCAGACCATCACACAAACCAACCTCCCTTCCATTGACACCATCCACACTTGCCTCGGCAAGGCCAGCAGCATCATCAAGGACCAGTCTCACCCTGGCCATTCCCTCTTCATCCCTCTCCCATTAAGGCAAAAGGTACAGAAGTGTGAAAACAAACGCACACTCCAGATTCAGGGACAGTTTCTTCGCGGCTGTTATCAGGCAACTGAACCATCCTATCACCAACTAGAGAGCGGTCCTGAACTACTATCTACCTCACTGGTGACCCTCGGACTATTTTTGACTGGACTTTGCTGGCTTTACCTTGCACTAAACGTTATTCCATCATCGCGTATCTATACACTGTACATGGCTCAATTGTAATCATGTATTGACTTTCCGTTGAATGGTTAGCAGGCGACAAACGTTTTCTCACTGCACCTGGGTACAGGTGACAATAAATGAAACTGAACTACAAAACTGAACGACGAAAGTAAAAAGCTAAAACGTCACCAGACCGCAACGCAATACGCTGCACTGTTCACAATTGGAAATCCCACTGGACTTTTCCCAGGATGGACAGATCAAAAAACTAACTTTAAGGTAGACAAAAATGCTGGAGAAACTCAGCGTGAGGCAGCATCTGTGGAGCGAAGGAAAAGGTGACGTTTCGGGGGGGGGGGGGGGGGGGGGGTGGCGGGAAGAAGAAAGGAAGAGGCGGAGACAGTGGGCTGTGGGAGAGCTGGGAAGGGGAGGGGAATGAGGGAGAAAGCAAGGACTACCTGAAATTGGAGAAGTTAATGTTCGTACCGCTGGGGTGTAAACTACCCAAGTGAAATATGAGGTGCTGCTCCTCCAGTTTACGGTGGGACTCACTCTGGCCATGGTGGAGGCCCAGAACAGAAAGGTCGGATTCAGAATGGGAGGGGAAGTGGAAGTGCTGAGCCACCGGGTGATCAAGTTGGTTATTGCGAACTGTGCGGAGGTGTTGGGCGATGCGATCGCCAAGCCTACGCTTGGTCTCACCGATGTAGAGCAGCTGACACCTAGAGCAGCAGATGCAATAGATGAGGTTGGAGGAGGTGCAGGTGAACCTCTGCCGCACCTGGAAAGACTGCTTGGGTCCTTGAATGGAGTCGAGGGGGGAGGTAAAGCGACAAGTATAGCATTTCCTGCGGTTGCAAGCGAAAGTGCCCGGAGAGGGGGTGATTTGGGTGGTAAGGGACGAATTGACCAGGGGGTTACGGAGAGAGCAGTCTCTGTAGAAAGCAGAAAGGGGAGGAGATGGGAAGATGTGGCCAGTGGTGGGATCCCGTTGGAGGTGGCGAAAATGTCGGTGGATTATCTGTTGTATGTGACGGAACTTGCTGGCACCCGTCATAGTTGCAACCGGTCGCGGAAAAATTTCAAAATGTTGAAAAACCAGCGGCAACCAGAAAAAGGTACGATTCTTTGAGCGACTACTCATGTCACCATGCGACAAATTCAGAAAAAAAGGACGCACCTTTAGAGAGGAGATGAGGAAGAATTTATTTAGTCAGAAGGTGGTGAATCTGTGGAATTCATTGCGACAGAAGGCTGTGGAGGCCAAGTCAGTGGATATTTTTAAGGCAGAGATAGATAGATTCTTGATCAATAAGGATGTCAGGGGTTATGGTTAGAAGACAGGAACATGGTGTTGAGAGGGAGAGACAAATCAGCCATGATTGACAGGCGAAGTGGACTTGATGGGCCGAAGGGCCTGATTCTGCCCCTGTAATATATGAACTTGTGTCCCCAAACCCAAACTCAGTGGGTCAGGCAGCATCTGTGGAGGGAATGGACAGATGACGTTTTCGGCTCGGTACGCCTTCTTCACACAAGGAAGTCCTTCTATAGTTCCTTGTGTCCCTGGTGTCCTCCAGCACGTTGTGTTTTACTGAAGATTCCAGCACCTGGGGTGAAGCCTGTATGGCCGTGATTGGTTGTCCAAAGAGTCGTACCTTGTTCTGGTTGCCGCTGGATTTTCAACGTGTTGAACATTTTCGGCGACCTGCTGCGACTAATGACGGGTGCCGGCAAGTCGCCGAAAAAATCACGTAAGTGGGACAGGCCCTTAACTATATCATACTAGCTATATAACCATATAACAATTACAGCACGGAAACAGGCTTTCTCGGCCCTTCCAGTCCGTGCCAACCATTTATTTTCCCCTAGTCCCATCTACCTGCACTCAGACCATACCCCTCCATTCCCTTCCCGTCTATATACCTATCACTTTCAAATATGAGTTGACATTTTCTTTTCATAAACCATTTTAATATATTTTTCATTTAGAAAAAAAGTGTTACTTATATAGATTATAGCAGTGTTATTTTACTGATACTTACATTGTGTTCCTATGATTCTAATTATTCATCTTATGCTGCAAGACAATGGCTGTGAAATTTCCCTGCAAGGTCCCGCCACACTCATACTAACTGTGACCTCCTGGCATTTATTTCCATATTATTTTCATTGTGGTATTAATTCCTTGAAGATAAACATCTCACTGGAGTAATGAAGGGAGGTATTTCCAGCTTTGTTGCAAACAAAGTAATTTCAAGATGATGATTTTAGAGTCTTTGAGTGATACAGTGTGGAAACAGGCCCAACTCACCCACACCGGCCAACAAGTTCCATCTACACTAATCCCACCTGCCTGTGTCTGGTCCATATCCCTCCAAACCTGTCCTATCCATGTACCTGTCCAACTGTTTCTTAAACGTTGGGATAGTCCCAGCCTCAACGACCTCCTCTGGCAGCTTGTTCCATACACCCGCCACCCTCTGTGTGAAAAAGTTACCCCTCGGATTCCCATTAAATCTTTTCCCCTTCACCTTGAACCTATGTCCCCTGGTCCTCTATTCCCCTACTCTGGGTAAAAGACTAGCCGATCTATTCCTCTCATGATTTTGTAAACCTCTGTAAGATCTCCCCTCATCCTTTCAAAAATAAATCAAAATACTGCAGGTGCTGTGAAATCTGAAATAAAAATAGTGTGTGCCTGCTGACTATTCCAACATGTTCTTGATTTTATTTCATGGAGTTTTATACTATTTAATAGCCTTGTAAGTAAGTAAGTACATTTTATTTATATAGCACGTTTAAATCAACTCGCATTGAAACCAAAGTGCTTTACATCGAAGAAATAATTAAGTTTCCGTACATCCATAGAATTTTTTTTTAAAGAAAAGTGACACAACACATTATAGAATTCAACATGAATGTCCCCCCCCCCCCCCCCCCCCCCACCCCCCCACAGCAGAATCAAACTTTTCCACTGTGGGGAAAGGCATCAGAAAGTTTGAGTCTCTTCCTCTGTGATCACCCGAGGTCGGGGCCTATTTGAGGCCTCGCAGCCAGTCCGATATTTTCAGGCCCTCTTGCCGGATGATGGAACTCCGGCGTCGGGTGAACATTCCTCAGCGGCTTGGAAAGCGCGGAGCGGCCGCTTCCTCCCCGGAGACCGCGGCTCCCAAAGTCCTCGGGCCGCGCTGGTCAGAGCTCCGACTCTGGAGATCTCGGATCCCAGGCCCCGCGGTGTTTTAAATCCGTCTGGAATACAAACTCAGTGTGAACCCAAACTCTGTTGCAAGGAACTGCAGATGCTGATTTACAAAATAAATGACACACAAAGTGCTGGAGTAGCTCAGCGGGCCAGGCAGCATTCTGGAGAACATGGATAGACAATAGGCAAAAGGTGCAGGGTATCGGTCATTCGGCTCTTTGAGCCAGCACCGCCATTCACTGTGGACATGGCTGATCATTCACAATCAGTACCCCGTTCCTGCCTTCTCCCCATATTCCCTTACTCCGCTATCGTTAAGAGCTCGATCTAACTCTCTCTTGAAAGCATCCATAGAATTGGCCTCCACCACCCTCTGAGGCAGAGAATTCCACACTCACAACTCTCTGTGTGAAAAAGTGTTTCCTCGTCTCCGTTGTAAATGGCTTGCCCTTATTCTTAAACTGTGGCCCCTGGTTCTGGACTCCCCCAACATGTTTCCTGTATCTGGCTTGTCCAATCCCTTAATAATTTTATTTTTCAATAAGATCCCCTCTCATCCTTCTAAATTCCAGTGTATACAAGCCCAGTCGCTCCATTCTATGAGCCAATGACAGTCCCGCCATCCCGGGAATTAACCATGTGAACCTATGATGCACTCCCTCAATAGCAGGAATGACCAAAACTGCACACAATACTCCAGGGTGTGGTCTCACTAGGGCCCTGTACAACTGCAGAAGGACCTCTTTTCTCCTATACTCAACTCCTCTTTTTATTCTCTGCCTCAGAGCGTGTTGGAGGCAGGTTCTCTGGATGCTTTCAAGAGAGACCTAGATAGGGCACTTAAAAAAAGTGGAGTCAGGGGACATGGGGAGAAGGCAGGAACGGGGTACTGATTGGGGATGATCAGCCATGATCACATTGAATGGCAGTGCTGACTCGAAGGGCCGAATGGCCTACTCCTGCACCTATTGTCTATTAAGGCCAACAGGCCATTCGCTTTCTTCACTGCCTGTTGTACCTGCATGCTGAATTTCAGTGAAAGACCACATTTCAGGTTGGGTCCTTTCTCCTGATCCGAAACATCACCTATCCACGTTCTCCACAGATGCTGCCTGACCCGCTAAGTTACTCCAGCACTGTGTGAAACGTCACCTATCCACGTTCTCCACAGATGCTGCCTGACCCGCTGAGTTACTCCAGCACTCTGTGAAACGTCACCTATCCATGTTCTCCACAGATGCTGCCTGACCCGCTGAGTTACTCCAGCACTCTGTGGCTTTACTTTTTTTTAAAACAATCTTACTTCCTCAGTCATCCTCCTCTTTGTCCACCCGTGGTCGGGGCCTTTGAACCCTCCGCAGTCTCCGCTATGGGCGGCCCGATGTTTCAGGCCGTCTCGCCGTGATGATGAAACCCCGACGTCGGAACGGAGAACACACTCAGCGGCTTGGAGTTTCCGAATTGCGCGCTTCCTACCGGAGACCGCGGATCCCAAAGTCCACAGGCCGCGCTGGGCGGAGATTCAACACTGGCGGGCTTCGGCAAAAGATCCCAGGACTCCGCGATGGTAAAGTCAGCGCCGCCCGCGGCTGGAAGCCCCGCAGACCACAGCTCTACGATGTAAAAGCAGCTGGCCCGACGTTCCGGAGCTCCAACACGGCGACCTTAGTAAGGCATCGCCCGTTCTGCGATGGGATTCAGCGCTGTGCCGCTGCTGAAGCTGTGGCCGGTCTCCGGCAGGAAACGCCGCGCCAATCCAGATGGTAGGCCGCGAGGAAGGGGCAAAGATGCGACTCGGAGAAAGGACACGTCTCCAACCGGGAAGCGATTGAGAAAACGGTTTCCCCTCTTCTCCCCCCCCCCCCCCCCCACATAAAGAAACCTTATAAAACATATTTTAATACACTAAAAAATAACAAAAGGATGAAATGACGGACAGACTGCTGGCGAGGCCGCCACCCGATGAGATCATATGTACCATATGTAGAGTCAAGTCAAACTGATGTACAATGTCATAGAACATCAAGTTTAAATGTATTTTGTTACCAAAACCACATGTAACAAAAATATTTTGTTTAAGATGGAATTGCAGATGCTGGAAAAATCAAAAGTAGACAAAAAAATGCTGGAGAAACTCAGTGGGTGAGGCAGCATCTATGGAGAGGAGAGGAGTAGGCAACGTTTCGGGTTGAGCTCCGAAACTTCAGACTGATGTCGGGGAGAGGGGGGGGGGGGGGGGAAGAACAGAAGAGGCGGAGACAGCACTCTATGTGGGAGAGCTGGGAAGGGGAGGGGAAGGAGGGAGAAAGCAGGGACTACCTGAAATTGGAGGTCAACGTTCATACCGCTGGGGTGTAAACTACCCAAGCGAAATATGAGGTGCTGCTCCTCCAATTTGCGGTGGGACTCACTCTGGCCATGGTGGAGGTCCAGGACAGAAAGGTCGGATTCAGAATGGGAGGGGGGGGGGGGTGAAGTGCTGAGCCACCGGGAGATCAGGTTGGTTAGTGCGGACTGAGCGGAGGTGTCGGGCGAAGCGATCGCCGAGCCTGCGCTTGATTTGATTTGAGTCAAATCTTCAAGTGTTGGTGCCCGTTAGTCATTTATTCAGAACTAGTTGCCATTATTACAGAGGGCAAACATGCCATCTATCCATCAGTGGTTCAGTTTATCAAGTTGTCTCAGACTAAGTGTTGTAAATATTTGTCAGCAATTTGGTCAAATTTGAGATAAATTTGTTAGATCGAAGCATACGGAATGATAAAGTCTGTGAAACTGGCCTGACTAACAGCACGAGTCGCGTATCAGGCCCTTTAACTGGGCTCGGTGGTAGCAGAGAGGTCTGTCTGTCTGTCAGACAGAAGCTGGTGAATTTGGCAATGGACCAGTCAGTGTGTATGCGAGAGGAGCTGGCTTATTGGATCAGTTTGTACATTCTAGCGCTGATCCACTTTCACAGCAGTGGGCTTGTGCCTACATAAGAAGCTACTTGTACGGGCTTTTACGAAGTAAATTCAGTTACAACTGTGCTTTAAAAGGTGAGTCATTTCATTTTCTCGCTCTTCCAGCGTTGGTGGGTTTGATTGTCGGATCGGACCAGCGGTTTTTGTGAGGGATAGACCTTGATCCTCAGCACTTAATAATGTGACATACATCCACAGAATGTACCGAGAGATTGTAAAGACTACATTTTGACTGGTGCTGCCGTGCGAGAAGTCGTTCAAGCTGCATTGTTGGCTTTAGTAAACGCAGTCCGACAACTTTGATTTAATGATTTATCTATATTTTTTCCACAATCCTGTTTACCAAGCAGCCTGGGTAGTTTTAATTTAATAGTTTAATGAAATTTAATTATTGGTGATAGTTACTTTTAAAACACCAGTAACGCAAGTTGTGTGCAAATGTAACTTGCTCGATCGCATGGAAGTTGACGGGTAGGATTGAATAGTTGGACAGATTTAGTTAAAGTGTTTAAGAAGGAACTGCAGATGCTGGAAAATCGAAGGTAGACAAATATGCTGGAGAAACTCAGCGGGTGCGGCAGCATCTATGCAGCGAAGGAAATAGGTAACGTTTCGGGACGAAACTCGTCTTTAGATTGCTTTTAGTGAAAGAGCAGTTTACCTTTACAAAAATCATAAATAGGATTAAACTTAGAAATAGAAAATAGGTGCAGGAGTAGGCCATTCGGCCCTTCGAACCAGCACCGCCATTCAATATGATCATGGTTGATCATCCAAAATCAGTATCCCGTTCCTGCTTTCACCCCATATCCCTTGATTCCATTCGCCCTTGATTCCATTCGCCCTTGATTCTGAATTCCATATCCCTTGATTCCGAATTCCATATCCCTTGATTCTGAATTCCATATCCCTTGATTCTGAATTCCATATCCCTTGATTCCAAATTCCATATCCCTTGATTCCGAATTGTTATAATTGTATATAACTACATAATATAGTTACGGGATGTCAGGGGAGTGGGTGGGACAGAGGTGGGACAGTAGAATGTAGTCGGAGACAGTAAGACTGGTGGGAGAACTGGGAAGGGGGAGGCGATGGAGAGAGAGGGAAAGCAAGGGCAATTTGAGGTTAGAGAAGTCAATGTTCATACCGCTGGGGTTCAAGCTGCCCAAACGAAATATGAGGTGCTGCACTTCCAATTTGCGCTGGGCCTCACTCTGACAATGGAGGAGGCCCAGGACAGAAAGGTCAGTGTGGGAATGGGACGGGGAGTTAAAGTGCTGAGCCACCAGGAGATCAGGTAGGTCTGCAGGAAGATCTTTCCTACACATTTTAATTGGACTTTACTGGAGTTTATCTTGCACTAAATGTTATTCCCTTTTTCCTGTATCTGTGCACTGTGTAAGGCTCGATTGTAATCATGTATAGTTTTTCCGATGTCTGGAAGCACACAATAATAAAAGCTTTTCACTGTACCTCGGTACACGTAACTTTAAACTAAACTAAACCAAATTACTGGCAAATGCAGGTTAAATGGCCACATAGAACTGGCTGTGGCTAGTGGTTCTGAAGTGGACTGCAGGAATTCACCTGCCCCAGGTAAGTAATTCTGCAATGTTTAAAAACACGGGTCAGGCAGCATCTGTGGAGAACATGGACAGGTACAAGGTGTTGGAGTAACTCAGTGGGTAAGGCAGCATCTGTGGAGAACATGGACAGGTACCTGCACTTGCACATAGGTCTTGAGTTTCAGATATTGTTGCATCAATAACAGACCTCTGCTGGACTTCACATGGGGTTAGTCAGTGAAACTTGGATTGTGTTTGGTTCCTCAGCATTAGGGAATGTTAAGGAAGGCTGTGACTAGGATTGGATTCCATGACAATTCATCTATCGCCACGGGGGTCAACAGGGAATCTAGTTGCTACAATGCTTCAACTTCCTTGGGGAACTGCAGCGTCTAGGAATGTTGCCAATGCGCCCTTCGAGCCGCTACAGGTGCGCGCTACGTGGTGCACCGGTTGCATCACCGCCTGGTGCGGCAACTCGATTGGCCAGGAATGAAGGAGATATACATCGTGGTGTACACTGCCTGGTCCTTCACAGATACTGACACCCCCAACATCGAGGGGATCTATAGGAGGCGCTGCCTCAAAAAGGCAGCCAGTATCATCAGAGACCCGCACCACCCCGGCCACGCTCCCATTTCACTCCCCCCCCCCCCCCCCCATCGGGAAGAAGGTACAGGAGAACTGTGACGTCCAGGTTCAGGAACAGCTTCTTCCCGACAACCATTGGTCTATTGAACACGACACAACACTTGCATTCCAAGGACTTTATTCAACATTTGCATACTACAGTGTACCAAAAGTGCGTTCAGTGGTCACAATACATCAAGCAGTCATTATAGTACAATGGTGCAATCTTTATCTACAATGCTCTCGCCCATCCACCCCCCCCACCTCTCCCGCCCACCCGCGGCGACCAGCATTCACGGGAGACCACCAGCCCTACACAACACTAACCTCAGCAACTATGAAATAACAACAATAACAATTTATTATTAATGTTTAATGTTTTATGCGTCATTCCTAACTGTCACCTTATGTCGTTGTCACTTGCGGGCGGAGCACCAAGGCAAATTCCTTGTATGTGAATACTTGGCCAATAATCTTAACCATTCATTCAGCAACTATGAACTGCAATGCACTGCCTTTGCTTGCACTCCCCACTTTGGTTTGTGCATTAGTATTAGTTATTAATATATTGAATTTTTTTAAAGTATATATATTGTCTGTACGACGAGACTGCAAGTAAGAATTTCTTTAATCGATACATATGACAATGAAACACTCTGGATTCTCTTGAACTGAAAGCACACTTAAATGCTTAAAGAACAATATTCAGCACAAACTTCTCAGTTGAGTATGTTTTCCACAAATCAGGATTCTATGGATGTCTTATAACGATAAATAATTCAGAAGCATTCAGAATATTTGCAAATAGATTGTTGTATTTTTTTTTGTACTGATCTACAAGTGTGAAGAATATACGTCTTCTAGATGAGCTGGGACGCATCCTCAGTGATGTGACCTGGGGTCATCGGGTATTTCAGAGTTCAGTTGGAGTTTGTCGTGTTCAACTGGTGGTTGTTGGAATGTCGCTGTTCCTGAGCCTGGAGGTCGCGGTTTGCAGGCTCCTGGTCCTTCTTCCCGACGGCAGGAGTGAGATGAGAGCGTGGCCGGGGTGGAAGTGTGGGCGTGCGTCTACAACCTTGGTTCCTCCCTTTCCCGGGAGGGCAACCCCGCGGAGGTTGGGAACCAATCCGCACCGAACTGATGCCACGATCCGGCATTTCAGGCATGGAGTGGGAATTCCGAGCCCTGCATCCACCAAATGAAACAGATGGAAAATAGCATGCTGTAAGCAAGTTCCCTCTCTCAGCATCTGTTCACGTTGAACAGTAATCTCCAATTAGGGGACTTGATGGTGGAATCACCCCCTCACTTCTCAAGTAAATATCAGATGCTTTTCTAAATGTCCCCCTCAGCACTTCTGTTTGTTCAGCGATAGCATTGTTTGCATTACCCAGCTATTAATATTTCATTAAATATATGCTATGAAATGTTTCATTCTAGAAATTTGGCACCAAAACAATGTTAGCATTTTCAGTACTTTATTAAAGAAAACGTTTTTTTTTAAAGTCTAATTTCTTAGTTGTGTTGGTGGCCAATTAACCTATACCAACCTGCAGGTCTTTGGAGTGTGGGAGGAAACCGGAGCGCCCGGAGAAAACCCACACAGGTCACGGGAGGACATACATATACTCTGTGCAGACAGCATCCGTAGTCAGGATCGAACCCGGGTCTCTGGTGCTGTGAGGCTGCAACTCTACCGCTGCGCCACCGTACATTGTTATAGTACCTGCCTCGACTACCTCCACTGGCAGCTCCTTCCATTCACCCACCACCATCTGTGTGAAAAAAGTTGCCCCTCAGCTTTCTATTTTAAATCTTGCCATCTCACCTTGAACCTATGTCCTCTGGTTCTTGAATCCCCTACTCTGGGTAAAAGACCGTGCGTTCACCCTCTCTATTCTCCTCGTGTTTCTATGCACCTCTACAAGATTATCGATCATCCTCCTGTACGCCAATGAATAATGTCCTCGCCTGCCCAACCTCTCCCTACGGAGCTGGCAACATCCTCGAAAATCTTATGGTCATAAGGAATAGCAATAGAATTGGGCCATTCGGCCCATCAAGTATTATGGCTGATCTATCTCTCCCTCCTAATCCCATTCTCCTGCCTTCTCCCCATAACCTCTGACACCTGTACCAATCAATAATCTATCTATTTCTGCCTTAAATATATCCACTGACTTGGCCTCCACAGCCTTCTGTGGCAAATAATTCCACAGATTCATCACCCTCTGACTAAAGAAATTTCTCCTCATCTCCTTCCTAAAAGAACGTCCTTTAATTCTGAAGCTTAGCCCTCTGGTCCTAGACTCTCCCACTAGTGGAAACATCCTCTCCACACCCACTCCATCCAAGCCTTTTACTATTAACCTTTTCTGCAATCTTTCCAGCTTAACAACATCCTTCTTAAAACAGGGTGTAGTTGATGTTTAAGAAAGAACTGCAGATGCTGGAAAAATCGAAGGTAGACAAAAACGTCACCTATTCCTTCGCTCCATAGATGCTGCCTCTCCCACTGAGTTTCTCCAGCAATTTTGTCTACCTTAGGGTGCAGTTGCTTGTCGCTGGATTGCATTATATTTTCTCCAAAAGGTTCCTTGGGAAAAATATGTTTAATACTCTGGCGTTGGAATGTTTTAATTGGGTTTAAACCGTTGATCTGTACTTTTAGTTTCTGGGAGATAGAGTGCGGAAACAGGCCCTTTGGCCCATTAATTCTGTGCCGACCAGCGATCGCCTCGCACCATCAACACCATTCTACAACACTCGGGACAATTTACAATTTTACTGCAGACAATTAGCCTGCAAACCTGCACGTCTTTGGAGTGTGGGAGGAAACCAGAGCTCCCAGAGAAATCCCACTCAGTCACAGGGAGAACAGACAAACTCCGCAGAGACAGCTCCGTAGTCAGGATCGAACCCGGGTCTCTGGCGCTGTCAGGCAGCAACTCTACCGCTGCGCCACCGTGCCGCATGCTTCCAAAGTATCTACCAAGGCTAGCAAACTTGATAGAGCTTTTGAAGGGACCCTCGTTTCCCTCCACTTTAGTGCCTAGACGCACAGAGTCTCTTGCTCTGAGTTGGGCAATCGAGGACCAGAGGACATAGGTTCAAGGTGTAGGGGACAAGATTTAATAGGAATCTGAGGGGTAACTTTTTCACACAAAGGGTGGTGGTTGTATGGGACAAGCTGCCAGAGGAGCTAGTTGATGCTGGGGACTATCCCATAGTTTAAGAAACAGTTAGACAGGTACATGGATAGGACAGGTTTGGAGGGATATGGACCAAGCGCAGGCAGGTGGGACTGGTAGCTGGGACATGTGGGTAATTGGGGCCGAAGGGCCTGTTTCTGCACTGTATCACTCTATGATATCCAAATTATCTTGAATGCCTCAGATCATTGAGATACTGAATCAGTGCTCTTCTAATCTGAAGCCATGGTGTACGGATACATACGTATATGTTACTACATGAAACTTTCAGCACAACGACATCAATTGGAAGCATACTTGGTCTGTATTTTTACTGCACATGTCTCCTATCCTTTTATTGTGTAACCTTACCAGCAATTATCTGTTTTCCTTTCATTATTAATTTACAGGGAATTTTTTAATACATTATCCAGCTGGGTAACATGCAGTTCTAGTATTTGCTGAGTCGGTTATGAATTCACTCAATGAAATGAGATGGGGAATCGGGTACCAGAGGAGAGGGGAAAACTTTAATAGGAACCGGAGAGTGCTTTACCAAACTTCTGAACTCACTGGTCGGGGTGGAACCCTCTCCTAGACAGACGTAAATCTCACCGTTTGACCTGTTTTTACAAAACGTTAAATGGCCAGCTCGACATAGATGACCAAACCCAAACCTATTTGGAGCGTACGAGGGCATTCGATCCAATTTAAGATACCAAGACAGATGTGTACAGCAATTCATTCTTCCCCCGCACAATTAAAGCATGGAATGGTCTTCACCCTGCCATAGTTACCCAACCAGATGCAACTACATTTAAGGTAGCTCTTTTTTCCCCCCCAAGGATCCTTTTTTGCTTGTCCACCCTCCACCACCTCCAGCTTAAATTCCATTTGAAATATTTTTGGAGGACCAGGAAACCAAGAACAGTATTTTTTTTAAAAACACTCGCAAAGGTATATGGATAGGCAATGTTTAGAGGGAGTTGGGGCTAACTTGGGCAAATGGGACCAACTTAGATGGGGCAGCTTAGTCGACATGAACGTATTGGGTCAAAGGGCCTGTTTCCCTGCTTTATATCTTGGCATCATGTTCGGCACAGCCATTGTGGGCCGAAGGGCCTGTTACTGGGCTGTACCGCCCTATGTCCTATGTGAAGCCTGCCCTGAAGGTACAGGTGCCCCAATGCGCCTATCCTTCTGGGTAAGAAGGAACTGCAGATGCTGGTTTAAACCGAAGATGGACACAAAAAGCTGGAGGAACTCAGCCGGACAGGCAGCATCTCTGGAGAGAAGGAATCCAGAGATGCTGCCGGTCCCGCTGAGTTACTCCAGCTTTTTGGATCCTTCTGGGTTCTGAGTTGCTGGACAACCTCTCCCACAGATTCCCTTTCTCTACAAAATGTTTGAGAAAGAACTGCAGATGCTGGGAAAATCAAGACCCAGGATCGATCCTGTCTATGGGTGCTGTCTGCACGGAGTTTGTACGTGACCCCAGGATCTCCGGTTTCCTCCCACACTTCAAAGACGTACAGGTTTGTGGGTTATAATTGACATGGTGTCATTGTAAATTGTCCCTAGTGTGTGTAGGGACAGTGTTAGTGTGCGGGGTTCGCTGGGTCTGCACGGACTCAGTGGGCTGAAGGGCCAGTTCCTGCCCTGCATCTGTAAACTAAACTGAAAGGTTGGTTCCAACCCGAAACGTCACCTATCCATTTTCCCCAGAGATGCTGCCTGACTCGCTGAGTTACTCCAGCACTTTGTGTCTGTATGTTTCTGTGTTAGACAATAGGCAATAGGTGCAGGAGCAGGCCATTCAGCCCTTTGAGCCAGCACTGCCAGTCAATGTGATCATGGCTGATCATCCATAATGAGTACCCCGTTCCTAAGGCAGTCCCCTGATTCCCCATAATCCCCTGACTCCGCGATCTTTAAGAGCCCTATCTAGCCCAGTGTTGGAGTAACTCAGCGGGACAGGCACAAAATGCTGGAGTAACTCAGTGGGACAGGCAGCACCTCTGGAACGAAGGAATATCTATCTTGAATGTTCTATCTTAAATAAAGAGCTAACGTTGGGTTGAAAAGGTAAAGTCAACTTTTCATAGCTAACACAAGTGACGCTGCAATGCTTTTAAGGGTGGAATATAAACTGTACTGACCTTTTATGGACCAAATCTGATCCTAAGGCCACACCTACACAACTGGTCCTGAACAGCTATCTAACACTGGCCTATTAAACTAATTGATCGTATCAAATACATTACAAACCCACAAGCACTTTTCTTTACAAATGCATTCTCTCATCTTGAGTGACATCCGAAAAGAATCCTAAAGTGGTAAATTCAGTCCTAATGGTTTCAAGTATGTGATTTGCTTCCTGTTATATGGCTCAGGATTCATTTTCTACGCGACAATTTCCTCGGCAAAAGTAGACAAAGCTATTTATTTTTAAATCTGGTCTGAAACCAAAATACAAACGAGCTATTGCTGCACTTGTGGCCGGGCAGAAACTCATCACCACCCAATAATTGTCTATTTGTTCCTTTAACTTTATTTCACTTTTTTATTAAGTCGAAAATGAAATGTTTTTCCATCCTGTAACTTGCATATTAGCGGAATGATCATATCCCAAATGTGATGCATAGATCATCAGATTTATTTCTGGCGATAACTAGCCGGCTTGCTGCTTGCATGTAGCATTATTTGGGAACTTTGCTTGTCCACCTTGGAGTCATTCATTCAGCACGCAAACAGGCCCAACTGGCGCCTGGAAACACAGAAAATAGGTGCAGGAGTCTGAAGAAAGACCTCGACCCGAAACGTCACCTATTTTCTTTGCTCCATTGATGCTGCCTTACCCTCTGAGTTTCTCTGGCATTTTTGTCTACATTCAAAATCAGTACCTGCTTTCTCCCCATATCCCTTAATTCCGTTAGCCCTAAGAGCTCTATCTAACTCTCTCTTGAAAGCATCCAGAGGATTGACCTCCATTGCCTTCTGAGGCAGCAAATTGCACAGATTCACAACTCTCTGGGTGAAAACGTTTTTCCTCATCTCCGTTCTAAATGGCCGACCCTTGGCATCAATGACATCAACAATGTCTCCCCTTACTACAATCAGTCTGAAGAAAGATCCCAACCCGATAGGTCACCAGTCTATTTTCTCCAGAGATGCTGCCTGACCCACTGCGTTACTCCAGCATTTTTTGTCTCTCAAAAAATACCAGTCTGGGTGAAGTTTTATTTCCAATTTGTAGATATATTTTGGGTATAATTTACACTACATATTTGCCTATTCATTCTATTAATTCTAAATCACCACTCAAATTGGTTCTTTTGTTATTCAGCACTAAATTCTGACTTGCTCACATTTCTTATTTGAAAGTACCATTTAGTTGTGGTTGTATTGCAGGCAAGTATGGTCATCTTCTGTATATCGGGAACTTACACACAGTCCAACTGATTTTGGTGGCGTTTGCATTGAATATTGGCTCGAAAACCCGCAAGACAACACTTCAAATGCTAATCTGGATGTTTTTATACCCTTGCATCAAGACGTACTTTGCAATTGAACCTGTTAAGACCATAAGACTTCGGAGCAGAGATAGGCCAGTTCAGTTCAGTTTAGTTTTGTCGTCACGTTCAGCTTTTGTTGCGTGTCAACCAGTCAGCAGAAAGACAATACGTGATTACAGGTAAGTAAGTAAGTTTATTGGCCAAGTATTCACATGCAAGGAATTTGCCTTTGGCGTAGAGCCATTCACAGCAACAGAGCCATTCACAGTCTAAACATACGTGATAAGGGAATAACGTTTAGTGCGAGATAAAGTCCGATCAAAGATAGTCCGAGGGTCACCAGTGAGATAGATCGTAGTTCAGGACCGCTCTCTACTTGTGGTGCAATGATTCAATTATTCCTTTAGGACCGAGATGAGGAAAATGGGATGTTAGTATTCATAGCAAAAGTATTTTAGTATAGGAGCAGGGAGGTTCTACTGCAGGGGGTTACACAAAAAGCTGGAGAAACTCAGCGGGTGCAGCAGCATCTAAGGAGCGAAGGAGATAGGCGACTCCTCGGGTCGAGACCCTTCTTCACGAGGTTCTACTGCAGTTGTACAGGGTCTTGGTGAGACCACACCTGGAGTTTTGTGTACAGTTTTGGTCTCCAAATCTGAGGAAAGACATTCTTGCCATAGAGGGGGTTCAGAGAAGGTTCACCAGACTGATTCCTGGGATGTCGGGACTTTCATATAAAGAAAGATTGGATAGACTCGGCTTGTACTCACTGGAATTTAGAAGATTGAGGGGGGATCTTATATAAACTTACAAAATTTTTAAGGGGTTGGACAAGCTAGATGCTGGAAGATTGTTCCCGATGTTGGGGGAGTCCAGAACAAGGGGTCACGGTCTAAGGATAAGGGGGAATTCCTTTAGGACCGAGATGAGGAAAACATTCTTTACACAGAGAGTGGTGAGTCTCTGGAATTCTCTGCCACAGAAGGTCGTTGAGGCCAGTTCATTGGCTATATTTAAGAGGGAGTTGGATGTGGCTCTTGTGGCTAAAGGGATCAGGGGGTATGGAGAGAAGGCAGGTACAGGATACTGAGTTGGATGATCAGCCATGATCATATTGAAGGGCCGAATGGCCTCCTCCTGCACCTATTTTTCTATGTTTCTAAATGTAGATAAAGTGCTGGAGAAACTCAGCGGGTGCAGCAGTATCTATGGAGCGAAGGAAATAGGCAACGTTTCGGGCCAAATAGGAACCATTTCAGGAAATAGGCAACGTTTCGGGCCAAATAGGAACCATTTCAGGAAATAGGCAACGTTTCGGGCCGAAACCCAAAAGGGTTTCGGCCCGAAACGTTGCCTATTTCCATCGCTCCATAGATGCTGCTGCACCCGCTGAGTTTCTCCAGCACTTTCAGTCTACCTTCGATTTTTCCAGCATCTGCAGCTCCTTCTTAACTGCAATGGTTCAGTTGGGTTCAGATAACAGCTGGGAAGAAACTGTCCCAGAATGCGGAGGTGCCCATTGAGTCTGCTTCACCATTCAATCACGGCTGATCTATGTTTCCTTCTCAACCCCATTCACCTGTCCATATCCTTTGACACCGTCACTAATCAATTGTGTGCAAAACAATGATATTCATTGTCTCTCGGTCCATGCGACAATAATTTTGTTGCGTTTATTGTCACGTGTACCGGGGAACTGTGAAAAGCTTTTTTTGCCTGCTGGATAAACCACAGCGTATAGGGTGAGTATCTTGTATAGTAAAGAGGTACTAATAGCACAGAACTTTGTAGCACAGGAACAGGCCATTTGGCCTTTGAATTCTGTACTGGCCAAGGCATCAAGACAAGCCTGCTGATGATCCGTATCCCGCCTTCACAGTGGGATATGGATCATGTATCAATTTCTCCGCATATTTGAGGAAAACTCCCAAGTAGGGGTGGCACAGTGGTGCAGCGGTAGAGTTGCCGCCTTACAGCGCCAGAGACCCGGGTTCGATCCCGACTACAGGTGCTTGTCTGCATGGAGTTTGTACGTTCTCCCAGTGATCGCCTGGGTTTTCTCCGAGATCTTCGGTTTCCTCCCACACTCCAAAGACGTACAGGTTTGTAGGTTAAATGGCTTGGTATAAATGTAAAGAAATGTCCCTGGGGTAGTGTTAACGTGTGGGGATCGCTGGTTGTTGCGGACCCGGTGGGCCGAAGGGCCTGTTTGCGCGCTGTATCTCCGACGCAACTCAACTAAAGTGTACAATGTCAATGCGTGTTTCTACGCTAATTTTAACATCACAGTATATGACGCTTGAAATCTTTTGATTTCATGAATTATTTTCATGTGAACAAAGATGTGTGTACAACAATATCTTCAACCATTCAGCAAGGTGAGAAAGGATTTTGTCTTCA
Source organism: Raja brachyura (assembly GCA_963514005.1). The sequence goes on from OY740802.1 coordinate 4,081,960, forward strand.
AATAATCTTCAGAGAACAAAATGTTTCGCTGTTCATTATTCACAGTGCTGCTGCTGCCGTCGTTCGGGAATAATATAGAAGTCAACAATCATTGGCTTATTTTAAATCTCATTTCATATTTATTTATTGAGACTGCAAGCAGCACTTTAAAAATACATTAGTCGCACCCTCGGAATTCTTCAAAGGAGCGAAGGCTGGGGTTCGAGATGCATTTACTTTACTTTGCGCTTTGAAATGTTGAGTGTTGCCGTGTAAAATATTTAGCATGAGAAATGGAAAACGATACTCAGAAACTGGAGCTGGAAAACAAGGTGACAATTTGGGGAGATATTCAGCTCGTGGCCAGTTAGAATTATCTCCTCGATAAATAGCCTTGCACGGCCCAGATGAATAATTGATGTGCTGGAAAAGCTGGGAGGTTTTTTTTTTTTTTTTTTAGCAGGAAGTGTGGAGATTGTACGAACACTGTGTCTTTGTGCCATTCTCACAGCTGGCTGCTCTGTGCTAACAGAGGTAGTTCCCTTCATTTTAACTCCGTATACAAACTCACACATCCCCCCTCCCGATGCCCGACAAAACATCACTTGAACTTGTAAACTGATTTTTAAAGTTATCAATGCTGGATGAATTGACTTGATATCTGCGGATTTTACATCAGTGAGCGCCGACACTACTGCTCACAACAACCTGGTCAATGTTTTTGGAAGATGAGATAAATAAAGAAAACACTAGAAGTATTCAGAGTATGGTTTGCGCATTGGGCGACAGGATAGAATAGTGGGAGAATTTAAATTCAGATGGACGCAAAATGCGTTGTGGATTAATATGCAGCCAATGAGAAAAATGCAATTAATTTGTAGATGGAAGATAATAGAGAATTCTCCGTAAAAGGTTACTAAAGAACCATTAAGTTGAGTTTTAGTTTCAATGGAATGTCATTATTGCTTAGAATAACTTAATGGATAAAGTACTGTATGTGGACCAGTCACTGCAGTATTTCAAAAGTGAGCATAAAAGTGTAATGAATCTGTCAAGTAATTCACTGCGCAGATGATAAATAACATTTTTTTTAACAGTCCATTTAATCTTTCGGGTAGAATTCTGTTTCAAGTCTTGCTCTTTAAGTATGCAGGATTGTTGTTATCTCACAGTGTGCTCGACGTCCAATGTGATAAGAAGGGTCTCGACCCGAAACGTCGCCTATCTCCTTCGCTCCTTAGATGCTGCTGCACCCGCTGAGTTTCTCCAGCTTTTTGTGTAACCCTCCAATGTGATATAGTTGGGATTACGGAGACATGGCTCCAGGGTGACCAATGCTGGGAGCTGAATATGCAGGGGTATTCGATATTCAGGAAGGATAGACAGAAAGGAAGAGGAGGTGGGGTGGCATTGCTGGTTAAAGAGGAGATTAATGCAATAGCAAGGAGAGACATTGACTTGGATGCTGTAGAATCGGTATGGGTAGAACTGTGAAATAGCCCAGGGCAGGAAACGCTTGTTGGAGTTGTATACAGACCAGCAAACAGCAGTAGGGAGATTGCGGATAGCATCAAGCAGGAAATTAGGGATGCGTGTAGCACAGGTACAGCAGTTATCATGGGTGACTTTAATCTACATATAGTTTGGGCCAACCAAATTGGGTAAAAGCGCTGAGGAGGAGGATTTCCTGGAATGTATACGGGATGGGTTTTTTAAGCCAATATGTAGAAGAACCGACTTGAGGGCAGGCCATCCTAGACTGGGGTTTGTGTAATGAGGAAGGATTAGTTAGCGATCTTGGTGTGCAGAGCCCCTTGGGCAACAGTGACCATAAAATGGTGGAATTCTGCATTAGGATGGAGAGTGACACGGTTAATTCAGAGACAAGGGTCCTGAACTTCAAGAAAGGAGACTTTGAAGGTATGAGACGGGAATTGGCTAGGATGGACTGTCAAATTATACTTAAAGGGTTGACGGTGGAGATGCAATGGCGAAGATTTAAAACTCCAAAAAATTGTTCATCCCTGTCTGGCGAAAAAATAAAACGGGGAAGGCGGCTCAACAGTGGCTAACGCGGGAATTCAAGGATAAATTGGCCCGAGGAAGCAGCAAACCAGAGGACTGGGAGAAATTTAGAACTCAACAGAGGAGGACAAAGGGGTTAGTCAAGAGGGGGAAGAAGAGCATGAAAGAAAGCTTGCGGGGAATATAAAAACTGACTGTAAAAGCTTCTTCAGATATGTAAAAAGGAAAAGATTAGTGAAGACAAATGTAGGTCCCTTACAATGAGAGACGGGTGGATTTATAATAGGAAACAAGGAAATGGCAGAACGGTTAAACAAGTGCTTTGGTTCTGTCTTCACTAAGGAAGACACAAACAATCTCCCAGAAATACTAGGGGACCGAGGATCTAGTGGGAGGGAGGAGCTGAAGGGAACCCACATTGGTCAGGAAATGGTGGGACTGAAGGCAGATAAATCCCCAGGGCCTGATGGTCGGCATCCCAGACTACTCAAGGAGGTGGCCCTAAAATACATGGATGCATTTTCCAATGTTCTCTCGACTCTGGTTTAGTTCCTGTGGACTTGAGGGTAGCCAATGTAACCCCATTTTTTAAGAAAGGAGGGAGAGAGAAAACGGGGAATGATAGACCAGTTAGCCTTACATCGGTTAGCCTTAGATCGTTCCATACACCCAATTTCTTGCAGCCTTCGGCAAAGCAACCTGATAGGATACTTTCAATGGTTCATCTGTAGACGTTAAGTAAAAGATGTTGAAAACATGCCAAACTTCCCAAGTCTGCCTAGAGAAGTCGAGGCATTGGTCTGTTTACTCGGTTGTACTTCAATTTGGTTGGTGCAGGATAAACTATTGGTGATGGTTATGCTTGGGAACTTGAAGCTCTTGACCATCTCCACTTCAGCATCATGGATCTAGACTGGGGCATGTTCTCCACCGCGCTTCCTGAAGTCAACAGCCAGCTTATTTCTGACATTGAGGTCGAGGCTGACGAAGAAGTCTGAAGAAGGGTCTCGATCCGAAACGTCACCTATTCCTTTTCTCCAGAGATTGTGCCTGACCCGCTGAATTACTCCAGCTTTTTTGTGTCCATCATTGAGGGAGAGGTTGTTATCCTGACACCATGTTATTAAGCTCTCTATCTCCTTCCTCATCTCGTCATTGGTTGAGACATTGGTTATAGGAGCAAAGAGGTCCTTCTGCAGTTGTACAGGGCCCTAGTGAGATCACACCTAGAGTTTTGTGTGTGGTTTTGGTCTCCAAATTTGAGGAAGGACATTCTTGCTATTGAAGGAGTGCAGCCTAGGTTTACAAGGTTAATTCCCGGGATGGCGGGACTAGCTTATGCTGAGAGAATGGAGCGGCTGGACTTGTACACTCTGGAGTTTAGAAGGATGAGAGGGAATCTTATTGAAACATACAAGATTATTAAGGGTTTGGACACGCTAGAGGCAGGAAACATGTTCCCAATGTTGGGGGAGTCCAGAACCAGGGGCCACTGTTTAAGAGTAAGGGGTAAACCATTTAGAACGGAAATGAGGAAAGACTTTTTCACACAGAGAGTTGTGAGTCTGTGGAATTCTCTGCCTCAGAGGGCGGTGGAGGCCGGTTCTCTGGATACTTTCAAGAGAGAGCTAGATAGGGCTCTTGAAGATAGCGGAGTCAGGGGATATGGGGAGAAGGCAGGAACAGGGTACTGATTGGGGATGATATTGGTTACACCGGCATAATGCTGTTGTGTCATCCGTAAGTTAATTGAATTAAGTCAGAGCAGAATTTGGCCACAAAGACGTGAGATTGTAGGGGGTACAGTGAGGGGCTGAGTACACATCTACTTAGATTGATCTACTTAGGCATTTAAAGTGATGAGGCAAAAAGGTTTTCCTCTTGCAGTACAACAGCTTATTTCTTTCCTATGCAACTTGCCAACATTGAGCATTAAGATGGATAAATATCAAAATCAATGGGGCAGACACTTGTGTTTGGTTGCTGATGATAAACCAGCTGAGAATTGTGTTGGAATCCTCCATTCTCATCATTAACTTTGGTGGGACTGAATCATGAGCCCAAACGGTAACTAATTTCTTGTCAGTATTTATCACCGACAGAAGAAAAGACATGTTTCTCCTCTCCGGTTTCTCACTAAAATACAAAACAAATAACTATGTGTATGTGTGCACACGTACGTTCACGCACGCGCGCACACACGCGCACACACACACATATACATCCATGCACATATGTGTGTGTGTGTGTTTCTGTGTGTGTATATGTATATATATATGTGTGTGTGTGTATGTGTGTAGAGTATAGAGATGTGTGTGTATATAATATATATATGTGTGTGTGTGTATATATATATATGTGTGTGTGTGTGTATGTGTATATATATGTGCGTGTATTTGTGTGTGTGTATATATACAATATGTGTGTATATATATGTTTATATATATGTGTGTATATAATATATATGTGTGTGTATATGTGTATATATATGTGCGTGTATTTGTGTGTATGTGTGAAAAAATATGTGTGTGTGTGTATATGTGTGTATATTTGTGTGTGTGTATATATACAATATGTGTGTAAATATATATGTGTGTGTATATGTGAGTTTGTGTATATGTGTGTGCGTCTGGGTATACATATATGTTTATGTGTTATGTGTGTATGTATGTACACGTATGTACACACACACACATGCACATACAATACATTAATATATTTTCCATTTCTATAATTGAAAAGTGATTCTGACACTTACCGCTATGGTTACATGTTTAAATCAAAAATTTCCATTAATAAAAATGCCTAAACTACTATCTGTCTCATTGTCTCGTGACATTAATCCGGAGAGACAAAGATAAATTCTGGATGAGTTTGTGTCTGACCAGCTGAGTGACCTGATTTAAAGGATCAAAATCTAATGAAGACGCAAGCCCAGAGAAAGGGGGAAAAAACCGATCTCGTGTGGAGGATGGAATTGCAGATGCTGGTTTAAATCAAAGATAGGCACAAAATGCTGGAGTAACTCAGCGGGACGGGCAGCATCTTTGGAGAGCTGGAATGGGTGACGTTTCGGAGTCTGAGATTGAACAGTCTGAAGAAGGGTCTCGACCCGGAGCGTCACCCATTCCTCCTCTCCAGAGACGCTGCCTGTCCCGCTGAGTTACTCCAGCAATCTCACGCCAGCTATCATGCTAATCGTGGGAGATGGAAGGGATTGATTTGCCCCGAGAGACACATGCGTGACCCAGTAGTGAGAGTGTTTCCCCCCCCCCCGCGGTGCAGAAGTAATTGCACTCCTCCTGCTGACAGGGTCTGCCCTCTTTAATTAACAGCCACTGAGAGCTGTGTAATGGTTCAATCACCTCCGAACGGTGCCTATTGACCTTTAACCCTCACCCCCTGACATTTTGACATCCACAGCAACTTTTCAAAGATAGTGAATACAAAAGTTTAACGAGCTTGCAGCGAGTGGGACAATAATGCCCGCAGCTCAAAATGTTTGGATTCAGGTGGTAATAGTTCAACAAGTGAGAACCTCTTCGGCCAACTGGTTGAGAGAGGGGACGAGAGAGAGATAGAATGTGAGAGAGAGAGTGAGGTTGAGAGAAAGAGATTGAGACAGAGAGAGGTTGAGAGAGAAAGAGAACGAGAGAGAGAGGTTAGAGAGAGAGATTGATAGAGAGAGAGACGTTGAGAGAGAAAGAGAGAGAGTGAGAGGTCAGAGAGAGAAAGGGGTTGAGAAAGAGAGATATTGATAGAGTGAGAGATAGAGAGGCTGAGAGACAGAAATTGAGAGAGGGAGGGAGGTTGAGAGAGGGAGAGCTTGAGGGGGGGAGAGAATGAAAGGGGGAGACGCGGAGAGATGGAGAGACAGAGAGCGAGGGGGTGGGGGTGGGGAGGGGCATAATCATACCTAAATACTGGAGTGTGGGATAGTAGATGACACTGAGGTAGGACACAAGAGTGGCCACGTTCCTGGCACCATCTTGAATCCTTCAAGTTGGAGTCTTTCCAGCAGTTTGATGCCGGAATCCTGGATAATGGATGTTTTGAGCAGATTGTCTGCTATTTAAATGCAAGTTGTTGTTGTCAGTGCAGCAATGAAATTCCAACAGCTTGGTCTAACCAGTGCTTGCCACCAACGACGTGATCTGGTCATATTTACCATTTTTCATTAATTCTTTTTCTTTTTATCACATATCCAATCTAATCCAGAATCTGGACACGGATTGAATTGCAGTGTCTCAAAGGTCTTCCCGTAAAATTGATTTCCCTGCCCTCTGTTCTACAAGTATTAAATGTAATCTTGTGTCTGGAAAGCTTTATTCATTGCTCAGAATGGCCTTCTTCTGTCAATCCCGTTTCGCCTTTTAGAATCCCCATAAATTATATCGTCCTGTTATGTTCATTGTTCTAAAGGGATATAAAACGCTCTGGAAGCAAGCATGGCGGATTGCATTGGTTTGTTCAACAAAGATAGTCACAAAATGCCAGAGTAACTCAGCGGGACAGGCAGCATCTCTGGAGAGAAGGGATGGGTGAGGTTTTGGGTCGAGACCCTTCTTCAGACTGGGAGTCAGGGGGGAGCGAAAGGAGAGATATGGAAGGGTGAGGTGTGAAAACGAGAGATCAAAGGGGATGAGGCTCAAGGAAAATGTGCTTCATTCACTGCTTTATCTAAGATGGTGCCAAGTCATTTTATGCTTGTGCTCAAATTCAAAGTCAATGTTATTCCTCACATACACCCGAGGGTGCAGTGAAATGAATTTGCCAGCAGCGATACACTGAAAAAAACCACACGATACACAATAAAATGAAACATCAACATCCACCACAGTGTTCTTCACTGTGGTGGAAGGCAACAAAGTCCAGCCAGTCCTCCTCCTTGTTCAACAAGAAGAATAAGATGTAGCCATCAAAGAAATATAATGAACAGCCAAATCAGAAGACATTGTCTGAAGAAGGGTTCTGACCCAAAACTTCACTTATCCATGTTCTCCACTGATGTTGCCTGACCCACTGAGCCACCCCAGCATTTTGTGTCATTTTTATTTTGTAAACCAGCATCTGCAGTTCCTTGCATCTCAGAAATCACCGCGGTAGTTATCTTGCAGTTTACGCTATTAACAACTTATTTTTCTGGACAGTCTCAACAGTCTGAAGAAGGGTTTCGACCCGAAGCGTCATCCAGTCCTTCTCTCCAGAGATGCTGCCTGTCCTGCTGAGTTACTCCAGCATTTTGTGTCTATCTTCGCTGTAAACCAGTATCTGCAGTTCCTTAACTACACATATCCTAAACAACCTACTATTATTTGGTGGAGAAACTCAGCGGGTGAGGCAGCATCTATGGAGCGAAGGAATTCCTTCGCTCCATAGATGCTGCCTCACCCGCTGAGTTTCTCCTGCGTTTTTGTCTAGCTTCTATTTTTTTGCAGCATCTGCAGTTCTTTCTTAAACATATTATTATTTGGTGATTTCTCTATTTTTAAAACAACATGAACTGTTGGAGTAACCTTGTGGGTCAAGTATCATCTCTGGAGAATGTGGATAGGTCTATGCCCGACCCACGGAGTTTCTCCAGCACTTTATATCTTTTTTTCTGTAAACCAGCATCTGCAGTTCCTTGTGTCTCGATCTTCTCCATGCTTTGCTAATGCACGATAGGCTATGAAGTGGCCGGTGTACCTTTGTGCATCGATCCGTGCCACTATTAACAACAAGGACTTATTAAATATAAGAGAAAAGCCATCATTTCCGAAAATACTTTAAGAAACTAACACTGCAGTACATCTGACTAATTTTAGGATACTTTTTACTATGAGTGGGGTGGTGATATGGCTGATTAAAACGATTCCACTGAATCTATCACAGGATGATAAATCATACATTACATGCTCTTACATCTCAATTCTAATATATATCTCGAGGCCTAAAAAAGTTGGACCGATGTTTAAGGTAGACAAAAAATCTGGAGAACCTCAGTGGGTTGAGTCAGCATCTACAGAGCGAAGGAATAGGTGACATTTCGTGTCGAGACCCTTCTTCAGACTGATGTGGAGGTGCGTGGGGGGGCGGGAAGAAGAAAGGAAGAGGCGGAGACAGTGGGCTGTGGGAGAGCTGGGAAGGGGAGGGGAAAGAGGGAGAAAGCAGGGACTACCTGAAATTGGAGAAGTCAATGTTCATACCGCTGGGGTGTAAACTACCCAAGCAAAATATGAGGTGCTGCTCCTCCAATTTGCAGTGGGGCTCACTCTGGCCGTGGAGGAGGCCCAGGACAGAAAGGTCGGATTGGGAATGGGAGGGGGAGTTGAAGAGCTGGGCCACCGGGAGATCAGGTTGGTTATTGCGAACTGAGCGGAGGTTCCGATGTTTAGTTTAATTTAGATGTTCAGTTTACTTTAGAGATCCAGTGCAGAAACAGGCCCTTCGGCCCACAGAGTCCATGCTGACCACCGATCACCCAAACACTAGTTCTATCCTGCACGCTAGGAACTATTTTACAGAAGCCAATTAACCTGCAAACCTGCACTTCTTTGGAATGTGGGAGGAAACCTGAAGCACCTGAAGGAAACCCTCACAGTCACAGGGAGAACCTGCAAACTCCGCACAGACAGCGCCCGTGGTCAGGATTGAACCTGGGTCTCTGGAGCTGTGAGGCAGCGGCCCTACCGCCTTCCCAACTTATTTCAAATGGTATCCCCAGGAACAAGTAGGTTAACCTGTGATGAGTGTTTGTCGGCATTGGGCCTGCACTCGCTGGAGTTTAGAAGAATGAGGGGGAACCTCATTGAAACGTACAGAATAGTGAAAGGCTTGGATAGAGTGGATGTGGAGAGGATGTTTCCACTGGTGGGAGAATCTAGGACTAGAGGTCACAGCCTCAGAATTAAAGGACGTCCTTTTAGGAAGGAGTTAAGGAGGAATTTCTTTAGTGGTGAATCTGGGAATTCTTTGCCACAGAGGGCTGTGGAGGCCAAGTCAGTGGATATTTTTAAGGCAGAGATAGATAGATTCTTGATTAGTACGGGAGTCTGAGGAGAAGGCAGGAGAATGGGGTTAGGAGGGAGAAATAGATCAGCCATGATTGAATGACGAAATAGACTTGATGGGCCGAATGGCCTAATTCTGCCCCTCTTCCTTATGACCTTATGACCCCCAGCCAGAAGGCAGAGGAGAATGATGTCCCATTCTGGATTTGAAGACAGATCCCAAAGACAAGGTCAGTATTTGACTCATTGAACCGATTAGTCCAAAGGAATGGAGGGTGTTTAATTGTCTTTAGGGCCTGTCCCACTTGCCGATTTTTTCGGCGACTGCTGGCATCATTGACTGACGTATCGGGTCACCGAAAAAACCTGTGGCGTGACGACGTATTGACGTGCGGTGTTTTTTCAAGTGTCGCAACGTTGTTTTTGAAATTTTGAAATGTTCCAAATCTTTTGGCGACACTGATATAACGCCGGCAGTCGCCGAGAAAAAATCGCCAAGTGGGACAGGCCCTTTATTTACCGGCAACGGAACAAAGCAATCCTTGCTTGCGGCAGCTTTACGGGTCCACTAACGCAAGGCACACAAATATGCAAAAATCAATGGTACTATAAAGTAATAATCAGTAATAATAGATAAGCAGGAGGCAAATACCGAAGTACAGTTGATAATTTAGTTTAGATGAGGTAAACAGGCCGGGAACAGGCCCTTCGGCCCACGGAGTCTGTTCCGACCAGCGATCCCCGTGCACTAACACTATCCTACACTCACCAGGGCCAATTTACCTACAAACCTGTACGTCTTTGGAGTGTGGGGGGAAACCAGAGCACCCGGAGAAAACCCACGCAGGTCATGGGGAGAACGTGCAAACTCCGTACAGACAGCACCCCTGGTCAGGATCGAACCCGGGTCTCTGGAGCCGTAAGGCAGCAACTTCACCGTGCCGACCTATAACGCCCCATAGTTGCTGAGCTAGTGGTTAGTGTTATGGAGTGTTCAAGTGCCTGATGGTCGCTGTTCTTCGGTTCTGAGTGCGAAAGACATCAAGGGATATGGGGAAAGAGCAGGAACGGTGTACAGATTGGGGATGATCCGCCATGATCACGTTGAATGGCGGTGCTGGCTCGAAGGGCCGAATGGCCTACTCCTGCACCTATTGTCTATTGCTTCTTAATTTCAAAGAACTTTTGTTTGAGTTCTCTGGCACATCTTTGTCCCTAAAAACAGCCACCGTAAGATAAAACTGTGACGGTTTATACAATTGTAGATTCTTGATGTAGAAACAAGGAACTGCAGACGCTGGTTTACACAGAAGGACACAAAGTGCCGGAGTAACTCAGCGGGTCTTTCTTGATAGAAACAAAAAGCTGGAGTAACTCAGCGGGACAGGCAGCATCTCTGGAGAGAAGGAATGGGTGGCGTTTCGGGTCGAGGCCCTTCTTCAGAATATTCATTCCTCAAGTCAAGAGTCAAGAGGGTTTCATTGTCATGTGTCCCAGATGGAACTATGACATTCTTGCTTGCTGCAGCACAACACAATATGGAAAGATTGTGCGTAACGGGAGAAGAAAAGTTCAGTGTGTGTATATACACACGCACGCATACTTAATAAATAAATAAATACTGTGCAATAATAATAATAGTCTGAGTAGCTCAGAGCTTATTTGTTGTTGTGTTTAATAGCCTGATGGCTGTGGTGAAGCAGCTGTTCCTGAACCTGGACCTCACAGTTCTCAGGCTCCTGTACCTTCTTCCCGATGGCAGTGGTGAGATGAGTGTGTGGCCAGGGTGGTGTGGGTCTTTTATGATGTTGGCTGCTTTTTTGAGGCAGCGACTTCGAGATCACCAGTTGTGGAGCTCCATCCAGCGCAGCCTTGTCGGCTTTGAAAACCACGGACTCCGGTAGGGAAGCGGCCGTTCCAGGTGTCATGGGTGGACATGGGGATGGGACTGGACTTTGTGCCTTCCCCCACAGTGGGAACCATTGTGGCGGGCACCCGCTGAGTTTCTCCAAAAAGGCTCTTCTTTAAGGTATGGTAGCATTCATAGCAAAAGGATTTGAGTATAGAAGCAGGGAGGTTCTACTGCAGTTGTACAGGGTTTTGGTGAGGCCACTCCTGGAGTATTGCGTACAGTTTTGGTCTCCAAATCTGAGGAAAGACATTCTTGCCATAGAGGGGGTACAGAGAAGATTCACCAGACTTATTCCTGGGATGTCAGGACTTTCATATGAGGAAAGACTGGATAGACTCGGCTTGTACTCGCTGGAATTTAGAAGATTGAGGGGGGATCTTATAGAAACTTACAAAATTCTGTGGTAGAGAATTCCAGAGACTCACCACTCTCTGTGTAAAGAATGTTTTCCTCATCTCGGTCCTAAAGGAATTCCCCCTTATCCTTAGACTGTGACCCCTTGTTCTGGACTCCCCCAACATCGGGAACAATCTTCCAGCATCTAGCTTGTCCAACCCCTTAAGAATTTTGTAAGTTTCTATAAGATCCCCCCTCAATCTTCTAAATTCCAGCGAGTACAAGCCGAGTCTATCCAGTCTTTCCTCATATGAAAGTCCTGACATCCCGGGAATCAGTCTGGTGAACCTTCTCTGTACCCCCTCTATGGCAAGAATGTCTTTCCTCAGATTTGGAGACCAAAACTGTACGCAATACTCCAGGCTGATGGCTGATAGCCTGATGGCTGTGGGGAAGTAGCTATTCCTGAACCGGGTCGTTGCAGTCCTCAGGCTCCTGTACCTTCTACCCGACGGTAGCAGGGAGATGAGTGTATGGCCAGGGTGGTGTGGGTTCTTGATGATGCTGCCAGCCTTTTTGAGGCAGTGACTGTGGTAGATCCCCTCGATGGAAGGAAGGTCAGAGCCGATGATGGACTGGGCAGTGTTTACTACTTTTTGTAGTCTTTTCCGCTCCAGGGCACTTATTCTATGCTCTGCAATATCGTTATATTTGCCATCACAAATTAAATATTATTTACCATGAACTTGGTGATTTGAGAACTATTAGCTGTTTATTTCAGTGTATTAAAATTACATCTGAATGACTACTCAGGACCGAACTCTCTCTCATGAAGGAATAGCAGGGTATGTGTTGCTTTGAACACACCAATATAATCACTATATTACTGTTTGTTTACAGTCGGAAATAGCTTTCTATTTCTTTGAAAACTGAAGTGCCATTTTTGGAGTCGCAAGGTCATAACTGCACAGAAACAGGCCCTTCGGCCCATCTTGTCCATACCGACCAAGATGCCCAAGCGGCACGGTGGCGCAGCGGTAGAGTTGCTGCCTTTCAGCGCCAGGGTCACCCGGGTTCGATCCTGACCACGGGTGTTTGGCTATAACGGAGCTTGTCCCCGTGACCCGCGTGGCTTTTCTCCGGGTGCTCCGGTTTCCTTCCACATCCCAAAGTCGTTGCTGGTCTGCAGGCTAAATGGGTTTGGCAGCGTTTGTAAATTGTCCCCAGTGTGTGTGTGTGTGGGATAGTGTTAAACTGAACTAAACTAAATCTACATTAGTCCCGTCTGCCCACATTTGGCCCATGTTCCTCTAACTCTTTCCTATCTGTGTACCCGTCCAAATGTCTTTTACAAGTTGTTATAGCATTTGCCTCGATTGCCTCCTCTGGCAAGATGGACCCAAAATGCTGGAGAAACTCAGCGGGTGCGGCAGCATCTATGGAGCGGAGGAGATAGGCGATAGGAATTAGGAAATAGGCGACGTTTCGGGCCGAAACCCTTCGGGTTTCCGCCCGAAACGTCGCCTATTTCCTTCGCTCCGTAGATGCTGCCTCACCCGCTGAGTTTCTCCAGCAGTCTTGTCTACCTTCGATTTTTGCCCGCATTGCCCGGGGAAAATAAATGGTCAGCACGGACTGGAAGGGCCGAGAGGGCCTGTTTCCGTGCTATAATTGTTATATGGTTATATGGTTCCTTCTGAAACCTCTCACCTTAAACCTATGTCCTCTAGTTCTCGATTCCCCCTATTTTGGGCAAAAGAAACACATGTCATAAATTATATATTTTAAAGGCACCCATAAAATATAGGCATCTTAGTTAACTTGAGAGAGGAAAAGGCCTGCTATTATATTCATGGTCTTCTAAAATAGATTTTAAATACTGTGTAAATCACCTTTTGTGATTGCTAAGCATTTGTTTTCTGTTCAGCTGGATTGGGCCCAATGCTTCAAAAATTGTTATTCAATGTTAATGTTATTCCACGCTGATGTTATTTCTTGGGCCGATGTTCGGCGATATTAGAATGTGTTCACGGCATTTTAATTTATTCGCCCTCGCTCATGTATGCATTGATTTTTTTTTTGATTTTTTTTTTAATATATGAAATCGGCTGAAGCCACCACTGGGGTTGTCGCTGTTCCATTTCCTTTTTACGAGACTGTTCAAATAGGCCTTTGTGAAGAGTAAATAAATTATGCCCCGCTTTGTTGCTTTCCTTGCGGCAGCAGGCAGGGCTCCAAGCAGCTGCTGCATTCGAGATGCAAACCCAGAGGGACACTAAACTGGCAGCAGCCTACACACTTCAAGGTCAAAGGTTTACAAACCAAACGCCTCGTATATCACGCAGAAGTTTTGTTCGGGGTCGTACACCTACAAGTCTTCTCCAGGAGAAGCTTCTCCGGATGAGCAGCTGAAAGTCTTTTGGGTGGGGGGGGGGAGGGGGAGGGAGGAGGGAAAAAGGGGGTGGGGGGGGAGGGAGGAGGGGAAAAGAGGGGGGGGGGGGGGGTGAAGACAAAAAAATAATAATTTTGAGCAAAAAAAAAAAATATTTGTTCACGATTCCCAAAACCCGTGTTTTCACTTGTAATAAATATCGCTGACAAAAAGCCAAAGACCTTCATGTGACATTCAATACCAGATCTTTGTTCACTCTTCATTGACGCGTGACCAGGCATTTAGGTACACGGTTTAAATGTGGAGAGGTAGATAACCTGGAGTAAAGGTTTAGTCTGCATGTAAAACGTCAGCTTGGAAAAATCATGCACTTTTAATCTCGATTGACTTTTCCAACAATATCATTCAACATCTCCAGAATTGTTACTCTGCAAGGCTGAGAACCTATATTCATTCCTCTGGCATCTTTCATCTCCAGAGCTGCTGCCTGTCCCACTGAGTTACTCCAGCATTTTGTGTCTATCTTTATCCTCGACAGTATCTACTTGTGTCCGGCTTCATTGCACCCATGTATAATATGTTTTAAGTCTGGCTGAAGAAGGGTCTCGACCCGAAACGTCGCCCATTCCTTCGCTCCATAGCTGCAGCCTCCAGCATTTTTGTCTACCTCCCATGTATAACATTATCTGATTTGATTGGATAGCAAGCAAACAAAAGCGTTTCACTGTACCTCGGTACACACAACAATGATAAACCTTAAAGCTAACTTAAAGTAATTCTGCGCAGCCATTCCCTAAACTTTCTTTTTAGGATTTTGAGACAGCGTTAAGGGCCTGTCCCACTTACGCGATTTTTTTTTCGGCGACTTGCCGGCACTCGTCATTAGTCGTAGCAGGTCGCCGAATATTTTTCAACACGTTGAAAATCCAGCGGCGACCAGAAAAAGGCACGACTCTTTGGGCGACGACTCACGACCATACAGGCGTCATGTGTCAACATGTCGCGGGGCGAAGCCTGTATGGTCCGTGAGTAGTCGGCCAAAGAGTTGTACCTTGTTCTGGTCGCCGCTGGATTTTCAACGTGTTGAAATTTTTCGGCGACCTGTAACGACCTATGACGGGTGCCGGCAGTCGTTGAAAAAAATCACGTAAGTGGGACAGGCCCTTAAGGGCAGAAGCTGTCACACAACTATGTGCCTGAAATTATTGCAAAATATAAACTTTTGAAGTACAGGCATGAGATTGACAAACAAGCGTAGATATTACCGTCAGTATTAATGGTGCAAAAATATAAGGTAGACACAAAATGCTGGAGTAACTCAGCGGGACAGGCAGCATCTCTGGAGAGAAGGGATGGGTGACGTTACGGGTCGAGACCCTTCTCCAGACTATTTGTGTCTGTCTCTGGTTTAAACCAGCATCTACAGTTCCTTCCTGTTCAAAAATATAATATTTAATCCTTGCATTTGCTTCATTGCTGGAGAAATAGCCCCATTTAGAATAAGCAGATTAAACTGTCTCTTGAATTAGCAGGGAATGATATTTGATAGGAGCACGTTGAGCGTTGCGGAATAATATCGCGCAGGAAGGCTGCTGGCACGCAGACGCGTCTGACGACAGTGTGGCCTCACCGTGCCACGCCTGCCGTCTCAAACGAAACAACGAAGCAGATCTTCGGTTAATTAAAAGCAATTAACAGCGAGCAGACTTTTCTCAAAGTGGGAACTGCAGTGGAACTTTTTTATCACTGCACGCAGGCGGTTACAATGAGAAAAGGCGGAGTCTTTAAATTTAATCGACACTAATTACCAGCTGGGAGATAGCAAAAAAAAGTACATTTCAGATAAAACTTGCCCGGGCTTTCAACGTAGAAACTAAACCAGGAGGTTAAACCAACAAACTTAGCAGGATGCAAAGGAAGGGGGGAAAAAAATGCATGAATTGAATTGTAAATTGTAAATAGTAACAGCAGCTGCTCTGCTAAGTTTTGTTCCAGATGGGGCTATTTGTTTTGTAGCTAAGTTTTTCAAACTTCTTTGTGTAAGTTAAGACTTTATTGTGCGGCTAAATGAAGACACCCTCAGGCAGAATCGGTTGCAACAGGTGCTGGGAGGCCACTTTGTCCTGATTGGTGATTGCAGAGGTCACCTGTGGAACGGGATGAGCAGGGGAGAAAATTGGGGACAATTAAAGTCTTTTGGAAGCCGTCGACTATGATTTTTAATCAAAGGGTAACAAAATACTCTGATTTAGTTTATAGACACAAAACTCTGGAGTAACTCAGCGGGACAGGCAGCGTCTCTGGAGAGAAGGAATGGGTGACGTTTCGGGTCCAGACCCTTCTTTAGTTTGTACATTCTGGAGTTTAGAAGGATGAGAGGGGATCTCATTGAAACATATAAGATTGTTAAGGGTTTGGACACGCTAGAGGCAGGAAACATGTTCCCGATGTTGGGGGAGTCCAGAACCAGGGGCCACAGTTTAAGAATATGGAGTAAGCCACTTAGAACGGAGACGAGGAAACACTTTTTCTCACAGAGAGTTGTGAGTCTGTGGAATTCTCTGCCTCAGAGGGCGGTGGAGGCCGGTTCTCTGGATGCTTTCAAGAGAGAGCCAGATAGGGCTCTTAAAAATAGCGGAGTCAGGGGATATGGGGAGAATGCAGGAACGGGGTACTGATTGTGGATGATCAGCCATCATCACATTGAATGGCGGTGCTGGCTCGAAGGGCCGAATGGCCTACTCCTGCACCTATTGTCTATTGTCTATTTAGTTTAGTTGTGAGATACAGCGCGGAAACAGGCCCTTCGGCCCACCGAGTCCGCGCCAACTAGCGATCCCCGCACACTAACATGACCCTACACACACTGGGGACAATATTAATACTTACACCAAGCCAACTAACCTACACACCTGTACGCCTTTGGAGTGTGGAAGGAAACTGAGGATCTCGGAGAAAACCCGCGCGGGTCACGGGGAGAACGTACATACTCCGTAAAGACAGCGCCCATAGTCAGATCCGACCTGGGTCTCTGGCCCTGTGGGCCTCTACTGCTGTGCCACATTCCAGATGTGCATATTCAAACTTTTCTTCAGTTTCCTGTAAAAAACAGAGCATTTCCCTTCTCCTTAAAAGTAACATAGAAAACACAGGTGCAGGAGTAGGCCATTCGGCCCTTCGAGCCAGCACCACCATGCAATATGATGATGGCTGATCATCCAGAATCTGTGCCCCGTCCCTGCTTTCTCCCAATATACCCTTGATTCCGTTAGCCCTAAGAGCTAAATCTAGCTCTCTTAAACATCCAGCAAATTGGCCTCTACTGCCTTCTGTGGCAGAGAATTCCACAGATTCACAACATGGTTTTCCTCATCTCAGTCCTAAATGGCCTACTCCTTATTGTTAAACTGTGACCCCTGGTTCTGGTCCCACAACGTGGGGAACATTCTTCCTGCATCATGCCTGTCCAATCCTTTAAGAATGTTATATGTTTCTATAAGTTTCCTTGAAATTCCAATCCAATGAAAAATGAATTGGAATTGATCGATAACGCATGGAAACAGGCCCTTCGGCCCACCGAGCCCACGCTGACCAGCGAGCACCCGTTCACACCAGTTCTATGTTATCCCGCCTTCACATCCACTCCCTCATTATCATTGGCGGTCACTCGAAACGAGAGTGACTGTCGTCTCCTCTCCATGGGGTCGTCTACTGTGGGTCTGCAGATGTCTGATGAGGCCGAATTAATCCGGGCTGTCTCCAGGGTGCTATATGGAGGACGCCCGTGCGTGACTTTGTTTAACGTGGGGAGACTGGTGCACAGACAGCCACCCCACGGTCCTTGATAGATCTGGTTCAGGATCCAGTGGCATGGAGTCCAAGACGACCGGAGACCCTTCTCTGCTGCAGCCTTCATCCGCCTTCCCAGCCGTTTTAACGCTCCACTAAGGTCAGCCATCGTCCTCCGCCTGTTCCACCGTTGAGGTCTTGGTTGGATTGCTCTTTGTCAGAGACCTCCCCCTCGACCTTACCGCCATGGGTGGCCCTACCAGGAGCATCGCTCCAGACGGCATCGCTCTCAGGATCTCAGGACCACACGAGCTTCTCCACCACGACAAGGTGACAATCCACTCCCTGCAAACGAGGGGGCAATTTACAGAGGGCCAATTAACCTGCAAACCCACACGTCTTTGGGATGTGGGAGGAAACCGGAGCACCCGGATGTAACCCAGAGGTTCACGCTCTAGACCGCATCAATGGCGCTGAAGTGGGGATGACCGAGAACTTCAAGTCCCTAGGTATAAATATCACCAACCATTTGACCTGGTCTAACCATATTGATGTTATGGCGAAGAAAGCCACTACTTGCTCAGAAGACAAAGGGAATGTCATCTATCCATGTTCTCCAGGGATGCTGCTTGACCCGCTGAGTTACTCCAGCACTTTGTGTCTCTTTTTGTAAACCAGCATCTGCAGTTCCTTGTGTCTGCTTCCTATAGTACATCTGTGAACGTTTACATTTTATAAAGATGTAAATGCACTGAGCGACAAACAGTTCTTACATTTGGGGCCCTGTCCTAACACGAGCAGTCCTGCTGAAGAAGGAACTGCAGATGGTGGAAAAATCGAAGGTCGACAAAAATGCTGGAGAAACTCAGCGGGTGAGGCAGCATCTGTGGAGCGAAGGAATAGGTGACGTTTCGAGTCTCAATGAGTTTTCAATCTTCCCTGTCTCCCATTTTAGAAGTTGTAGCAATACCGTTTGACTTTAGATTTATGGGATACAGCGTGGAAACAGGCCCTTCGGCCCATTGATTCTTCACTGACCAATGATCACAACAAACATTAACACAATGCCAAACACTAGACACAGTGGTGATGGGTGCATGGAACAAGCTGCCAGAGGAGGACATTTTGGCTGGGACTATCCCAACGTTTAAGAAACAGTTAGACAGGCACATGGATAGGACGGGTTTGGAGGAATATGGACCAAGTGCAGGCAGGTGGGACTGGTGTAGCTGGGACATTGTTGGCCGGTGCGGGCAAGTTGGGCCGAAGGGCCTGTTTCCACACTGTATCACTCTATGACTCCATGAGTAGGGACAATTTACAGAAGCCAATTAACCTACAAATCTGTACGTCTTTGGAGTGTGGGAGGAAACCGGAGCACCTGGAGAAAACCCACGCAGGTCACGGGGAAAACGTACAAACTCCGTACAGACAAGCACCCGTGGTCAGGATCGAACCCGGGTCTCTGGCGCTGTGAGGCAGCAACTCTACCGCTGCACCAATGTGTTGACACACATTTAAAGCATTCACTTTTCTTCCTCTGTCTGATCGTCAAACTCTGATGTGAGCCTGTTTACATACGTTAACCGTAGGTAAGATATTGTTTCATGGCGAATTAGAAACTAATATCACCAGCAGGCACTTGGAGATTTGAAAATTATTCCATTTGCATCCTAATTTGTTTCCTGTGATTTGTGTATGCGTTTGATCTCGCGGAGATGAAATTGGTTAGCATCAGTGAAGGTTAACTAGCTGACCACAAATATACAACCATTTCACAACATGCACGTTGCATTAGCTGCTGCCTTCAGTGGTAAAGAAAATGAGGCATAGTGTGAAATGTGCATCAGGCGAGCTTTCAGTCAAGTGGTGCTTCTGGAGTTAAGGGCCTGTCCTGCCCCACTGTACGAGCTAATTAGAGAGTTCTCCCGAGTTTCCCCCGATTCGAACTCGGAGAATTACGGTAATGGCCGCTCGTTGGTACTCGGGGCTCTCGTGGACATTTTTCAACCGGTTGAAAAAACTTCATGAGCTTACCGCGTTTCCCGAGTACCTGCCGTTAGCGTTAGGAGCAGCTAAGAAACGTCCCGAGCTCCGACGTACCCGCTACATTCATTCTACGTACTTACCATGCGTTTGATTTTTTTTAAAACTCGGGAGAGCTTAAAGACAGCGTGAGGTGTGTGTAGTGATGTGAGGTTTTAGTTTCCCTGTATAGGGAACCTCTGTGAACTTGAAGTTGTACCTGCAACTTGAAGACACAGTTTCAGCTTTACAGTCTAAATTTACGTTGATGAATTTATTGATTGAAAGATACAGCATGGAAACAGGCCAAGTCAATTCAACTTCATTTGTCACATACACATACAAGATGTACAGTGAAATGAAAGTGGTAATGCCTGCGGGATTGTGCAAAGCTACAGAACAGAACAGAATCTGTAGTTGCATAATAGAAGAAAAAAAAAACACTTTTAAAAAGACACTCTGGAGAGAAGGAATGGATGACGTTTCAGGTCGAGACCCTTCTTCAGTCTGGGAGGAGTCATGGGTAAAGGGGAAGGGGAGATATAGACAGTGATGTAGAGAGATAGAGAACAAATGAATGAAAGATTTGCAAAAAAGTAACCATGATAAAGGAAACGGGCCATTGTTAGCTGTTTGCCAGGAAGAGAACTTCTTCATAGATTTCATAAAGAAAAAGCCACAGATGAACTCTTTTAAACTCCTTTGAGTTGAAACCACAGCCACTGTCACCACATAATGGAAAAATAGTTTATTCGCTCTGTGTTTCAGTGAGATTGTGTAACTCAATCTTGCACAGAATGTCTTGCCCAGAGTGGGGGGAATCGAGGACCAGAGGACATAGGTTCAAGGTGATTTAATAGGAATCTGTGGGGGCGGGTAACGTTTTCACACAAAGGGTGGTGGGTGCATGGAACAAGCTGCCAGAGGAGGTCGTTGAGGCTGGGACTACCCCAACGTTTAAGAAACAGTTCGACAGGCACACGGATAGGACAGGTTTGGACGGATATGGACCCAGTGCAGGCAGGTGGAACTAGTTTAGCTGGGGCATGCTGGCCGGTGTGGGCAAGTTGGGCCAATGTGCCGGTTTCCACGCTGTATCACTCTATGACTGCAGGTAATGTCATTGATAAATTAGATCGTCCCATATCTAAAGGTGCAGATTCTGCCTTTTCTGGAGAGCAGCTGAAATATCATTACCCAGAATAAATTTCAGATTCTAATATTATTGAGAACCTCTTTGCAATTTATACATGGAACATTTCATATTGATTACATTTTCATAACCAAATCTATTTAAAAACATTGCTTGTGCAACAGAAATATTCAATAATGATCTGAACACAAATCTTTCCCTTCATTGGACTGCGTGGAATTAGCTATTTATGTGTGTGCATAACTAAAGCAGTTCCTTCCGAATATTCAATTTTCCGTATCAAAATTGCTTTATATGCTGCAGTGTTTTTCTAAGAAATTACTTTTTTTTCCGGAGAAATTGCGGTTTCTAACGTTTCTGCTCTGTACCCTTTATTAAGGCAGCCAAGCCCATTCCCTTCTGGTGCAAAGTGCTGGAGTAACTCAGCGGGTCTGGCAGGTGCTGAGTTAGTCCAGCACCTTGTGTCGTAAGGTCATAAGTGATTAGGAGCAGAATTAGGCCATTCGGCCCTTCTAGGTCAGCTCGGCCATTCAATCATGGCTGACCAGACTGATTCCTGGGATGTCAGGACTTTCATATGAGGAAAGATTGGATAGACTCAGTTTGTACTCGATGGAATTTAGAAGATTGAGGGGGGATCTTATAGAAACCTACAAAATTCTTAAGGGGTTGGACAAGCTAGATGCTGGAAGATTGTTCCCGATGTTGGGGGAGTCCAGAACAAGGTGGTCACAGTCTAAGGATAAGGGGGAATTCCTTTAGGACCGAAATGAGGAAAACATTCTTTACACAGAGAGTGGTGAGTCTCTGGAATTCTCTGCCACAGAAGGTAGTTGAGGCCAGTTCATTGGCTATATTTAAGAGGGCGTTAGATGTGGCACTTGTGGCTAAAGGGATCAGGGGGTATGGAGAGAAGGCAGGTACGGGGTACTGAGTTGGATGATCAGCCATGATCACATTGAATGGCGGTGCAGGCTCGAAGGGCCGAATGGCCTACTCCTGCACCTATTTTCTATGTTTCTATTTTCTATGATCTATCTTTCCCTCTTAACCCCAAATGGCCTAATTCTACTCCTATCACTTACGACCTTGTGACCTGAGGGTGCTTTCCACAGGAGCAGGAGGTTAGTTTGTGGACCGTTCACAGAGGCTGCAGCCTGGAAACAGGCCCTTCAGCCCACTGAGTCTACGCCAACCATGTGTTTTATTCAATGATCCATTATCTACAGCATTTAAGGGCGGCGTGGTGGTACAGTGGTAGAGTTGCGGCCTCACAGCGCCAGAGGCCCGGGTTCCATCCTGACAACGGGATGCTGTCTGTACGGAGTTTGCACGTTCTCCTTGTGACCACGCGGGCTTTCTCTGGGTGCTCCGTTTCCTGCCACATTCGAAAGACTTTTATCGGCTGCTGTAGAAAAATTGCCCTTAGTGTGAGGGATAGAATTAGTGCACGAGTGATCGCTGGTCGGCGCGGACTTGGTGGGCCGAAGGGCCTGTTTCCACACTGTATCTTGAAAAACTGAACAAAACTGTTGCTTATGTCTCCAGGATATTTCTAACTTGGTTAGTCTTTTATTTTTATATCTTATTTCCAATGTACAGTTTATCTCTTTATGTTAAAAAAAATCACAATAATATTGGCAGGAATAGGTAGATTATAGTTCCCTTAGTTATCAGAGGATGTGGTGCGTGATAACTCATGTAACAAAGAACGACATTACTTCAAACATTTTAGCAGTTGTACAAGACTTTTGTGAAGACGCACTCAGAGTCCTGGAATATTGGAGTTCTTTGGAAGAAGGGTCCCGACTCAAAGTGTCACCCATTGGTTTTCTCCAGAGATGACCCTGATCCACTGAGTTACTCCAGCGTTTTGTGTGTATCTTCGGTATAAACCAGCATTTGCTGTTCCCGGGATGGCGGGACTGTCAAATGTTGATAGAATGGAGCGGCTGGGCTTGTATACACTGGAATTTAGGATGAGAGGGGATCTTATTGAAGCATATAAGATTATTAAGGGTTTGAACACGCTAGAGGCAGGAAACATGTTCCCGATGTTGGGGGAGTCCAGAACCAGGGGCCACACACACAGTTTATGAATAAGGGGTAAGCCATTTAGAACGGAGATGAGGAAACACTTTTTCTCACAGAGAGTTGTGAGTCTGTGGAATTCTCTGCCTCAGAGTGCGGTAGAGGCCGGTTCTGCAGATGCTTTCAAGGGAGAGCTAGATGGGGCTCTTAAAGGTAGCGGAGTCAAGGGATATGGGGAGAAGGCAGGAACGGGGTACTGATTGTGAATGATCAGCATTGAATGGCGGGTGCTGGCTCCAAGGGCCAAATGGCCTCCTCCTGCACCTATTGTCTATTGTCTATTGTTCCTTCCTACTCTTGGGGTATTATGTCCAGTCTTGGTCAGCCTGCTTTAGGAAGAATGCTATTAAGCTGGAAAGGGTGCAGAGAAAATGTACAAGAATGTTGCCAAGATTTGAGAGGCGGGGCTGTAGGGGAAGGTTGGACAGGCTGGTATTTTATACCCTGAAGCGCAGGAGGCTGAGGGGTGATCTTATGGAGGTGTACCGTATAAAATCATGTGGGGAATAGATAGAATGAATACACAGAGTTTATTCCCCAGGGTCGGGGAACCAAGAACTAGATGGCATAAGTTTAAGGTGAGAGGGACAAGATTTAATCCCAACGTGAGGTGTAATCTTCTCATACAGAGGGTGGAGGATTATATGAAACGAGCTGACAGAGGAAGGAGTTGAGGCAGGCACAATAACAACATTTAAACGACCCATGTTGGAAAAGTTGGGCGTTAGAAATGCGGGTAAGTGGGACTGGCTTTGACGGGGGCATTTTGGTCGGCACGGACTGGTGAGGAGAGGACTTCGGTTGCTGGTCGACCAAGGATGGCGATGGCTGGAGGCCCTACAGAAGCCTGGGCCTCGCCTGGATCGGGCACCGCTCATAATGACTGGAGCGCGGACTGGACTTGGAAAATGACGCCAAGTCATGGTGCCTCTTGCACGTGGGTTTAGTAGATTGAGTCTAATCGGAGGTGGTATGGCAATACCCTTACTGGACCTTTAGTGAGAAAAACATTTCACCATGCACTTTGCACTTACTGTATAACAACAATGCACCATGGAACAACTGGAGTTGGGCTGAGGGGCCTGTTTCTTTGCTATATGACCTATAGAAACGCAGAGAAACATGGGTAATAAGTGCAAGAGTAGGCCATTCGGCCCTTTGTGCCAGCACCGCCATTCAATGTGATCATGGCTGATCATCCCCAATCAGTTCCCCGTTCCTGCCTTCTCCCCATATCTCTTGACTCTATGAGAAAGTTACCAGAAGCAACCCAAGCGCCTCGCCCCGCATAAGTTTCACAGGGTCACTGTTTAACTTAAGACAACCATTAATGTGTGATCTGTATCTGATTGCGTTGGTTAAAAGAGCTTACTTGTTTGCAGATTAATTTTCCCATTTTTTAAATTTACTTCTGCGATTGCAGTAATTGAGAGTTATGGTCTGTGGGGTATAAAATGCCATTAAAGGTAGAAAAATATTCTGCCCTAAAAGTACATCAGGACCAAGCACTTTAGAGCAAAAAGCCTGGCTTCAGTCGAGCTGCGATGAATAATTCATAGTGTATTTTGAGTGCCTTCTGCTAAAATGGATGAAGGCCTGGATGCTGCGTTTTAAGAATTTGAATAAATTATAGATCTGAGAAAGGTATGGTGCAAGAGGGAAAATACTGTTGGAGAGAACGGTCTTGTCTCGTGTGAAGTAGGATGGTGGCATCACATGTAAAACATAACATGCAGAGTATAAAAAAAAGTTGCATCAGAACGGTAATGTAAACTGGGAAAGAACTGCAGGTGCTGGTTAAAATCGAAGGTCGACAGAAACAAAGCTGGCGAAACTCAGCGGGACGGGCAGAATCTATGGAGCGCAGGAATAGACCCTTCTTACAAGATACAAGATACAAGATACATTTATTTGTCACAGAGGTCTCAGACTGAGGTGTGAAATAGAAGCCTGATGAAGGGCCTCGACCCGAAACATCGCCCATTCCTTCGCTCCAGAGATGCCGCTGCCCGTCCCGCTGAGTTACTCCAGCACCTTGTGTCCGTCCGCCTTGTGAAGATACTGACTCCTCTGCATGAAGTACGTCCCACACCAACAAGTCCCCATGGCAAAATGCGATTTGCATACAGATGTCAGAATGCTTGGCTCAGTCAAAGTGAAGACTTGTGTGTGTGTGTGTATGGCCACCTAAATCTCCTGGAGTAAGTCGTACATGCTGGCTCTGGGTGTCCAGCTGGCTGGACAATGATAGTTTATTTGGAGGGCATTATTTGCCCCGTGGTCTCCCCCTGATTGCTGATGGTAATCCTAAAACTCAAGTTGAACACATGGTGAGGCAATATGTTATGGTCTGTGCTGATTACTCTTGATTTTAGCGGGGAGAGAGAGTGGGGGGGGTGGGGGGAGAGTAGCAGTACTGTGGCATTGTGAGAATGATTGTTATTGGCTCACTGGGTGGCAGTCTTAACTCTCTTGACAGAAATTTTAAAGGACAACATTAAAACATTCTCTCTCTCTCTCTCTCTGAAGTGTGTCACTCTAGTTTTTGGACATCTGCTGAGCTGATTTATAGGGCTTAAACAGCAAGACTATCAAACAGATTGGGTGTCACTACAACTAATACAGCAGTGATTCCATTCTTCTCAACAACGTTGGCAGTAAAGTTTGGATAAAAAACTGTCAGAGTTTTTCTAAAAAAATACAAATGCGTTCGCTCCGCTAAAAAAACAGCCTTTGTTTCTGTCGGGGGGTTAAAACAGCAAAGGACCTGTCCCACCAGCATGCGATTCCATGCGGTGAGCGCGATCAAACTAGAAGCGGGGGCCGTGCGGAGGTCGGGTGATCCCCGTACAGGGCCGTTCCCACCAGCATGCGCCTGCATGCGGCAAGCGCGACCAAACCTGCAGCAGGGGCCGCGCGGAGGTCGGGTGAGTGGCGCAACGTGGCGCAAAGTGAGGCGAACTTGGAGCGAGTCTTAAAGGTAAGTTCTCCAGGACAGAGAGGGACACACAGAGAGGGGCACAGAGGCACACACACAGAGGGCCACGGAGCCATACACATAGAGGGTCACGGAGGCACCTACAGAGAGGGTCACGGAGGCACGACGTCGAGGCGGTGTGTAATGCGTCGAGGCGACTGGCCGTTGCCACGCGGAATTTTTGAACATAGTCAGTTTTTCGGAGCCCCGCGCGATGTCGGGACGAACTCTGCACAATTCCGCACGGCTCCGGCGATCGAAGTGGGACTGGCCCCGCGACGCCGGACGGCTCAAGCGACCACGTTAGGTCGCGCTCATCGCATAGAGTTGCATGCTTGTAGGACAGGCCCTTCAGCAATCCGTTGGAAGAAATCTTTTTGCTGCATTGATTTAAAGATATGTAGTGGGTAACTTGGTTCAGTGGCTTGCATCAGGAAGCATTTTTCTGCCTCTTATGAAATATTGATTGCAAGTCTTAAGAGATGTGACTGTGTATTACGTTGGCACCTAATATATAGAAACATAGAAAATAGGTGCAGGAGGAGGCCATTCGGCCCTTCGAGCCAGCACCGCCATTCATTGTGATCATGGCTGATCGTCCCCAATCAATAACCCGTGCCTGCCTTCTCCCCATACCCCTTGACTCCACTAGCCCCTAGAGCTCTATCTAACTCTCTCTTAAATCCATCCAGAGATTTGGCCTCCACTGCCCTCTGTGGCAGGGAATTCCACAATTTCACAACTCTCTGGGTGAAAAAGTTTTTTCTCACCTCTGTCTTAAATGACCTCCCCTTTATTCTAAGACTGTGGCCCCTGGTTCTGGACTCGCCCAACATTGGGAACATTGTTTCTGCATCTAGCTTGCCCAGTCCTTTTATAATTTTATGTTTCTAGAAGATCTTTTCCCCTTCATCCTTCTAAACTCCAGTGAATACAAGCCTAGTATTTTCAATCTTTCCTCATACGACAGTCCCGCCATCCCACGGATCAATCTCGTGAACCTACGCTGCACTGCCTCAATCACAAGGATGTCCTTCCTCAAATTAGGAGACCAAAACTGTACACAATACTCCAGATGTGTGGTCTTACCAGAGCCCTATATAAAGACGCACAGTGCTGGGGAGGCTCAGCTGGTCTGGTAGCATCTCTAGAGAACATGGGTAGGTGATGTTTCAGATCAGGACCCATCTTGCTGGCATTCATTGTGTCCACCAGGTTATCATAAATCTGCACACGGACTCATTTTCTCTGCCCTTCCAGCCTGGGCTGTGTCAGGAATAAGGCAGGAACGATCAAACAAAAAGAAATGACTGCTGCCAATAGACAATAGGTGCAGGAATAGGCCATTCGGCCCTTCAAGCCAGCACCGCCATTCAATATGATCATGGCCAATCATCCACAATCAGTACCCCAGTTTCTGCCTTCTCCCCATATCCCCCGACTCCGGTGACTGAAGAAGGGTCCCGACCCAAAATGTCTCGAGCCCAGGGTACTGATTGGGGATGATCAGCCATGATCACATTGAATGGCGGGTGGGGGCTCGAAGGGCCGAATGGCCTACTCCTGCACCTATTGTCTTTTGTCACCCGTTCCATATCTCCAGAGACGCTGCCTGTCCCCGCCGAGTTGCACCAGCACTTTTGTGTCTTACCTGGTAAAAAAACTCAGCGGGTGAGGCAGCGTCTATGGAGCGAAGGAATAGGTGACGTTTCGGGTCGAGGGTCTCGGCCCGAAACGTCGCCTATTCCTTCGTTCCATAGACGCTGCCTCGCCCGCTGAGTGTCTCCAGCTTGTTTGTCGAATTTTTCCTGCGTCTGCAGTTCTTTCTTAAACATTATCCGTTGCGTTTGACTTTCCTATAACCACCAAACATCCTCCTTGTGCCGACCAAACCTGTACCTCTCGGCTGCGTAAAAGGACGATGACAAACGCGCACAATTTTGCTTTATTTTCTCCCGTGCAGGGGACAGATATTGAGTCCAGTCCTCGACCATCCAGACGCAACTAAATTTAAGGTAGCACTTTTTCTCCAAGATCCCTTTTTCACTTAAACCCACCCTCCGCCACCTCCAGTTTAAATTCCATTTGCAATATTTTTGTAGGACTAAGAAGAACCAAGAAGCAAACTTCAGCAAACAACAGCTTCAGATTTATTATCGGGCACAATCAGTAAATTGTGCTTATTCCATTTGTGGGTTTTTTTTGGTATTAATTGCTGCCTTGGACCAGCCGGCTGCCAGGCCACAGTCTGGATAATTTTGATATTCTATGGTGACAGCTGGTGACGGAAGCTTTGGCTTCTGTACAAAGCCTATTAAGTCGCCTGTGGCCTGGGATATAGTGCGCTCCTCCCATACGCGTGCGGGGCCCTTTGTCATTGTAATCGGGCCAGTGTTTGCTGAGTGTTGTCTATATTTACTCTTTGTCAGAGCTCGTATTTACACAGCCTGTTAGGGGGGCTTGCTGTCTCCCTGCCCCCTGTCCTTGCACAAACCCACCCGATTCTGCCACAATGCCATTTGGGACTCACCCTTTTCTAAGTTGGAGTAGCCGGGGCGATTGGCCTTGAGCGGGTTGGGATGTGTCTTGGTTGCTGAGGCTGGCCCTTTGCTAATAACTGTCGGGTGTTGAGAGATTCAGATTATTATTATTTTTTAAAACTTACCCGGGAACATTCTCTGCACCCAGCCCCTTCTCACTCACTCACTCACTCACTCACTCACTCACTCACTCACACGCAAATTTAATAAGCACTGCATCCATTACACATTTAACTTCTGCCATAGCAACAGAGTCAGGCCCATTCAATCTCCAGTGTTCTCCCATCATTATCTCCAGAGCCATCTGTTGTAGACGGGGCTGCAATTTCATCTTATTTAAATGAAGTGGAGCTAGCATCTATTTAGCAGGACATATGTCACAGAAAACATACAACTGGAAATATGGCTGCATGAATATCTCTCTCAAGATGTCCGTGCTGCCCTGGCCTTGCCGCTGTTTTGTGCAACGGACAAAGAAGGAACTCGGGAATAAATCTGACTTGGTAAGATGCTCGCATCCTGACACAGAGTGTGTGTGTGGGGGGGGGGGGGTAAGGTAATCCGACTGTATTTGCGTGTTTTGTACCCCATGTTTGCACCCCATGTAAACCTTGAAAATCAACAAACGGAAAAAACAGGGGGTGGGGGGGGGACAAGTTTTTGAAAGACGGCGTCGAGGCAGTGGCTTTAAGTATTGTGTTCATCTTGAATGACAATAGTGTTGTGTCCAGACTGCTGCCGCACCAGTGATTGGCTTTCGGTCTCTTGCCTTGAATTGTAATTGCGTGCAGAGCTGCCTGTGACTGGTGCAGCCGCCCGCTCCCACTGCCCCCCCTACAACTGATAAAGTTGTGCGCGCTTTGGCAGAAAGTTTCCACGAATGACACTCACTTCTGCACCGTTCCTCCAGATATAACGACCGGCAAGGATGAAGCTGTGTGGAGCATTTCTTGGTTGGTAGAATACAAACCATTTTTACTCTCCCCGCTGCCGCTGTCTCTTATAATATAGCGCTGTCAATTCTGGCTTTATTTTTGGATAAACTGTAGGCATTTAATATAAGGAAATGTTGCTGCAGAAAGTACTTGTTATGCAGTTGCTAGATGGAATAATTCTGATTTATTTTGTGCTGTGGGGGACTGTATAAACTATGTGGATAGTGCATTATTTTAAAGTGTCTGACGTGAAATATCATTCAGATAATTATTTTATGTGTCATTTGGATCTTGCCGATTAGAC
Source organism: Raja brachyura (assembly GCA_963514005.1). Next base: position 4,111,410 of record OY740802.1, read on the forward strand.
CACAAGGTGCAGAGATTCAGGTTTTGCGAGTTGTGTGATATGCAGCGCTTCATTTAAACGTTAGTTTCCTTAAAATCCCCCCCAAAAAAATACCGAAATAGAGGAATATAATATTATTTGCGGACTTCAGACAAAGGAGTTTTGTCTCCTGATCTGTGTCTGACAGGGATCATTAAGACAATGTTAGCCTGAAGGCTTATTAAAAGTTTCTCTATGCCGTTTCCATCTGCCAGGGCAGTTTTCATTCCAAAAGCTCAGCTGTTACGTATACAATATTAATGCTGACCAGTTGCATGCAGCCGACAACAGGACTAATTGTAGTCTGGTGAACGAAGGGCTGCCCATCTGCATAGGTCTGAAATCTGTTGTAAGACTAACAAGAAAAATGAATTCAGCTCCCAGCTGCTAATTGAAGCAGCTTCTTCCTTAATGGACTGTGTGCGGGGGGAAAAAAAAAGTTTTCAACTCACAGCTTGTTGTGGGTCAAAGTTTCATTCAGCAGTTACAAAAGCAAGGGGGGGGGGGAAAAAATCGGCAATAGCTGGATTAATTTTAACAGCAATACTTCCAGTAAAAATATGCTTAACATTATTGATAGAACAAACTTACTTTTAATTATGTATAAACTACTTTCAATTAATACCGACAATTTGTAGAAGTTTCAAACTTTAGCCAAAGAAAGTTAGCAACTTAATGTTAGTTGGCCAATATTTTGACTTTTAATTACACAACTTTACTTCCAAACTATAAAAAACTTAAGAACATCAAATTATTGGATTTTGTACTAATCAGGTACAGTCTTTGACTGGATAACACACAAACAAAAGCTCTTCACTGGACCTTGGTACACGTATAATAAATATACTAAACTAAAATAAAATACTTAAAAGACTTCTTCACCTCTGACTTTCGTACTTTCACCAAAGCATTAAAAGTGATTGGTTTATTTACAAGTATTCTTACGTTTGTAAAATACTTAAATTAAAACAGATAAGAGTTTTTTTTAAGATTTTCCTTTTGAATTAAATCTTTGTAAATTAGTATTTTCAGCACTCAGTTATAACATTTATACTTTATCATTGATAATCTCATAAAACCTCTGTAAGTTGAAGTTATGTTTGCAGTAGAATCAATGAATTGCAGATGCTGGTTTATTTAAAAAAAAGACACAGAGTGCTGGATTAACGAGGGCATGGATGGATGTTTCGGGTCGGGACCTTGAAGGGTCGAGACCCGAAACGTCACCTGTCGGTGTTCTCCAGAGATGCTGCCGGACCCGCTGGAGTTACTCCAGCACTCTGTGGCTTGTGGTGTTTGCAGTTGCAACTTGAGGTCTGTGGAGCTGACTGAAGTGCTGAAACTCTGTTTGCCCTGCACTCAGCTGAGACTGCAGGGAGCTGTCCAGGGTATTTTGTCCTGAAGACATTTGCTTCTAATGCTCACTGATATTTGAAAAGCAAATTTCACACAACCAGTGCTAAACTCCTACTGAGTAGATACATTAATATAATTTAATGATGGGGCTGTAATTATTTCCATTTGAATTCATGACTCACTTCAGATTTGTTCCTAGCTGTGATTCCCCCCGCTCTCTCTCTCTCTCTCTCTCTCTCTCTTCAGCAATTGTGTGCCCAGCTGTGCAGTGTGTTTTTATTTATCCGAGTAAGAGCGTAGCAAAGTTTTAACGATTGGAAAGGTGTCCTTTAGTCAAGATTTGCCCGTGCAGGTTCATCTCACTGCGGTGTTCGCTAGGTGGCTTGTTTCTTTGTTGTGCTTTTTAGAAATGGCAAGATGCTACTGACCCAGAGTAGAGTCTGCTGATTGATTTCAGCCATAATGCATAACAAAAGAAGTGCGATGTATAATACTGCCTGGTGCTCAGAGATAAGAATTTAATAGAATTTTGGCAAGTGGAGGCTGCCTTGCAGAAGCTTAATATATGCATAACCTGGTAAAGTGAGATAGAAAATGGCATTTGAATGCAAATCTCAAATGATCTTAATGAATGGCTGCTGTCCCCTGCCTCTAATAAGGGTTGAAAGCAACAAAGGAAGCAGGCTTGATAACCTGGGGCATCTGTCATATCCTGGACTGCTTATGGTGTTTCAAATAGGAATCCTCGGACTCTACCACAAGCTCGCTTAGAGGAGGTAGGTTGACAGTGTGACACTAGCAATCTCGTAGTTCAAATCGTGAACCCCAAACAAGAAACCTTGCCGCACAAATTTCAACCGGCTTGAGTGCGTTAGGCGTGCCCACGTTTCAGAGGAGCCGGCAGTTCCGGGGATATTTGGAAGTTCAGCTGGGTACGGGGGTAAATTGCAAGAGGCACCTATTAGATGGTATACAGTAAATTCATTTCTGCTCGCAGAGTAAACAGATATATTGCAACCCCAAGGGTTTCTGGGTAGTGTATTTACAGAGAGAATACATCAAGCTCTCCCTGCAATCTAACTAATGAGGTTGGCCATTAAGTAAATGACACCGAACCGTCAGTGGCTTAAGCAACACAGTTGAGTATCAAATATTTAATTCAGCCACCACATGTCTCCTGTTCCGCTGTGTCCTACCATGGCCCAGCCCCTGCTGTAGACTTCATTATGGTTCTCTGTGATGTCATCTCACCGAGCTGGACAATAGCTATGGGGAAAAGGTAAGTCAATATTAATGTTCTCCGGCTGACAAAGGAAGACAAAGCTTGTGTTCTGGGCCCTCTGTTGAAGTCTGATAAATATAGCTGGAACTGCCAGCCCTGTCTGGTTGGGAGAAACAAATTGTTTAACTAGGGCAGCTTAGCGAGAGCTTCATTTACGGCCACAAGCAGCATATTGTTGGATCTCCTCTCCTCTCCGAGCTGTGCTTTGGCTACAGCTGATGTGTTTGTCAATAGAAGACACTTCAGGTTGATTTTTCATCACTTTCACCCGTCGCTCGTCAGCCTCCTATTCCTGTTACCGTTTGTCTCCCGGCAAAGACGCTAATTATTTTGGAAACAATTATGAACTCGTGCTAATTTGGGGTCAAAAGTTGGCCGGCGCACTCTCAAGTGTGGAGAATGGAACGTGGCGCTTGCTCTGACAAGGCAGCTTTTTTTGTTGTCTTGTTTGAACTACCAGGCTTTTGATGGCATCAAGACAGGGAGGCATGGAGATAAGTTACATAGATGCAGAATCAAAGGTGGCTGGTTCACGTTCTGTCGGTGGAAGTTTGATAGATCAGCTCTCTGTCAATGAAGCAATTTTTTCAAAAGGAAACGAGAGCACTCGTGGATTTAATAAACCCTACAGTTCCATTGTTGATTTTTTGCCTCTTGCTTTTCCGTGTCCTCTCTGCTCTTAGAAAACTCATTCCGTGCATTGGAGGCAGGAAAGTAACGTCGACGCCAGTAATAAATCCAAAATGTATCCAGTCACACCTCCAAAAATAAAACTCCTTTGAAATTTAGCTTGGATATGGAAAAATATCATGCCAGAATGTAATTTAGCCCCTTGCTTTAAAATGACCATGTTTCTTAAATATAGTTTAATACAATTTTTTACTTCTGAAATGTTACTTGGTCCTTTAAAGTTTGTGCTTTTTACATGAACTTTATATAAGGTTTCATTCGCGCTTGTAAACTGCGATGAATATTCTCTTAAGTATGTAATACAACGCCATTAACTCTGCAGAAGAAAAAAACTATTGTAAATTCCATGAATGTAACTATTGCCACGATTGCACAGTTCCATCTGGGTGTCGGTGTTGAAGAATCAGAGATTTCATGTGCAGTAGTACTTTGTTGCAAGATTGGGTAAAGGATGTCTTTTAGTTTTAGCGTTTTTGTGTTTCAGTTCCAAGCAATTTGGCAAAGTGTTGACAAAGCTGGCAGGTAATTTGATAGAGATGTACGCTAAGACTGACTCAGCATTGATTTGTTTAGGAAGGAACTGCAGATGCCGGTTAAAACCGGAGGCAGACACAAAATCCTGGAGGAACTCAGCGGGACAGGCAGCATCTCTGGAGAGAGGGAATGGGCGACTTTTTGAAGGGGCTCGACCTGAAACGTCGCCCATCCCTTCTCTCCAGAGATGCTGCCTGTCCCGCAGAGTCCCCCCCCCCAGCATTTTATGGCGAGCACTGATTTGTTTGCCTGGTTTGTGGGAGAGAGCTGATTCCCATCATTGATTACACAGCGACGGAAACAGGTGACTTGCTAGTAACGGCCTGGAGAAAAAGCAATTAGCGTTGAGAAAGGAACAGCTGTTTGAACCAGCACTGCCCTTGTTTCTCCGGCGATCGTGGTCAATAACCGGTTAAGAAAAAAAGTGCTTAACCTCGAGAAGCAAATCCTATCGTTATTGTAAAGATGCCCATTATTCAGTGTTAGTTCTATATACTAAAATCAAATAAATCGTTTTCAAAATCCACTTAATTTGTGAGTTTGCTTTAAGGAAGTTTAGGTCTTTGTGTCGAAATCCTTTCTAAAGCCTTTATTTACAACAACATTTTACTATTTTAACAATTGCCCGTCTGTTGCTGGGTGCTGGTGTTTTTTTTTACATAAAGCCGAGATTTTATGCACATTAGTACTTTATTGCTAAACCTATAATGGATTGGCTACAGGGTATCTTCCTCCGTGGTGTGCAAGCCTTGCCACGTTCACTTTGAGAAAACCAACGTGTGATGAAGTTTTATCATTGTACCCTGTTCCTTCACTTCTGATCTGAAGTATTAATTAAACTCCGGCTGCAGAATAAAATCTGAGTACAGACGCAGGCATTAGACATGTTTTACTGTATATCTCCTGCCAGCTATAAAGAAGCCATTTACATTTGCAAGGGAGGAATCACATGGTTTCTGTAAGTGCAGCCAGCAGGAAGCCTTTGTTTAACCCCACTACACTTGTCACATTTCACATTGAAATATGCATTGCATGCGAAGGGACACAAAGGCTTCATTTTTAAACATGCATGCAATTGGTTATTTTTAATTTAATCAAATAATTTTAACATTAATGTTTCGCGAGTAAAAAACTTTAGACGACAACTTTGTTCAAGTAACCCTTGCTTTCCCTCTCTCGGATTCAAGGGAGATGGGATCTGGGGCGAAAGCAGGAATCTTATATCTCAATATGTTATTGAAACATATAAGACTGTCAAGGGCTTGGACACGCTAGAGGCAGGTAACATGTTCCCAATGTTGGGGGAGTCCAGAACCAGGGGCCACGCACAGTTTAAGAATAAGGGGTACGCCATTTAGAACGGAGATGAGGAAACACTATTTCTCACAGAGAGTTGTGAGTCTGTGGAATTCTCTGCCTCAGAGGGCGGTGGAGGCTGGTTCTCCGGATACTTTCAAGAGAGAGCTAGATAGGGCTCTTAAAGACAGCGGAGTCAGGGGATATGGGGAGAAGGCAGGAACGGGGTACTGATTGTGGATGATCAGCCATGATCACATTGAATGGCGGTGCTGGCTCGATAGGGCCGAATGGCCTACTCCTGCACCTATTGTCTATTGTCTATTGAACGGGGCACTGATTGTGGATGATCAGCCATGATCACATTGAATGGTGGTGCTGGCTAAAAGGGCCGAATGGCCTACTCCTGCACCTATTTTCCATGTTTCTGTGTTTCTATCTTTCTCCCCACCGCTCCCCAGACTAGTTTCACTGTCCTCCTAATTACATTTTACAGATTGTGGGCCTCGTTGTCGACCTCCCCTCCGCCAACGATGATCCATTCTTCATTTTCCTTCATCTCTATCCTCGTTGATCCGTGTTTTCACACCTCACCCGCCCATATCTCTATGTCTCCCACTCCCCTGACTCCCAGTCTGAAGCTCGGTCCGCATTAACCAACCTGACCTCTCGGTGGCCCAGCACCTCAACTCCCCCTCCCATTCCCAATCCGACCTTTCTGTCCTGGGCCTCCTCCATGGCCAGAGTGAGACCCACTGGAAATTGGGCAGTTTACACCCCAGCGGTATGAATATTGACTTCTCCAAATTCTGGTAGCCCTTGCTGTCTCCTCCCCTTCACAGCTCTCCCTCAACCCTCGGGCTCCTCCTCTCCCTTTCTCCTTTCTTCTCCCCCCCCCCCCCCCCCCCCCCACCCCGCCCTACATAAGTCTGAAGAAGGGTTTTGGCCTGAAACGTTGCCTATTTCGCTCCATAGATGCTGCTGCACCCGCCGAGTTTCTCCAGCACTTTTGTCTACCTTCGGTTTTCCAGCATCTGCAGTTCCTTCTTCAACTCCCAGTCTGAAGAAGGGTCTCGACCGGAAACGTCACCCATTCCTGCTCCCCAGAGACGCAGCCTGTGCCGCTGAGCGACTCCAGCATTTTGTGTCTATGTTAACCGTAACTTTTAAGAACATTGACCACATGAACAACCCAATCCAAAGGGTAAATGTGGCAATGAAGTCAACTATTCCCATTGCTTATTTTTAAAAAGGTTTAATCTGATAGATTTTCTTTACATGAAAGCTGATCAGAGTAAGCGAATTGAAACATTCTGTGTGCTGCTGTTCTGTCTGACTGAGCAATACCAACAACCAATTTAATCCGACTTAAATGTTGGCAGAGTGTTGCTTATTTCAATTTAAGGCTGTGTATGTTACACTCAGTGCCACAGCTCAAGTGAAATCAAGTTGTAATTATTCTCTGTTTAAAACAAGGATTTTATGGATAAACGCAAGGTTATGATAATCTTACTTCCAAAATTCACAAGCAAATATTAATTGTTTGTAGCTCCTTGCCTTGTGTTAATTCAAATTCTGCCAAATTGTCAGCACCACCTTTCTGCTGCCAATGGAAATGATGACTGGGAGTGTAATATGCAGGTGGCAATCTTTTTAAAAACTAGATGTAAAGAAAACGATGAAACCAAGTATTTTTTCCCCATCTATAACCTCATAGATCCGTTTCCCCATCTATAACCTCATAGATCTGTTTCCCCATCTATAACCTCATAGATCCATTTCCCCATCTATAACCTCATAGATCTGTTTCCCCATCTATAACCTCATAGATCCATTTCCCCATCTATAACCTCATAGATCTGTTTCCACATCTATAACCTCATAGATCTGTTTCCCCAACTATAACCTCCAGTAACTTACCATTAAACAAGAAAACGTAAGGGCTTGTCCCACTCATTTACGCGACATCATTTAGCGTCACAACGCACGACGCGCGTGTCATGACAAGCACATCGTGTCACACGCGCGTGATGCACACGTGGCGGGCATTACGCGTGCGTGGTGACGTGCGGTTGCCCCAGGATTTTGGGATTCACAAAATCTTCGCACGTCGCCTGCGTGACGCGCAAATTACGCCCAAGTGGGACAGGCCCTTTAGACTTTGTAACATATATCCCTTGTACAGTTTATAAACACTGACTGAGACGATAGTGTAATGCACAATGAATTTCTGGAGGACATGGATAGGTGACGTGTCTGGTCGGAATCCATCTTAAAGCTCCTCAAGAGCATCTTCAAGGACTTCCCGAGTGGAGTTCTTCAGCAATGAACAGAGATGGGTGGGAAAGCATTTGCAGTTGTCCTCTCAAGAATTATCTGCTTTAAGTTGAAAGATAAACACAAAGTGCTGGAGTAACTCAGCGGGTCAGGCTGCATCTGTGGAGGACATGGATCGGTGACATTCAGACCTTCTTCAGAAGGGTCTCGACCCGAAACATCACCCATTCCTTCTCTCCAGGGATGCTGCCTGTCCCGCTGAGCTACTCCAGCATTTTGTGTCGATCTTCGACCATATTCAGTGTATTTAAGCCAAGTACAGTGGGTTTACTCCTTCCATCCCTACAGTGTAGATCAAAATATGCCAAACCTTCAGACACTGACAGGGCATGCTGTCTGCATGCAGATACGTGTTGCAAAACTGGAATTAGTCATATATTCTTGCATTGTTATGCCAATGCGAATATTAGTCAAGAAATTCTAATGGCTTCAAATGCATGTAGCAGATAGCTGTTATATTGAGCCCTTCAAAATGGCCTCAAGTGAAGGATTGTCTACTGTGGATTTCAGCTATAATTTATTGATTGACTGAAATATACAGCATGGAAACAGGCCCTTCGGCCCACCTAGTCCAGGCTGTCCTTCGATCACCCATTCACACCAGCTCCATGTTTTCCCAGTTTCTCACCCACTCCCTACTCACTAGGGGAAATTTACAGAGGGCCAATTAACCTGCAAACCCACACCTCTTTGGGATGTGGGAGGAAAACCACATGGTCAAGGAGTGAACGTGCAAACTCCGCGCAGCCAGCACCTGATGTCAAGATTGACTCTGTGAGGCAGCGACTCTACCAGATGTGCCACTGGACCACCCCTTGCTGTTAAAATGTCCCTCTATGTTCTGTGCACGAGAGACGGGTGCAACGAGAGGGGTGGAGGCTGGAGAATGAAGATTGAGTGCTGTGGACAGTTTGCCACCAAAGTAGGTTCTAGAGGTGAACACACAGCACCAGGATACGTCAGCGGGTCTGGCAGCATCTCTGGAGAACGCAGATAGGTGACGTTTCGGGTCAGGGTACCTTCTTAAGTTCTCTTCGTGAACTTCTCACAACTTCCTCAAGAACACCTCTTGAGGGGAGTTCTTGGGGGAATGACCAGAGATAGAAGGGATATTTCCATCAATGCTCTGAGCCAGGGGTGAGGAAGCAGGAACTGGGGCAGGGAGTCAACAGTCATTAGAGTGCTGGGAACAACCTCACATGTGGAACCTTCCAGAAGAATCGGGGCTCCGCATGGGCTTGGCCAGGGAACGGGAAGGGTGGAGGTGTGAGCCTCTCTTAGAACGCTAGGTTAGGATGGAGAGAATGGTTGGTGGAAGGGATCGTGGCTTCAGAACATCACAGTTGGGAGAGCAGCAGAGTGTCGCAGGATAGGACAGGTCAGGAGAACAGCCGTAGAGTGATCCTCATCATCGGAAACGAGTATGACTGTCCTCTCATGGAGGACGCCCGTGCGTGACTTTGTTTAACGTGGGGAGACTGGTGCACAGACAGTCCTTGACAGATCTGGGTCAGGATCCAGTGGCATGGAGTCCAAGACGACCGGAGACCCTTTTCTGCCGCAGCCTTCATCCGCCTTCCCAGCCGTTGTGACGCTCCACTAAGGTCAGCCATCGTCCTCTGCCTGTTCCACCGTTGAGGTCTTGGTTGGATCGCTCTTTGTCAGAGACCTCCCCCTTGACCTTACCGCCATGGGTGGCCCTACCAGGAGCATCGCTCCAGACGGCATCGCTCTCAGGATCGCAGGTCCACACGAGCTTCTCCACCACGACAAGGGGACAATCCACGGAGAAGAATAGAGTGATACAGCATGGACACAGGCCCTTTGCCCCAACTTGCCCACGCCGACCAACATGCCCATCTACACAAGTCCTACCTGCCTGCATTTGGTCCATCTCCCACTAAACCTATTCTATCCACCTATTGTACCTGTCTAAATGCTCCTGTTGATCGGCCATCAGAGCAGGCCCTTCGGCCCACAACGTCCGTGCTGAACAGGATGCCAAGACCGACCCCCCAGGAGATCAGAGGGAAGTGAGTGGAAGCAGGGATTTGGAGGGGGACAGGGACTTGTCCTGTTTGGACAGGAGCGTCAGAACTGTGTTGCCAGGGAGCAGGGGGTCCAAATACACATCGGAGACCACAGCCGTGTGACCTGGCCCACCACTGCAAACGATCTATGATGGGTGGCGGTGGAACCTCCTGGTCTCCGTTCCCTACGTGAAGTTTTCCACAAGCAGGGCAGCGCCTGGTTGAGTTACTGCAATGATTAAGAAATGACCCGGAAGTAACTGCGATTGTGTTTGCTCTCAGGGAGAATCAATTTTCAATTGCATAACACCCTGGAAACAATAACAGCGATATGCTTTCAGATTTCAACGCCCAAAACACAACACAAACACACACCACGTTTACGCTTACTGCCCAGCATAGGAACTTAACGAAAGCACTTCTGACATGTATTGGTTTTGGTTCAGGTTTAGTATTGTGATATGTACCACAGTGCAGTGCAAAGCTTTGTTTTGCTTGCTGTGTTACACCAGAACCTGCCTTATTGTCTCTCACGCATGCTGTTATCAACCGATCTTGGCAGATATCCAGGGGAGTGAATTATCTTACTGATATCTGCCCGGTATCTACACAAAGGATAAACTATCACCAAAGAAGATGAAGGTAGACAAAAATGCTGGAGAAACTCAACGGGTGAGGCAGCATCTATGGAGAGAAGGAATATTCCTCCGCTCCATAGATGCTGCCTCACCCGCTGAGTTTCTCCAGCATTTTCGTCTACCTTCGATTTTTCCAGCATCTGCAGTTCTTTCTTAACCAAAGAAGCTGAAGTTAGTTTAATTGTTGTGGGTGTGTAGTGCATCAGCTGTGAGCTGCTCCTCCCCTGTGTATAGGAAGAGACACCATATAACCATATAACCATATAACAATTACAGCACGGAAACAGGCCTTCTCGGCCCTTGCAGTCTGTGCCGACCATTTATTTTCCCCTAGTCCCATCTACCTGCACTCAGACCATACCCCTCCATTCCCTTCCCGTCCATATACCTATCCACTTTACTTTTAAATGTTAAAATCGATCCTGCCTCCACCACTTCTGCTGGAAGATCATTCCACACAGCCACCACTCTCTGAGTAAAGAAGTTCCCCCTCATGTTACCCCTAAACTTCTGTCCCTTAATTCTCATGTCATGCCCTCTTGTTTGAATCTTCCCTACCCTCAATGGGAAAAGCTTATCCACGTCAACTCAAAAGCTTATCCACGTCTATCCCTTTCATCATTTTTAAGACCTCAATCAAGTCCCCCCTTAACCTTCTGCGCACCAAAGAATAAAGACCTAACTTGTTCAACCTTTCTCTGTAACTTAGTTGCTGGAACCCAGGCAACATTCTAGTAAATCTCCTCTGTACTCTCTCTCTTTTGTTGACATCCTTCCTATAATTAGGCGACCAAAATTGTACACCATACTCCAGAATTGGTCTTACCAATGCCTTGTACAATTTTAACATTACTTCCCTATTCCTATATTCAATGCTCTGATTTATAAAGGCCAGCACACCAAAAGCTATCTTTACCACCCTATCTACATGCGATTCCACCTTCAGGGAACTATGCACAGCTATTCCTAGATCCCTCTGTTCCACACCATTCCTCAATTCCCTACCATTTACCATGTCCGTCCTATTTTGATTTGTCCTGCCAAGATGTAGCACCTCACACTTATCAGCATTAAACTCCATCTGCCATCTTTCAACCCACTCTTCCAAATGGCCCAAATCTCTCTGTAGACTTTGAAAATCTACTTCATTATCCACAGCACCACCTATCTTCATATCATCTGCATACTTACTTAACCAATTTTCCACCCCATCATCTAGATCGTTGATGTACATGACAAACAACAAGTGGACCCAACACAGATCCCTGAGGCACCCCACTGACACAGATGGGCTCGTAGTCGAGTCTGCTGCTACACCCAGGAAATTAACCGTATGCCACTTGCGCGACTTTCTCGGCGACTGCCGGCACCCGTCATACGTCGTTGCAGGTCGGCCAAAATTTTCAACATGTTGAAAATCCAACGGTGACCAGAAAGACGCAACGACTCTTTGGGCGACTGAGGAGACGACTCACGACCATATTGGCGACACCCTGGCGACATGTCGCGGGGCGAAGCCTCTATGGTCATGCGTGGTCGCCCACAGTGTCGTACCTTGTTCTGGTCGCCGCTGGATTTTCAACATATTGGAATTTTTTGGCGAAAACGTTTTCGGCGGAAAAGTCTCGTAAGTGGGACAGGCCCATTAGTCTGGCAGGGAGAGCGAGCTAAGTTTGTGGGGACGCTCACGTGGGGAAAGTAAGGACGGGAAAAGGGACATCTGATTATTTATGGACACAATACAGTCCATGAAACATCAGTACGCTCCAATTTCCAACCAACTAGATTGCTTATGTGGAAATATCACACATTTCTGCTGACAAATCCGTTTGCGCAACTGCTAGTTTGTTGCAAATGCCAGGATATATAATTCTAAATTTCTTTCAAACAAATGAAAAATGTCTGCTGAGGTCATTGTGATAGTTTAAGAAAGGGGAAAGATTGACAATTTTGTTGCTTAATGGGCCTGTCCCACATAGGCGATTTTTTTAGGCGAGTACAGGCGACTAGGCTGTCGTGACATGGTCGCCGGGGGTGTCGTCTGTATGGTCCTCAGTCGCCCAAAGAGTCGGAGCGTCTTTCTGGTCGCCGCTAGATTTCCAACATGTTGAAAATATTTTCAGAGACAGTCGGCGACGGTGGGTTTGACGCCGATGAGGGTAGCTTGACATCTCCTGAAGCAGGTGATGTCGTAGTTGTCGCCAGGTCAGAATCAGAATGCCTTTTATTGTCACTATACACATGTACAGTGAGATTAAAAACTGCTCCTATTCAGTGCAAAAACAAAACAAAAAGGCGGGGGGGGGATAAGGTACACAGTTTCTGCAGCGCTATATACATATCTATAAAAAGACAATGGATAAATAGAATGGATAATAGGATTCCTATATCCAGTCTGGGTTACAGTTACAGTACAAATTACAGTAGTGGATAGATGGAAGTCAACGTAGGTTGTCGCCGGTGCTGACTTGGGTTATTTTTTGTTGTTAAAGTAATGATTCTATTTCAAATGTTATGTCGTGGGGGGGGGGGGGGGGGTCCAGTTGCCGTCAGTCGCCTAAAAATAGCCTTAAGGGGCTGTCTCCCACTGTACGAGCTAATTCAAGAGTTCTCCCGAGTTTCCCCTGATTTGAACTCGGAGATTTACGGTAATGTCCACTCGTAGGCACTCGGCGCTCTCGTGGACATTTTTCAACATGTTGAAAAATCTTCACGAGTCTTCACGAGCTTACCGCGTTTCCCGAGTACCTGCCGTTAGCGTTACGAGCCGCTAAGAGACGTCCCCGAGCTCCGACGTACCCGCTACGTACATTCTACGTGCTTACCACGAGTTTGATTTTTTTTAAAACTCGGGAGAGCTCTTGAATCACCTCGTACAGTGGGACAGGCCCATAAGGCTACACACTCTTCTCTGGTAGTTATCAAATAAACAAATTGAACAATATGTAGCTTAAAAAGTAATTGTACATAATCCCTGGCGCTTGTGTCATTCCTTTGTAAATAAATGGAACGGTGTTAAAGTTAGTGACTATTAACAGAATTAAATTAGAAAGACACTAAATCAAAGTGGTTGTGACGGGGAGGTAAACTATGAAAAGATGCCTAAAATAAAAATGAAATTTGATGGCATTGATTTCTTAGTATTAGCATGGAATGAGGGAATGTCAACTGGCAAACATACGTGGAAAATACTAAATTGTCTACACAATCAAACTTTAATTCCTCATTAAATCTTTGATTACTATCAGTCTATCAAATTGCTCTTTGTCCAATGTCAGGAATACCTTTCAAATTAGAAAATTCCTAAAATAGGGAATTCCGATTCCTAAAATAGAAAATTAATGCCTGTTTTATACTAATTTCACACAGAAACAAATAATTTTGGTTCAGTCTAACATGGATGTTAATCTTCTCTGGGACTTGAACGGGCCGTGTGTAGGTGGGGGTTTAGTGCTCAGTTTCAAGAATGGTTTAAGTCCCAATCAACAAGCGTTATAAATGCTGGGTTCGCTGCTGATTTTAATTTAATTCTGGTGCTTTTATTTGCAATTTTCCCGATGTATTCATCCAATAACGAGCTTTCTTTTTTAACCCCTCTCTATAATTGCAAAGATATCGATTACACTAACTCGAGATTTTGTCGTGTGAAGTCAATCTCCAGTCTAGTTTATAGTCACGTTTTGTGGCTTTGGTGTCATTTTTATCTTTGACATTTTCACAAAACTGTTTAAAATAAAAATGACACCAAAGCCAGAATGGATTATTTCCGGAATGACAGAAGGCAGTTCGGAATTAAATGAGTATCAAAAGAATTTATTTGATTACGACTTAATAATAGGAAGAAAACTAATCTTAAAATTCTGGAAAAATGCTCCTATGTGGATTTCAACAATGTTTGAAACATTACATCTGGAAGATATGAGACTCCGCCTGCAAGGAAAATCAGAACGCTTCTATCAGACGTGATCTGCATTTATAGAATTACTACAAAGATAGGGTGCAGGAGTACCTCGGGCCTTGGTAGGGGGGGTTGGAAAACTATCGAGTTGGTGGATTCCTTTTGCGTGATATATATAACATAGTAACTGGCTTTTTTTTGTTGCTTTTTTTTAGGGTCTATCTCTTAACCCCCTTTCTCTAATACTTTGACCAAGGGTTTCTTCTCCCCTTTGGCACGCTCTTTCACTCACAACTCTTTTCACCCATTTCGCTCTCTTTCTCTCTATTCTTTTTCTTTAAAAGCCATAAAAATATGGGGTACAATGACTGTAACAGTATATATATGTGAAGTACATTGATGTATTTACCTCTAATAAATATATTTTTAAAAATAAATTTTAAAAAAGTTTATTGTCACGTGCACCGAGGTACAGTGAAGAGCTTTTGTTGCACGCTATCCAGCCAGCAGAAAGACAACACATGATCGCAATCGAGCCCTTCACAGTGTACAGATACACGACAAGGGAATTTTGTGCAGTGCAAGATAAAGCCAGGAAAGTCCGATGAACGATAGTCCGAGGGTCACCAGTGAGGTAGATAGTAGTTCAGCACCGCTCTCTGGGTGTGGTAGGATGGTTCAGTTGCCTGATAACAGCTGGGAAGAATCTGAATCTGAATCTGAATCTGGAGGTGTGCGTTTTCACATTTCTATGCCTTTGATATCTGAGCTATATAATGCTGGATCCCAACAATAGTGAGACAGCCTTGCTCTTACACTTCAACATTGGATCATATTTTGTATGTCGAGAAAAACTATTGAAAATATTGGTAATTATGTTATGAACGGCTACTGGGATCTAGGGCGAGGTAGACAAAATTGGCTTGAAGGTGGGTAACAGGGAGTGGCGGTGATGCATTGTTTTCAGACCGGATAATAGACAGTAGGCAGTAGGTGCAGGAGCTTTCGAGCCAGCACTGCCATTCAATGTGATCATGGCTGATCATCCCCAATCAGTACCCCGTTCCTGCCTTCTCTCCATATCCCCTGACTCCGCTATCATTAAGAGCCCTATGTAGCTCTCTCTTGAAAGTATCCAGAAAACCAGCCTCCACCGCCCTCTGAGGCAGAGAATTCCACAGATTCACAAGTCTCTGTGTGAAAAAGCGTTTCCTCATCTCCGTTCTAAATGGCCAACCCCTTATTTTTAAACTGTGGCCCCTGATTCTGGACTTCCCCAACATTGGGAACATGTTTCCTGCCTCTAGCGTGTCCAAACCCTTAATAATCTTATATGTTTCAATAAGATCCCATCTCATCCTTCTAAACTCCAGAGTGTACAAGCCCAGCCGCCCCATTCTCTCAGCGTATGACAGTCCCGCTATCCCGGGAATTAACCTTGTAAACCTATGCTGCATTCCCTCAATAGCAAGAATGTCCTTCCTCAAATTAACGGACCAAAGCTGCACACAATACTGCAGGTGGGGTCTCACTAGGGCCCTGGACAACTGGAGGTCTGTAACAAGTGGTGTACCGCAGGGATCGACGCTGGGTCCACAGTTGTTCTTTCGTATATTTACATTTTAGATGTGAATGTACAGGGTTAGTGAGTTTGTAGAAGATTGGTGATACAAAATGCTGGAGTAACTCAGCGGGTCAGGCAGCGTCTCTGGAGGACATGGATCGGTGACGTTTCACAGAGTGCTGGAGTAACTCAGCGGGTCAGGCAGCATCTGTGGAGAACATGGATAGGTGACGTTTCGCAGAGTGCTGGAGTAACTCAGCGGGTCAGGCAGCATCTGTGGAGAACGTGGATAGGTGACGTTTTGCAGAGTGCTGGAGTAACTCAGTGGGTCAGGCAGCATCTGTGAAGGGAAGGAATGGGTGACGTTTCGGCTCGAGTCCCTTCGGGTCTCGGCCCGAAACGTCGCCCATTCCTTCTCTCCAAAAAAAAGTGATTTTTCAAATGGTGCCAATCACTAAGGGTGCGAATTATCTGATATTATGGTATTCTGGAGAGAAGGAATGGGTGACGTTTCACGGAGTGCTGGAGTAACTCAGCGGGTCAGGCAGCATCTGTGGAGAACATGGATAGGTGACGTTTCAGTCTGAAGAAGGGTCCAGACCAGAAATGAGAAGTCTGAAGATGGGTCCCAAACTGAAACGTCACCTATCCATGTTCTCCACAGATGCTGCCTGACCCGCTGAGTTACTCCAGCACTTCATGAATTGCTATGGACTGCCTTTGATCGCACTAAGGAGTTTTGGGATCTTATTTTGCACTAATATTGTGGCTATAAATGTATGATATTTTTGTCTATTATATATTATCTGTGTGTATTGTGCTTACAGATCTGTTATGCTGCTGCGTGTTAAAATGTCATTGTTCCATTGTTGGTAGCTTTGATAATTAAAGACTTGACTCCCTTGATTCTTGAAGCCTTTAGCATCTGTCGTTCCTTGTGTCTAAAAACCAGTGATAAAGTGGAAAGTGAAGATGATTATCTCTGATTACAGGGGGGATATTGGTCAGCTGGAAAAGGGTGGGAGGGATCTGGAACTAAAGTCCTATAACAGCACGTAAAAGACACTTGGACAGGAAAAGTTTGAGTGAGATATGGGGCAAATGGGGCTGGCTTAGGTGGGACACCTTGGTCAGCATGGATGAGTTGGGCCGAAGGGCCTGTTTGCCTGCTGTATGACTATCCCAACACCAATTCCTTAAATGTCCCAGCAGAAAGGTTATTGTTAATCTGAGCTATTAAATTGCTTCATCTCAGCTTGTTCAATCCCATGAATGATCCTAAACCTTCCTGGCATTTAAATATTCTTGATTTAAGATAGTTTGCCCTGTTGCCTATGAGAGCTGTTTACCTCATTCCAAGCCGTAGTAAAATATTCCTCGATAAATTTCTCAGCAGTTTATATTTCTGCGTTTGAAGGTTCTTGATGGATTTCCGGACAAATACTAAACTACCCAAACTAAAAGGTCAGATGTAATTTGTACACAACAGCCATACAACCAGCCTTCAGAGTTAGATGTCCATGATTTACAATGTGTCAACGTTGAAGGCTGCAGTTACCGAGAAAAGAATAGTGGCGCAGTGGGTAGAGCTGCTGCCTCACAGCGCCAGAGACTCGGGTTCAATCCTGACCTCGGGTGCTGTCTGTGTGGAGTTTGCACGTTTTTCTTTCCAGGGACCGCGTGAGTTTCCTCCGGGTGCTCCCGTTTCCTCCCACATCCCAAAGACGGGCGGGTTTGCAGGTTACTCTATTAGTTACCTTCATTGTGGATGAGAAAATGGGATAGCATAGAACTAGTGTGAGTCGGTGGGCTGAAGGGCCTGTATCTTTCAATGAATTCAACAAGGGTTGACCAGACCAGTGTGAATTTGTGAACAGGAAATCGTATTTGACTAACGTCCTGTAGTTTTTTTTCCTGGGTTGTAAGATATGTATTAGATTAAATACGGGGGCCACCATTTGGATGTTCTACTTGGAGGAGACTTTTGGTGAAGCTCTACACTGTGGGTTATTAATAGTCTTATAATATATAGAAATGGAGATAATATACTGTATAATAATTGGAGAATAATGCACTGGAGCACAGGAATTGGAGATGATATACTGGATAATATATTGATCTTTAAGAAAGAACTGCAGATGCTGGAAAAATCGAAGGTAGACAAAAATGCTGGAGAAACTCAGCGGGTGAGGCAGCATCTATGGAGCGAAGGAAATAGGTGACGTACTAATATATTGAGAATGGTTAAAACAAAGTGTTGGGATACACAGGACTTCCTCAGTGTGGAGGTTGTGATGACCGGACCACCACAAGGGACATGACTTGCTGTTCAATAGACAATAGGTGCAGGAAGAGGCCATTCGGCCCTTCAATGTGATCATGGCTGATCATCCCCAGTCAGTACCCTGTTCCTGCCTCCTCCCCATTTCCCCTGACTCCACTATCTTTAAGAGCCTTATCTAGCTCTCTCTTGAAAATATCCAGAGAACCGGCCTCCACCGCCCTCTGAGCCAGAGAATTCCACAGACTCACAACTCACAATCTATATCAACAGTTTATTTAAGAGTAACAGATGGCATATGTCCAGGTTCATGGATACTAGAAACATAGAAAAATAGGTGCAGGAGTAGGCCATTCGGCCCTTCGAGCCTGCACCGCCATTCAATGTGATCATGGCTGATCATCCAACTCAGTATCCCGTACCTGCCTTCTCTCCATACCCCCTGATCCCTTTAGCCACAAGTGCCACATCTAACGCCCTCTTAAATATAGCCAATGAACGGGCCTCAACTACCTTCTGTGGCAGAGAATTCCAGAGACTCGCCACTCTCTGTGTAAAGAATGTTTTCCTCATCTCGGTCCTAAACGAATTCCCCCTTATCCTTAGACTGTGACCCCTTGTTCTGGACTCCCCCAACATCGGGAACAATCTTCCAGTATCTAGCTTGTCCAACCCCTTAAGAATTTTGTAAGTTTCTATAAGATCCCCCCTCGGTCTTCTAAATTCCAGCGAGTACAAGCCGAGTCTATCCAGTCTTTCTTCATATGAAAGTCCTGACATCCCAGGAATCAGTCTGGGATACTGAACCAGGAGTGATTACAAAGGGGGGAAAAGATGAATGGAAGCTCAAGGCTGGTGTTCAAGATTCAAGAGTGTTTAATTGTTATATGTACCGGGAACAACAATGGCATTCTTACTTGCAGCAGCTCAGCTGGTCTACAGCAGAGATCCATACTGCAATAAAGCAACAGAAAGTTCAATACCTTTTAAAGAAACGATCGTACTACAAAACAGAACAGGAGCCTGAAGTCGCCAGTGCTACGAAGAGAGTTTGTAGTTGGTGGTTTAGTTGGTGTTTGTCGCGTTCGAGAGCCTGGTGGTTGTTTGGGAAGAAGCTGTTCCAGAACCCGGAGGTCACCTTCTTCCCGAAGGCAGGAGTGAAATGAGGGTGGTGTAAGTCCTTGATGATGCCGGCTGTCGGTCTTTTTGAGGTCGCGACGCCTGTAGATCCCTTCGATAGTGGGGAGGTCAGTAGCCGTGATGGACCGGGCAGCGTTCACCGCCGTGTGTCACCTCCACTGTTCCTGGGGAGTTCCTGGTGTCAAACCGGGCCGTGATTGCAACCGGCCAATACCCCCTCCATCTCCTCCAGAAGATGCAGACAATCTGGTGGGGTGGGGTGGGGAGAGGGGAACGTCAGTGTGATCAACTATAAGATCACCCACCTCAGCACACAAGCTGGAACAGTAGAGTATACTTCCAATGGTGACAGATTGGGAAATAATTCCACGGTACCTACTGAACATACATGACCCACACCACCCTGTCCACGCCCTCATTCCACTCCGACCATCAGGAAGAAGGTACAGGAGCCTGAAAACCATGACCTCAGCGTTCTTTTTTTTAAATTTAATTTTTTTAATTTTATTTATTAGAGTTAAATACATCAATGTACTTCACATATGTACTGTTACAATCATTGTACCCCATCATTTTATGGCTTTTAAAGAAAAAGGATAGAGAGAAAGAGAGAGAAATAGGTGAAAAGAGTTGTGGTAGTGAAAGAGCGTGCCAGAGGGGAGAAGAAACCCTTGGTCAAAGAATTAGAGAAAGGGGGTTCAAAGATGGACCCTAAAAAAAGAAAAGAAAAAAGAGACAAACTAGAAAGAAAGCCAGTTACTATGTTCTATATATCACGCAAAAGGAATCCACCAACTCGATAGTTTTTCATCCCCCCCCCTACCAAAGGTTCAAGAACAGCTTCTTCCCCACAAACTATCAGGCTATTGAATACGAACCTCATCCATGAATTATGGACTGTCTTTGGTTGTGCCACAGTTATTCTTTGAACTGGTTTGAGGTTATTAGTTTATTGAATTTTTATCGTATCTATGTCTATCGTGTTTACAGGCCTGTTATCAGTTGCAAATTGGCCTTTCGTCGTCAGTAGATGTGACACCCTTGACTCTTTGTGTCGGAAGGAACTGCAGATGCTGGTTTATACCGAAGATGGCTTATGCACAAAGTGCAGGATTCACTCGGTGGGTCAGGAGGAAAAAGGATGGGTGGCGTTTCGGGCCGAAACCCCTCTTCAGGCTTAAAGGGTCCCGACCCGAAACGTCACCTATCCCTTCTTCTCCAGAGATGCTGCCTGACCCGCTGAGTTCCACCAGCACTTTGTGTCCATCTTTGATTCTTCTGACCATTGCATGTGCGGGGCAAAGTTAACCCTGAAACTCCTCCGTTCAAGTCATTTGAATGCAAAGTTACATGGTAAACGGTAGGGAATTGAAGAATACAGTTACATGGTAAACGGTAGGGAATTGAAGAATACAGTTGAACAGGGGGATCTGGGAATAACCGTGCATAGTTCCTTGAAGGTAGAATCTCATATAGATAGGGTGGTGAAGAAAGCTTTTGGTATGCTAGCCTTTATAAATCAGAGCATTGAGTATAGAAGCTGGGATGTAATGTTAAAATTGTACAGGGCGTTGGTGAGACCAAATCTGGAGTATGGTGTACAATTTTGGTCGCCCAATTATAGGAAGGATGTCAACAAAATAGAGAGGGTACAGAGGAGATTTACTAGAATGTTGCCTGGGTTTCAACAGCTAAGTTACAGAGATAGGTTGAATAAGTTAGGTCTTTATTCTCTGGAGCGCAGAAGGTTAAGGGGGGACTTGATAGAGGTCTTTAAAATGATGAGAGGGATAGACAGAGTTAATGTGGACAAGCTTTTCCCTTTGAGAATAGGGAAGATTCGAACAAGAGGACATGACTTTAGAATTAAGGGACAGAGGTTTAGGGGTAACATGAGGGGGAACTTCTTTACTCAGAGAGTGGTAGCGGTGTGGAATGAGCTTCCAGTGGAAGTGGTGGCGGCAGGTTCGTTGGTATCATTTAAAAATAAATTGGATAGGCATATGGATGAGAAGGGTATGGAGGGTTATGGTATGAGTGCAGGCAGGTGGGACTAAGGGAAAAAAGTTGTTCGGCACGGACTTGAAGGGCCGAGATGGCCTGTTTCCGTGCTGTAATTGTTATATGTTATATGTTATATGGTTAAAGTTGTTGTTAATATGTGTAACGTTTTATTTGGAGAGTTAAGGCGTGTGATTTGCTCGTCATGACACACGATGCGCACGTCGTGATGCGAGCGCGGTGACGTGCGGTCGCGAGCGGCGCCCCAGGATTTTGGAATGTACAAAATCTTCGCTCGACACCTGCGTGACGCGCAAATGACGCCCAGGTGGGACAGGCCCTTTAGTTCTCGGTCGAAGGAGGTGGGGAAAGCACGGGGGGAGTGCCGTTTAGCTCAGCGATGGTCGAATGATGAGCGCAAGTTACTAGTAAATGTTATTGCTTGATATGGATTTAAAATGCTATTTCAATCATTCGTACAATGAGCTGGAAGAATAATTAAAAAGAGATGAGCGATCTCATTAATATTATGCAGGATCTATCGGGGAACAGATGTGGCATTGATGGCCAAATAGCTAGTTTGCATTTTACTCTCCACACACACACACACACACACACACACACACACACAGTGCATCTCCCTCTCACTAACCTTGGCAGCTTTTCAAAATGTGTTCAGGTCGACTATAAATCGTCTACTGGGCAGTCAGCGAGTGCTCCTTTTATAGGGCAGAGAATAATCTTGTTCTATCTTCAATCACAGAGAATGAATTTAGAGGTGAGCTATAAGACCTCGATGGTTAGACGTTGCGATCCAGCCCACTGTGTCTGGGCCAGGGATAAGGGGGTTCAGCAGGGACCCTGGGGTACGGGATGCCCAAATATGTAGACCGATGATTCACCTATTCAGCAGGACGCTGACTCCTGCTGGATTATTCCATGGTTGCTCCATTAATGATGTGTGCCTCAAGGAAAACACAGTCCAATGGACTTCACATGGAACTGCAGATAGACAATAGACAATAGGTGCAGGAGTAGGCCATTCGGCCCTTCGAGCCAGCACCGCCATTCAATGTGATCATGGCTGATCATCCCCAATCAGTACCCCGTTCCTGCCTTCTCCCCATATCCCCTGACTCCGCTAGGTCTAAGAGCCCTATCTAGCTCTCTCTTGAAAGTATCCCGAGAACCGGCCTCCACCGCCCTCTGAGGCAGAGAATTCCACAGACTCACAACTGTCTGTGTGAAAAAGTGTTTCCTCATCTCCGTTCTAGATGGCTTACCCCTTATTCTTAATCTGTGGCTCCTGGTTCTGGACTCCCCCAACATCAGGAACATGTTTCCAGCCTCTAGCGTGTCCAAACTCTTAATAATCTTAAATGTTTCAATAAGATCCCCTCTCATTCTTCTAAACTCCTTGTTTAACCTTGTAAAACCTTGTTAACCTTGTAAACCTACGCTGCACTCCCTCAAATTAGGGGTCCAAAACTGCACACAATACTCCAGATGTGGTCTCACTAGGGCCCTGTACAACTGATGCTAGAATCTCAAGCAAAACACCAAAGTTCCAGGGAAAATCAGCAGGTCAGGCAGCATCTGTGGAGGGAATGTACAGTTTTGTTTAGAGCTACAGTTTGGAGACAGGCCCTTCGGCCCACAGAGTCTACACTGACTGTGATCACCCATTCACACTAGTTTAGTTTAGTTTATTGTCATGTGTACCGAGGTACAGTGAAAAACTTTTTGTTGTGTGCTAACCAGTCAGCAATCAATCCATTTACAGTGTATAGATAGATGATAAGGGAATAACGTTTAGTGCAAGGTGAAGCCAGCAAAGTCCGGTCAAGGATAGTCCAATGGACATCAAAGAGGTAGATAGTAGTTCAGCACTGCTCTCTGGTTGTGGTAGTTCTATATTATCCCACTTTCTAATCCACTCCCTAAACACCAGGGACAAACTGCGAGTTTGCATTTTACCCTCTCCCCCCCCCCCCCAACACGCACACACATGCACACACGCACGCATGCGCACACACACGCTCACACACACACGCTCACACACACACGCACACACACGCACACACACACACGCACACGAACACACACGCACACACACACACACGCACACACACACGCACACGAACACACACGCACACACACGCACACACACACGCTACCACGCACAAACACATACACGCGCACACACACATGCACACACACACACGCACACACACACGTACACACGCGCACACGCACACACACACGTACACACTCACGTACACACACACACACACTGCATCTCCCTCGCACGAACCTTGGCAGCTTTACAAAATGTGTTCAGGTCGACTATAAATCGTCTACTGGGCAGTCAGCGAGTGCTCCTTTTATAGGGTGGAGAATAATCTTGTTCTATCTTCAATCACAGAGAATGAATTTAGAGGTGAGCTACTGAATCAGACCTGGACTAACGGCAGTGCTGAGAAGCTGAGCACCGGTGACAATCCCAGCAGCCTCCACAGCAAACACGCCAAGGTGACTAAAGACCTTTCCTTCTCTCTCACTGATGTATGTTTGTTGAGGCAATACCGTGCACCGCGATGGAATTCTGCAGCGTCCACGGTAGCAGTGAACGCAAATCGACATCTAGACACAATAGAGCGCAGCATGTGCATCAATATAACGTGCTCAACAAAATCAGCTTTG
Source organism: Raja brachyura (assembly GCA_963514005.1). The sequence continues at coordinate 4,135,178 of OY740802.1, forward strand.
CACATATATTAATTTGTAAAACGGAAACACAAGGAACTGCAGATCCTGGTTTGCAAAACAAAGAGCCAACGTGCCGGAGTTACTCAGCGGGCCAGCTTCATCTCTGGAGAACGTGGATAGGCGACTGTTCGGGTTGGGTCTAAAGTAAATAGTCGCCACCCAAAATGACCGATCCATGTTGAAATAAAGAACTGCAGGTGCTGCTTTACACAAAAAATAACCGCAAAGTGCTGGAGTAACTCAGCAGGTCAGGCAGCATCTTTGGAGAACATGGTTAGGTGACGTTTCCAGTCGGGATCTTTATTCAGCGTGATTGCGATATGTCGAGTCAAGCCAAGAGGGTTTATTGTCATGTCATGTGTCCCAGATAGGACAATCAAATTCTGGCTTTGCATCAGGGGGATACTACTTTAAGAATGAGGAGTAAGCCATTTAGAACGGAGACGGGGAAACACTTTTTCTCACAGGGGGATCTTATTGAAACATATAAGATTATTAAGGGCTTGGACACGCTAGAGGCAGGAAACATGTTCCCGATGTTGGGGGAGTCCAGAACCAGGGGCCACAGTTTAAGAATAAGGGGTAAGTCATTTAGAAAGGAGACGAGGAAACACTTTTTCTGACAGAGAGTTGTGAGTCTGTGGAATTCTCTGCCTCAGATGGCGGCGGAGGCCGGTTCTCTGGATGCTTTCAAGAGAGAGCTAGATAGGGCTCTTAAAGATAGCGGAGTTGGGGGATATGGGGAGAAGGCAGGAACGGGGTACTGATTGGGGATGATCAGCCATGATCACATTGAATGGCGGTGCTGGCTCGAAAGGCCAAATGGCCTACTCCTGCACCTATTGTCTATTGTCTATTTTGAAAAAGTTCCCCTCCTCTATCTCTCTCCCCCCCCCCCCTTCTGAAGAAAGGTCCCGACCTGAAACGTCGCCTATCCATGTTCTCCAGAGATGCTGCCTGACCCGCTGAGTTCCTCCAGCACTCTGTGTTTTCATTTAAGATCCTATTGTCCTTACTTTAAATTAATGTTATCACCCCTGATCATTTTTATTTCTAATCTTATCTTTATTCTTTCAGCCACTCAGAGCTGAAATCGCATTTGATTATTGTTAAATTGGCAGTGTTAATGTTTAAGAAAATATTAGAAAATATGTAAGGAAATATTTTAAGAGGATGATGCACCTTCTCGCAATGTATGAGAATTTAAAAAAACCCATAAAGTGTCTACAACCGCTGAAGTCTGCGCCGTCAAATTACCGCTGCTGTGTACATGTAAACATTTATGATGGAGAGTGGTTTTATATGAACCCTTTATTGCAAATCTTCTCGGCCTCACATCCTGTTAAGATGCAGCGAGTGTTCGCCATATTACTTGTTCTTGGCATGCCAATATATATTTAAATTTAGCTGGTCTCGTGTATTGCGCATTAGAATTTTACATGGCAACTATTTTAATAATTTATTTGCTTGCAGCCCAGCAGTTTGCACAATTTGCATTGGCGGCCAACTTTCATACGTGTGTCAATAAAATGTTTAGAAGTCGTTTTCGCTGAAATTACGGATCGGTAATGAAAATTAATTGCGCGGGGGTAGAAAAATCTCTCTGCCGTCAACAATATGCGGGAGAGTTGCATTTTGAAAACCTAATGGCTGCAATTGCAGCTTGTGCACACCTGTACTTGGGCAACAAGTGGAAACAATTCCACCAACGGGGAATTTACACTAAATATAGAAACTAATTGCATTTGTGTTATTGCTGATCTAACAACACAGTGCGACAAGTTTCTGGTCTCAGTGTTAAATGTTAACTAATCTTAATTATATCTGAGGTAGACAAAAATGCTGGAGAAACTCAGCGGGTGAGGCAGCATCTACGGAGCGAAGGAATAGGTGACGTTTCGGGTCTCGACCCTGTCCCTAACCTCCCCCTATAGCGCAGACACTCGAGTCCTGGCAACATCTTCGTAAATCTTCTCTGCACTCTTGTGTAAGAAAGAACTGCGGATGCTGGTTTAAGCCAAAGGTAGACACAAAATGTTGGAGTAACTCAGCGGGTGAGGCAGCATCCAGCATTTATGTCTACCTCAGATATAATTAAGATTATTTAACATTTAACATTGAGACCAGAAAAATGTTGCACTGTGTTGTTAGATCAGCAATAACACAAATCGTCAGACTTCAGACCCTTGGGTCTCGAGCCGAAACGTCGCCCATTCCTTCACTCCAGAGATGCTGCCTCACCCGCTGAGTTACTCCAGCATTTTGTGTCCGTCTTGTCTGCACTCTTTGCAACTTAATGACATCCTTCCTGTAGCAGGGTGGCCAGATCTGCACGCAATACTCCAAGTGTGGCCTCACCGACCTTTTGTACAACTGTAACATAAATCTCCCATTCCTTTAAGACTTCATTAAAATCAATTTCCTTGACCACTCTTCACATTGGCGTGACATCTAATGTGCCTCACAGGAGTGAAATGCCTTGGGATTGTTGTTATACTAAAACTGCTGTGGAAATGCAATTTGCTGTTGTCACCGTGTAGGAAGGAACCACAGGTACTGGTTTATGCCTAAGTTAAACCCAAAGTGTTTGGAGTAACTCAGCGGGTCAGGCAGCATCTCTGGAAAACATGACTAGGTGACGTTTTCGGGATCGTAACCCTTATCCAGGCTCAAGTAGAACGGTCCCGACCCGAAACGTCACAATAGACAATAGGTGCAGGAGTAGGCCATTCGGCCCTTCGAGCCAGCACCGCCATTCAATGTGATCATGGCTGATCATCCGCAACCAGTACCCCGTTCCTGCCTTCTCCCCATATCCCCTGACTCCGCTATCTTTAAGAGCCCTATCTAGCTCCCCCTTGAAAATATCCAAAGAACCGGCCTCCACCGCCCTCTGAGCCAGAGAATTCCACAGACTCACAACTCTCTGTGTGAAAAAGTGTTTCTTCATCTCCGTTCTAAATGGCTTACTCCTTATTCTTAACCTGTGGCCCCTGATTCTGGACTCCCCCAACATCGGGAACATGTTTCCTGCCTCCAGCGTGTCCAAACCCTCAATAATCTTATATGATTCAATAAGATCCCCTCTCGTCCTTCTAAACTCCAGAGTATAACAAGCCCAGCCGCTCCATTCTCTCACCTATTCCCTCTCTCCAGAGATGTTGCCTGACCCGCTGAGTTACTCCAACACTCTGTGTCTATCTTGCTGTTGTCATCCTTTGATGCTTTATATAATAGATTGAGATAAACTGGTCCATACTTAAAATTACTGAAGGGAAGCCCATTGTTTGAATATCTTCAGGATTCACACTGTAATCATTTATAATAAAGTCTCAAGAATTTCTGATGCATGTCTGCACAAAGTGACCAGAATGTGTTTGAATAAATAGTAAGCCTCTAACGACCATTAACTAAGTTATTTGTTGTTGTAGATGAACCAAGATGTTGATGAAAAGAGACTGCGCACTCGATCGAAGGGAATCAGGAGTATGTGTGACTATCGTTTATTTCATTTTGGGATTTTATAACTGCTGTAGGTTGTTGCAGTATTAATTTTGATGCTGATATTTTTTATTGCAAGTTCGTTCAACCATGTCGGTGTATTTTTTAGGAAAACGCAAAGTGCCTGAGTAACTCGGCGGGTCGGGCAGCATCTGTGGAGGGACTGAGCAGGCGAGGTTTCTTCAGACTGATTGCAGTTGGGAGGGTGGGGGAGAAAGCTGGAATAGAGGTGGGGGGAGGGGCAGGACAAAGCCTGGTGAGTGATAGGTGGATACCGGGGAGGGGGGATTTGATTAGCTAATAGACAATGGTTGCAGGAGTAGTCTATTCAGCCCTTCGAGCCAGCACCACCATTCACTGAGATCATGGCTGATCATCCCCTATCACTACCCCGTTCCTGCCTTCTCCCCATATCCCCTGACTCCGCTATCTTTAAGAGCCCTATCTAGCTCTCTCTTGAAAGCATCCAGAGAACCGGCCTCCACTGCCTTCTGAGGCAGAGAATTCCACAGATTCACAACTCTCTGGGTGGAAAAGTTTTTCCTCATCTCCGTTCTAAATGGCTTACCCCTTATTCATAAACTGTGTGTGTGGCCCCTGGTTCTGGACTCCCTCAACATGGGAGACATATTTCCTGCCTCCAGCGTGTCCAATCCCTTAATAACCTATACGTTTCAATAAGATCGTCTCTCATCCCTCTAAATGCCAGAGTGTACAAGCCCAGCCGCTCCATTCTATCAACATCTGACAGTCCCGCCATCCCGGGAATTGTTGGATGAAGGGCAGGCTGACGGAGTGGAAAGTGGGGAGCGTGATGGTGGGGGAAATGGAACCATCCATGTTGTGATTTCCATCTTGCTTCTAATGAAACATTCATTAATTTCCTGGATGCTCGTCAGTTCAAGATGATTTTGCATGATTACATTTAAATGTTGATTATGCGATAATGAATTAAATAATGATTCATTGGCTCAAAAAAACTGAGTTATTTAATTATTCATTATTTTGTTATTAATTATTTTATTTTTCATTCATTTGCCCAGTACCTTCGGAGCCTGTGGGACAGGATGTAAGGTATGATGTCTTCCAAAACATTCATTTGGATATTTATCTTGTTAAGTTTTTTGTAAGACCAAGACCAAGGGGTAAATTTCCCCCCCACCCCCATTTGTTAATTCTGGATTTGTACTTTTTTTTTCACATTGACTGACTGTGTTTGGTTCCGGTAGACCGGTATCTGGTCACCATTAGTTGTTCGTAAATAAGTGAACTAACATTGTCAAGTGCTATTAAAGTTGCCGGAGGTAACCGGGACAAAAAAGGTTGGGAACCCCTGGACTAGATGCTTAGACGTTGAGATTCACCCTACTGTGTCTGGGCCAGCATAAAGGGGGTTCAAGCAAGACGCTGAGATACGGGGTCCCAAACATCTAGAAAGGTCAAGTTGTCACTTTTATTTCTATAGCACATTTAAAAAACAACTCTCGTTGGCCAAAGTGCTTCACATTGGTGGAGGCACTAACGTTATACAACATTGGTTCATAGATTACGTACATACATAAATACATACATATAGCCCTTACTCAGAGGACTTCAAGAAAGGCTTCATCTATTCACCAGGATGCTGACTCCAGCTACACTGCATTGCTCCATGCTTGTTCCATTAATGATGAAGTCCTGCTTCCAAGCAAAATGTCCGATGGACTTCACAAGGAACTGCAGATGCTGGAATCTTTGAGCATAACGCAAATGTGCTGGACGGAACTCAGCAGGTCAGGCAGTATCGGTGGAAGGAATGGACAGTTTAGTTTGGAGATACAGCACGGAAACAGGCCCCTCGACCCACAGATCACCCGTTCACACTAGTTCTATGTCATCCGCTCCCGACACACTAGGCAACCTACAGAGGGCCCAATTAACCTACAAACCCGCACGTCTTTGGGATGTGGGAGGAAACCGGGGCACCCGGAGGACACCCACACGGTCACAGGGAGAACGTGCAAACTCCACACCGACAGCACCGGAGGTCAGAATTGAACCTGGGTCCCTGACGCTGAGAGGTAGCAGCTCTACCAGCCACCCTAAATGAGAGGCGATGTTTCAGTTTGGGTCCCTTCTTCAGAAGCATTGTGCATGTCAATAGGCAATAGACAATAGGTGCAGGAGTAGCCCATTCGGCCCTTCGAGCCAGCACCAGTCCCTGAGTGTGTGGGGAATGACTTTGGGGCTGTTATCACAAGGATATCTCAGTCCATTCAAACTTGAAACCTGATGCAAAATGACTAGGAAAAAATGGCATTATGCAATTGTATATCTGGACCAAGATGACAATCTTTGAGTAGACATGGTGGGCCTTCCAGTGGCTCTCTCAAGCATATGGTCACTGTACATACAATCTGGTGGCCTCCCCGAGGATATGATAGTGGCATTTAAGAGGCTCTTAGACCGGCACAAGGGTATGGAGGGATATGGATCACGTGCCGGCAGAGGGGATTCATTTAGCCGTGTCTGGGGTGGCACAGCGTGGCACACAGCGGCAAATTCGACCCACAGGTCGGTGCGGAAGTCCCGATGAGGTCGAGATCGGCCGCCTCACCCAACCTAGCACCACGTTTCCGGGGGGGGGGGGGGGGGGGGGGGACTTCCGGAGGGGAATTTCGAGAGCGATCTCATGATTTTGTCCGTATTAAAACGATTACAGCGCCAGAGACCCGGGTTCGATCCCGACCACGGGCGCTGTCTGTACGAAGGTTGAACGTTCTCCCCGCGACCGCGTGGGTTCTCCCCCAGATCTTCGGTTTCCTCCCACACTCCAAAGACGTACAGGTTTGTAGTGTGGGATAGCTTTGGCGTGCGGGGATTGTTGGTCAGCATGGTCTCGATGGGCCGAAGGGCCTGTTTCCCCGTTGTACTTCTAAACTAATCTAAACTAAACTAAAGGAGGTGCTGAATCACCAGTGGCAGGAAAATGGGCGGTGGATCTGTATCACCACCCCGACGTTTAGGAATTTCAGTTAAAATTGTTGGCAATGCATTATTTGATGCTTTATTGTGTAAAATGTTAACTTCTTCATAATTTTACTGTCCAGTTGTCCAACTCCAGGCTGCAACGGCTCAGGACACGTCAGTATAAAATACGCACGACACAGAAGGTAAACCTTTCCTGTTTTATGAACTTAATGGCATTGACATGTTTAGAAGGATGAGAGGGGATCTTATTGAAACATATAAGTTTATGAAGGGTTTGGACGCGCTAGAGACAGGAAACATGTTCCCGATGTTGGGGGAGTCCAGAACCAGGGGCCACACACAGCTTAAGAATAAGGGGTAAGCCATTTAGAACGGAGACGAGGAAACACTTTAGAGGAGTCACTGTTTATACCGCTGGGGTGTAAACTACCCAAGCGAAATATGAGGTGCTGCTCCTCCAATTTACGGTGGGACTCACTCTGGCCATGGAGGAGGTCCAGGACAGGAAGGTTGGATTCGGAATGGGAGGGGGAGTTGAAGTGCTGAGCCACCGGGAGATCAGGTTGGTTAGTGCGGACTGAGCGGAGTAACTCAGCGGGTCCGGCAGCATCTCTGGAGAACATGGACGGGTGACTTGTTGACCCGAAAATCCAAGTGAATCCAACACTTTGTGTCCTTTTAGGGTTTGGATTATGATTGTAATTTGTATCGAGATAGTTAAAAGCTTTAGTCAGAGGGTGGTGAATCTGTAGAATTCTTTGCCACAGAAGGCTGTGGAGGCCACGTCAGTTGATATATTTAAGGTAGAGATAGATAGATTCTTGATTAGTTCGGGTGTCAGAGTTTATAGGGGGGGAAGGCAGGAGAATGGGGTTAGGAGGGAGAGATAGATCAGCCATGATTGAATGACGGAGTAGACTTGATGGGCCGAATGGTCTAATTCTGCTCCTATTCTTTATGATCTTTGGTCTGATCAAATGATATAATATGATACATAAATCCAATGAAGCAAAATACTAATACAATAGGTGGAGCAAAGGGGAGGATGCAGAATATATTCTCCGCATAGTAACGCATCAGTTCCATAGACAAAGTCCAATGTCCGCAATGGGGTAGAGGTGAATGGGACAGTACCGAGCTGATGGAAGGGCCGTTCAGAAGCCTGATAACAGAGGGGAAGAAGCTGTTCCTGAGTCTGGTGGTGCGCGCTTTCAAGCTTCTGTACCTTCTGCCGGACGGGAGCGGGGAGAAGAAGGAATTACATTTATAAAGCAAGTTGAAACATATAAGATTATTAAGGGTTTGGACACGCTAGAGGCAGGAAATGTGTTCCCGATGTTGGGGGAGTCCAGAACCAGGGGCCATAGTTTAAGAATAAGGGGTAAGCCATTTAGAACTGAGATGAGGAAACACTTTTTCTCACAGTGAGTTGTGAGTCTGTGGAATTCTCTGTCTTGGAGGGCGGTGGAGGCAGGTTTTCTGGACACTTTCAAGAGAGAGCTAGATAGGGCTCTTAAAAATATCGGAGTCAGGGGATATGGGGAGAAGGCAGGATCGGGGTACTGATTGGGGATGATCAGTCGTGATCACATTGAATGGCGGTGCTGGCTCGAAGGGCCGAATGGCCTACTCCTGCACCTATTGTCTATTGTCTATTAAAGTAAATATGTATATGTCTTCGATATTTTATGTTGTTACAGAAGAAATGAAAATGCTTCGCGAGTAACTGTCAAGTTGTCTTTTTATTAAAAGTTCACAAGGCTGCCCTTTGGCCAAGAAAAGAAAAGTGCAGGACTCGGAGTCTGGCCAGCCCCTGCTCAAGCGGAAACCACACCCTTTGAAACTTGCCCTGGACGAAGGCTACAACGGAGATAGCGACGGAGTGGACGAGCTGGAGATAAAGGAGGAGTCGATCGCAGACGGATCAGAAGAAGCTCTTGAAGTCGAAGAGGAATTAGAAGATGAGGAAGAAGAGAAAAGCACGGGAGACATGGAAAGATCCGAGCTAGTACCAGGTGCGGTGAAAGTCAACAGTCCCACAGAAGTATCGCAATTCATTTTCAATTTTCAAAGAGCAAACTAAAGATACAAACCTCCGTTAACTTCGATAGATGCCATGGAACACAATCATACATTAATCTGTTTGATGGTACTTGTCGCAACCCGATATTCATTTAGGAAGGAATTTTTAGGACGGAGACGCGGAGAAAGTTCTTTAGTCAGAGGGTGGAGAATCTGTGGAATTCGTTGCCACAGAAAGCTGTGGAGGCCAAGTCAGTGGATATTTTTAAGGTGTAGATAGATAGAGTTTTGATCAGTGCGGGTGTCAGGGGTTATGTTGCAGAAGGCAGGAGAATGGGGTTAGGAGGGAGAGATAGATCAGCCATGATTGAATGGTGGAGTAGACTTGACGGGCCGAATGGCCTGATTCTACCCCTATCGTTTATGACCTTCAGATAGTTCTATGTCGGTGCTGCATTCCACAAAGTAAAGTCAGTGTTTCCCAGCCACCACGACTCAGCACGGTGGCGCTGTGGGCCGAGCCGCTGCCTCGCAGCTCGGGTGCTGTCCATGTGGAGTTTGCACATTCTCCCGGTGGATACGCAGGGAATGGGGGGGGGGGGGGTAATGGATTTTGTGCAGGCAGATAAGAGTTGGTCTTGGCATCATGTCGGGCACAGAGATCGTGTTCTTGTGCTGGATTGTTCGAAGTTCTCTGACCCCCCCCACCCCTGTCGAGAAATAAAGGCGGACGGGCGAGGAGAGGGACGTTGGTTCGCTGGTGGTTCCAGACACTCAACGGAGATGGCTGGAGGCCTGTAGCAGCCTGGGGCTCGCCTTGAATAGGCATCGAACATAACAACTAGAGCGCGGACTGGACATGGATAATGGCGCCAAAGCATGCTCAGTGGACTATTTCTGTACCCTTGCTAATCGGGGATACTCTACTGGAATAGAAACATGGACAATAGGTGCAGTAGTAGGCCATTCGGCCCCTCGAGCCAGCACCGCCATTCAATATGAATCCCCAATCAGTGTCCCGTTCCTGCTTTCTCCCCATATCCCTTGATTCTGTTATCCCTAAGACCTAAATCTAACTCTCTCTTGAAAACATCCAGTGAATCAGCCTCCACTGCCTTCGGTGGCAGATAATTCCACAGATTTACAACTCTCTGGGTGAAAAAGTTTTTCCTCACCTCAGTCATAAATGTCCGACCCCTTATTCTTAAACTGGTTCTGGACTTCCCCCCAACATGGGGAACATTGTTCCTGCATCCAGCCTGTCCAATCCCTTAAGAGTTTTAGGTGGACTAAAGTGCTGGAGAAACTCAGCGGGTGCAGCAGCATCTATGGAGCGAAGGAAATAGGCAACGTTTCGGGCCGAATAGGGACCGTTTCTGGAAATAGGAGCAGGAAATTCAATAAAGCTCTCCGTTTTTAAGAAGGAACTGCAGATGCTGGAAAATTGAAGGTGGAGAAACTCAGCGGGTGCAGCAGCATCTATGGAGCGAAGGAGATAGGCAATAGGAATTAGGAAATAGGCAACGTTTCGGGCCGAAACCCTATGGGTTTCGGCCCGAAACGTTGCCTATTTCCTTCGCTCCATGGATGCTGCTGCACCCACTGAGTTTCTCCAGCACTTTTGTCTATCTTCAATTTTCCAGCATCTGCAGTTCCTTCTTAAACCCTTAAGAGTTTTATATGTGTCCGTAAGATCCTTTACGTGAGAAAATAATTTGACGGCACGATAAAGGCGCGGTGGATGAATGTTCTAAACCTCCGCCTGTTTTATTGCAGAGGTGAGGCATAAAGGGCTGGACCTCAGACCTCACTGGGAGGATGGCACCAAGAACGTCAGCGCTCGGAAGGAGGATTTCATCAGCTACCAGGAGCTCGTCGCCAAATCGCTTCTAAACCTCGGCAAAATAGTGGACGATACCGCCATCCCCTCGTTCCCGGACCGAAAGGCCGGCAGCGGCGAGCCGCAGCCGAGCGAGGCCTGCGCTTACGCGAAAGACGGCGAGGTTGCGGAGGTGGCGGGAGAGGAGAGCGACTCGGGGAAGGAAGCGAACGAGAGCGAGCCCGGGACCGAGGATTCCGAGGACGAGAAGGAAGTTCACCAGGACGATCGCTCGGCGGCTGCGGATCGCCAGACCGGCGCCAACGCGCTCCCGCCCGCCGAGGAAGCGGGCGGGGAGGAGGGTAAAGAATCACAGGACGCGGCGGGCCGCGCTGACCGCGGCCGGCTGGCGCTTCCCCTCCCCCTCCCCCGGCGGCTCGGCGAGGAGCAGGGCGTGGGTGGCAGCGAGGCCGTCGGGGGGCCGTGCAAGGACAGCGCGGAGGTAGAGGTGCGGGTATCGCTGGGGACGGAGGAGGAGAGGGGTCTGCAGGGCCCCGCTCGCTCCGCACCAACCGAGGGCCAGGAGGAGGATGAGGAGGAGGAGGACGAGGAGGACGAGGAGGACGAGGAGGAGGAGGACGAGGAGGAGGAGCGGGCTGGCAGGGGCCAAGGCTCACCCCTAAAACCCGCCGGCACGGAAGAGTCGGAAATGTACGACATGATGACGAAAGGAAACCTCGGGCTCCTCGAACAGGCCATCGCCTTGAAGGCAGAGCAGGTGAAGATGAAGAGGGAAGACATGAGCAGGGAGGTGAGCCGGATAGCGGGGGAGCCGATCCGACACATCCACATGGAAGACAAGCCGGGCAAGTCTCTGGATTCCATCAGGAAGAGTCTGTACAGCAAAGGTAAAGGGCTGGTGGTAATCGGGACGGCAATTACTTGATTATTCTATGTACGTGGGTTTAATTTCCAGAGCAGCGTACATCGCTTATTCCGCCACGTTGTGCATACAAAGTGCTGCAACATTTGCGTCAAATAACTGCTCACACACTGTGAAAATGACACGCGCTCACCACAGCTGTGCTGGCTGCTGCAGCCACTGCCATTAAACACATTGAGACATCTCGTTGAATTATTCAACCAAGTATGGTTTAATAACACCAAACACACTGCAAAAAACAGCGGTCGATTGTTTTGGCATTTCAGTATTTCGCATTTGTTAAAAGAAAACGCAGAGAGGTTGAGAAAGTGTTTATTTGTCTACAATGTGTTCTGTTGATGCACCTGAGGGTGTGATCCTCTGGCTAAACGCAGTGTGTGGTGCTCTGGATATAATGTCTGCTGTCCAACGCAAGCCTGACCTGAGCAGGCGAGGGCTTTTTCCCTTGGAGCGTAGGAGGCTAATGGTTGACCTCATAGATCATGGGTGACAATAGACAATAAGTGCAGGAGTAGGCCATTCGGCCCTTCGAGCCTACACCACTATTCAATGTGATCATGGCTGATCATCCCCAATCAGTACCCCGTTCCTGCCTTCTCCTCATAACCCCTGACTCCGCTATTTTTAAGAGCCCTATCTAGCTCTCTCTTGAAAGTATCCAGAGAACCGGCCTCCACCGCCCTCTGAGGCAGAGAATTCCACAAACTCACCACTCCCTGTGAGAAAAAGTGTTTCCTCGTCTCCGTTCTAAATGGCTTACCCCTTATTCTTAAACTGTGGCCCCTTGTTCTGGACTCCCCCAACATCAGGAACATTTCCTGCCTCTAGAGTGTCCAAGCCCTTAATAATCTTATATGTCCCAATAAGAGTGTACAAGCCCAGCCGCTTCATTCTCTCAGCATATGACATAGAAACATAGAAACATAAAAATTAGGTGCAGCAGTAGGCCATTCGGCCCTTCGAGCTTGCACCGCCATTCAATATGATCATGGCTGATCATCCAACTCAGTATCCTGTACCTGCCTTCTCTCCATACCCTCTGATCCCCTTAGCCACAAGGGTCACATCTAACTCCCTCTTAAATATAGCCAATGAACTGGCCTCAACTACCCTCTGTGGCAGAGAGTTCCAGAGACCCACCACTCTCTGTGTGAAAAAAGTCCTTCTCATCTCGGTCCTAAAGGAATTCCCCTTTATCCTTAAGCTGTGACCCCTTGTCCTGGACCTCCCCAACATCGTGAACAATCTTCCTGCATCTAGCCTGTCCAACCCCTTAAGAATTTTGTAAGTTTCTATAAGATCCCCTCTCAATCTCCTAAATTCTAGAGAGTAAATTCTAGATGACAGTCTCGCCATCGTGGCAATTAACCTTGTAAACCTACGCTGCACTCCCTCAATAGCAAGAATGTCCTTCCTCAAATTAGGGACCAAAACTGCACACAATACTCCAGGTGTGGTCTCAGAGGTTATGGGGAGAAGGCAGGAGAATTGGGTTAGGAGGGAGAGAAAGATCAGCTGAGGAAGGGTCTCGAGTCAAAATGTCACCCATTGCTTCTCTCCAGAGATGCTGCCTGTCCTACTGAGTTACTCCGGCATTTTGTGGTTTAAACCAACATCTGCAGTTTTTTCCTACACAGCCATGATTGAATGGCGGTGTAGACTTGATGGGCCGAATGGCCTAATTCTACTCCATTGACCGATGGTCTTATGATCTGATGAGAGGAATAGATCGGAGTTTTTTGCTTCGAGAAAGGGAATCGGGAACCAGAGGACATGTGTTTAAGGTGAGAGGGGCCGGATTCATTGGGAAACGTTTTTTACACAAAGGGTGGTGTATAGAGTTGAGTTCAAAGAGATACAGCATGAAAACAGACCGTTCGGCCCATCAAGTCCATGCTGACCAGCGATCCCCATACTATTCTACACATTAGGGACAATTTACAGAAGCCAATTGACCTACAAGCCTGCACGTCTTTGGGGTGTGGGGGGGAAACTGGAGGACCCGGAGAAAACCCACGCAGGTCACGGGGGGGGAAGGGGAGGGGAACGCACAAACTCCACACAGACAGCACCCCTGGTCAGGATCGAACCTGGGCATTTTGGCGCTGTGAGGCAGCAACTCTACCGCTGCGCCACCGTGCCGCCCTTCTGCACAGTGGGCCGTTCTAAGACCACAATGTCCCACAGGCAAGGACGAGCAAGGAGAGAGAGATTTAAAAAAATGCACAGCCATGAGGCTGGCGCGTAGCGATGCACAGCGTAAATTATGCTGAAATCCTTGACTCGGTTATTTTATGGAGTCATTTACCTGTTTAAAATAAATGGGGAGACTTTTTTTTTTTGCTGAAATAGCAAGTGAGGAATTGAGACAAAGGCATTAAGTGTTTATACATTAACGTCGCATGTAGTAATTTCAGTATGAGAGGCTCAATGCATAAAGAATAAGCCATTTGTGACTTTGCGTCTGTAACAATAAATTATTGCAGAGGACTTTGATACAATTGAAAGAGTATCTGCAACACGGCCATGAATAATGCAGTAGTCTATTTATTCCATGTATGATTCATTTCTGAGATATAAATTCATCTTGAAATGACCATTAAGTAATAATTTGCAGGAGTGAACAATATATTTTTTTTAATTTCACATTTGCCGAATAGAGGAATTATAATTCACGGCCGTGGAATAATGGGCTTTTTATGCTCATTATCAACTATAATCAACTGCAGCCCTTGTAATTTTCCATATTTAATTGAATTACATTTTGTTCAATGAAGATTGTATGAAACGATTATCATTTTAAATGCATCCCCAAATGTTCATTAACACACAGTTAGTTCGGTGTCTTTGTGCTCGAACCAAACTTCAAAACCCGTCAAAAAATTGGGGCCCTGTCGCGTGAAGGGAGACTTCACCGAGACGGACGGAACTGCAGGCGCCGGGATCCCGAGCAAAGCGCAGAGTGGTGGAGGAGCTCAGCGGGTCAGGCAGCATCTGCGGAGGGAATGGAGCAGGCAACATTTCGGCTCGGGGACTTTCCGTCAGACTGATAGCAGGAAGGGGGAGAGAGTGTGGAAAAGAGAGGGTGGGAGCAGGATAAAGTTTGGCGAGTGATGGGTGGATACAGCTGAGAGGGAGGGGGGGGGGGGTTAGGCAGATTGGGGGAGTAAGTGAGAAAGGCTAGAGGTGAAAAGGAGACAAAGTGAAATGTAAAGCCAGAGGGGAGGGATATGGGATTAAAGAACTGCAGATGCAGGTTTATAGCAGGGATAGGCAGAAAGTGCTGGAGTGACTCAGCGGGTCAGGCAGCATCCCTGGAGGACATGGATAGGCGACATTTTGGGTCAGGACCCTTCTTCAGACTGGGGTGTAGTTTAGAATCAAAGAACTGCCGGTGCAGGTTTATACCAGGGATAGGCACCAAGTGCAGGAGTGACTCTGCTGGTCAGGCAGCACCTGTGGGGAACAAGCCCGGGTGACGTTTCGTGCCAAGGCGCACAGTTGCGGTTGCGGTAGCGGTTCTCCACCCAGCGTCTGCAGCTCCGCCAGTCTGCCGCCCGGCCGCCAGTTATGATGTAACTCGCACCTCAACACTCCGTTCTCCGTGCAGATCCCTCGCGCTCGGAGAAAAGGGAAATCAAGTGCCCCACCCCTGGGTGCGACGGCACGGGCCACGTGACGGGGTTGTACCCACACCATCGCAGTTTGTCGGGCTGCCCGCACAAGGATAAAATACCTCCAGAAAGTGAGTAGCGTGGGAGCGAACGCCGCGCGGCCCAGCGATGCACGTCTGTCCGCGGGTTTCTGGGTGGAGGGAAGGTCATGGCTGAGGGAGGTCGGGACTAGGACACTGTGGACGACCGTTTAAAGCCCACAGTGCCGGAGTAACTCAGCGGGTCGGGCAGCATCTCTGGAGAGAGGATGCATCTTCTTGCGTAGGGCGGGCACGGCCTAAAGTTGTAAGACAACTTGTTCTGTTTGATCTTCTGATTGTGCACGTCAGGTTGATTGCATTTGTCGAAACAGGGTGGACCACGTGAAGGTTGCAATCCCCATGACGTTTCGGGTTACCCCCCCCCGACAATCGGACAGCTGTCTGAAGTAGGGTGCCGACCCAAAACATCACCCATCGTTTATCTCCAGAGATGCTGCCTGACCCGCTGAGTTACTCCAGCACTTTGTGTCCGTCTCTGGTCTAAACCAACACCTGCAGTTCCTTGTTTCTACTCATCATCTCTGGCCTTTGTTCAACCATCTGCCTATATTACATCCCCCTTGCCTGTGTTCACCTATCACCTGCCGCGCTTCCTGCGGCCCCTCCTCTCCTCCACCTTTCCCTCTCCCCTCCTCCCCTCCACAGTCAGTCTGAAGAAGGCTCTCAACTCGAAACGTCACCTCTCCGTGTTCTCCAGAGTTGCTGCCTGACCCGTTGAGTTACTCCAGAACTTTGGGTCTATTTTTGTAAACAGGCATCGGCTATTACCTTATTTCTAATGGTTAAAGCCTTCTGCTTTCCTCGTAGACTTATATCATAAGCTCCTTTGTATAAAATCAATGTTCATAGACAACAGGTGCAGGAATAGGCCATTCGGCCCTTCCAGCCACCACTGCCATTCAATGTGATCATGGCTGATCATCCCCAATCAGTACCACGTTCTTGCCTTGTTCCCCATATCCCCTGACTCCGCTATCATCAAGAGAAAAGCTTAAAGATCTACCTTCATGAGATTACACAGGGGTGAAAATATTTTTAATGGTAGAAATATATTTTCATTGTTGATGATATTATCAACAAGCTTTTTGATTCTCCTTTAAACACTCTTATTTAATGGGATAATTCTCTAAAGGTTAGCCTAAGGGCTTAATGAGTCGGGCAGCATCTGTGGAGCAGGCTCCCAAGCTTTCGAGGATATGCATCTGGACCCTGAGGAAGGGTCCCGACCCGAAAGGCCACCTATCCATACCCTCAGCAGACACTACCCGACCTGCTGCATTCCTCCACACTTTATATTTTCCTCAAGGTTCCAGCATAAGTTCATAAGGAGCAGAATTAGGCCGTTCGGCCCATCAAGTCTACTCTCAACCTATCTCTCCCTCTCAACCCCATTCTCCTGCCTTCTCCCCATGACCCCTTACACCCACACTAATCAAGAATCTGTCAATCTCTGCTCTACTAATATCCATTGACTTGGCCTCCACCGCCGTCTGTGGCGATGAATTCCTCCGTTCCGTGTGTCTGCGTAACACAACGCTGGTCTGATCAGCGAGAGGAAGCTGTGATTGTTGCTTGCCAAAAAGCAGTCGGACCTTGATATATTTCTGCTTGTCCTTTGCTTATTCAGTCCTGGCCATGCACGAGAACGTGCTGAAGTGTCCGACGCTGGGCTGCACCGGACAGGGCCACGTCAACAGCAACCGCAACACTCACAGGAGGTACGGACGTTCACGCTCGCCCCGCCCGACCGCGTCGAGCCCTTCCACCGCGGAACACGCTGCCGCCGCCGCTGCAGGGACTGGTCTTCCCGCTGACTGGTTTTGGCGCAACGAAAGCTTTTCACTGTACCTCAGTGCACGTGGCAATGCCTCCTTGCACAGTACTCGGCACTATTCAGTAGACGTGACAATAAACTAAACTGCAGTGCGCGGGAGGGAAACGGCCTTGGCACCTCCCCTTCCACTCCTCACTAACGTGGTGAAGGAGATCGTTTAGTTCAGACCAATTTATGGTCACGTTTACCGAGGTACAGTGAAAAGCCTTTGTTGCGGCTTTGTACCAGCCAGCGGAAAGATGATGCATGATTATAATCCGGCCGTTCGCAGTGTAGAGATACATGACAAGGAAAGTAAGAAAAGTTGCTGCAGGAGTAGAGATTTAAGTGTCTGGAGTGGTTGTAATAAGTGATTGTGGATCGTTATATCCGGGGATATTTTTTATCGGACTGGAAAAAACATCCCGACTTACCTGATGCCCCGAGTACCTACCGCTGGCATAACGATATATCTACGGACTCTAAGAATTTTGTAAGTCATAGATACTTACAAAACTCTTAAGGGGTTGGACAGGCTAGATGCAAGAAGATTGTTCCCGAAGTTGGGGAAGTCCAGGACAAGGGGTCACACAGTTTAAGGATAAGGGGGAAGTCTTTTAGGACCGAGATGAGAAAATCATTTTTCACACAGAGAGTGGTGAATCTGTGGAATTCTCTGCCACAGAGGGTAGTTGAGGCCAGTTCATTGGCTATATTTAAGAGGGAGTTAGACGTGGCCCTTGTGGCTAAAGGGATCAGGGGGTTTGGAGAGAAGGCAGGTACGGGATACTGAGTTGGATGATCAGCCATGATCATATTGAATGGTGGTGCAGGCTCGAAGGGCCGAATGGCCTACTCCTGCACCTATTGTCTATGTTTCTATGTTATGAACATTCTGCGAGTTTGAATCAAGGGGAAAACTCGGGAGAATTTGTGAATAACTGGGGAAAGTGGGACAGGGGCTTTAGCAGTTTAGTCAGTGACCAGAGAACGTGCAGACCCCACACAAGACGGAACCCAAGATCAGAATTGCAGATGCTGGAAAAATCGAAGGTAGACAAAAATGCTGGAGAAACTCAGCGGGTGAGGCAACATCTACGGAGCGAAGGAATAGGTGACCTTTCGGGTCGAGACCCTTCTTCAAACTGAGGAAAGGTCCCGACCTGAAACATCACCTATTTCCTTCGCTCCATAGATGCTGCCTCACCCGCTGAGTTTCTCCAGCATTTTTGTGTACCTTCGCAATTGGATCTTCGTCCCTTCAGCTGTGACGTGGGATTCCTGTCTGAAAAATCCACTCTTTAACCAAGGTTAAAGATAGCCACAAAACGCTGGAGTAACTCAGTGGGTCAGTCGGCGTCCGGGGAGAAAATGGGCAGGTGACCTCTTGTGTTTGCATCTCAAATGATAAGGGGAACCGATGGGGTGAGTGCACACAGACCTACATCCAGGGAATGGAAAGCAGGAACCAGGGGGTAGACACTAACAATGCTGGAGTAACTCAGCGGGTGAGGCAGCATCTCTGGAGAAAAGGAATAGGTGATGTTTCGGGTCGAGACCTTTCCTCAGTCTGAAAAAGGGTCTTGACCCAAAAGGTCACCTGCCCATTTTCTTCACGGACGCTGACTGACCCACTGAGTTACTCCAGCATGTTGTGGCTATCTTTGGTATAAACCAGCATCTGCAGTTCCTTTTTATTACCAGGACCAGGGGACCAAGATTTACGGTGACTGGGGAAAGGTTTAACTGGGGCAACTTTTTCATACACAGGGTACATGGAACGGGACTGCCAGAGGGGGTAGTTGAGGCAGGTACAATTACAACATTTAAAAGACATCCTAGACAGGTACAAGGATAGGAAAGGTTCAGAGGCATACGGGCCAGATGCAGCAGGTGGGACTTAAGGGCCTGCTCCAGTTGGCCGTCATTTACGCGTCACGATGCACGATGCACGCGTTGTGACATGCACGTGGTGCGCGCATGGCATGCATTACGCGCGCATGGTCCGTGGTGACGTAGACAGTGATGTGCGATCGCGCGCGGCGCCCCAGGATTTTGGGATTCACGTGCAAATGACGCCCAAGTGGGACAGGCCCTTAACGAGCTGGGACCTCGGTGTGGGCACGTCGGGCTGAAGGGCTCATTTATGATTCTCTACAACTCTTTGAAATATATGTCAGACCTCCATGAACGATTTGCTTCTAATGATAACTAATGATGTGCCAATGTTAAATCATGGGACTGTCAGGACTTGTTAAGAAAATGTTAACTTGAATGAAATGTTTAATGGGATTTTTTTTTTTAATGAATGAAATATATTTTGAAATTTACAAACGCAAGACAGGCCTCCATTGTTGGACTCCAGGAGGAGTTTGATGATGGGCTTAGAGGTCTCATAGCTGGTTAGTTTCGTTTTTTAGTTTAGAGATCCAGCACGGAATCAGGCCCTTCCGCACTGACTAGCGATCCCCGCACACTAATGCTATCCTACACACACACACACATGAGGGACAATTTTGTTTTCATTGACACCAAGCCAATTGCCCTACAAACCTGCACGTCTTTGGAGTGTGGGAGGAAACCGAAGATCTCGGAGAAAACCCACGCAGGTCACGGGGAGAACGTGCAAACTCCGTACAGACAGCACCCGTCGTCGGGATCGAACCCCGGTCTCCGGTGCGGCAAGCGCTGCAAGGCAGCGACTCTACCGCTGCGCCACCGTGTGCCCGAGATGTGGCCCTATATCAGTGACTTACTTGAGTGTGATTGGCTGCAAGTCCTAGTCTCACAGCACGTGTTCCCAGGTCCCGCGTATTGCTTGGAACCCCAGCGGTTCCGGTCGAAACCATGGCCACAATTGTCATGACTTGACCCAACGTGGCAAGTCTTCCAGAATGAAGACATTTCTTTTCTGCCAGTCGATGTTTCCCAATGCAAGATTAATGCAAATTGATTGATTGAAAAGGTACAACATGAAAACAGGCCCTACAGCCCATCGAGTCCACACCGACCATCGATCACCCAATACAAAATTCCATGCAATCCCGCTTTCTCGCCCACTCCCTACACACCAGGGGGCAATTTACAGAGGGCAGTTTACCCTACAAACCCGCACGTCCTTAGGATGTGGGAGGAAACCAGAGCACCCGGGGGAAACCCACGAGGTCACAGGGAGAACGTGCAAACTCCATACAGACAGGGCAGGATGGAACCTGGGTCTCTGGCGCAGTGAGGCAGCAGCTCTACCCACTGCGCCACCCTGCCGACCGATCACGCAATCAACGCTGCATTGACTGTTTCACACCGAATTATTACGGGTTCAGATGGACCAGTGGCAAAGGATAATTCTGTGGTTCTGTAAAATTAATCGTTCGTTCGTTCATTTTGATTTTAATTGACCGCAGCTTGAACTGTGCCTAACCGGAGTTGCTCCTGTCTTTGCCACAGCCTCTCAGGGTGTCCCATTGCCGCCGCCGAGAAGCTGGCAAAGTCCCACGAGAAGCAGCACAGCGGCGAATCTCCAAAAAGTAGCCAAAGTTCTGACCGAGTATTGAGGTAACACCCACCACGCAAAGCCTCGAGGGCAAATGAACGACAGCTTCCACAATTCAACCTGTTAGAGAAAACCTTCCCATGTTTGGGGGGGGGGGGGGGTGGGGGGGGAGTCCAGAACCAGAGGTCACACACAGTTTAAGAATAAAGGGTCGGCCATGTAGGACTGAGATGAGGAAAAACGTTTTCACCCAGAGAGCTGTGAATCTGTGGAATTCTCTGCCACAGAATGCAGTGGAGGCCATTTCACTGGATGTTTTAAAGAGAGAGTTAGATTTAGCTCTTGGGGCTAACGGAATCAAGGGATATGGGGAGAAAGCAGGAACGGGGTACTGATTCTGGATGATCGGCCGTGATCATATTGAATGGCGGTGATGGCTGGAAGGGCCAAATGACAATAGACAACAGACAATAGGTGCAGGAGTAGGCCATTCGGCCCTTCGAGCCAGCTCCGCCATTCAACGTGATCATGGCTGATCATCCCCAATCAGTACCCCCGTCCCTGCCTTCGCCCCATATCCCCTGACTCCACTATCTTTAAGAGCCCTATCCCGCTCTCTCTTGAAAGCATCCAGAGAACCTGCCTCCACCGCCCTCTGAGGCAGAGAATTCCACAGATTCACAACTCTCTGTGAGAAAAAGTGTTTCCTCATCTCCGTTCTAAATGGCTTACCCCTTATTCTTAAACTGTGGCCCCTGGTTCTGGACTCCCCCAACATTGGGAACGTGTTTCCTGCCTCCAGCGTGTCCAAACCCTTAATGATGTTATATGTTTCAATTGGAATGGCCTACTCCTGCACCTGTTTTGTATTTGGGGGAATGGGGTTGTGGTGGGCGCTGGTTCAGTGTTTATCTCCTTGTGGTTTGCAGGCCGATGTGCTTTGTGAAGCAGCTGGAGATCCCTCACTATGGCTACAGACCCAACATGCTGCCCGTCACGCCCCGCGCTAACCTGGCCAAGGAGCTGGAGAAGTACTCCAAGGTCACCTTCGACTACGCTAGTTTTGACGCGCAGGTTTTCGGGAAGCGCGTGATTGCACCGAAACTCCACGGCTCCGAACACGCGGCCAAGACCTTCAAATGTAAGTGTGCGTTTACAAATGCAATCGATCGCCGTGACTGAACGCAAGCTGGAACTCGCAGTCCCTGTCCACGGATGTTAAGGCTGACAGAAAGCCAATTAAGTGTTATTAGCAATTTATAGCATGAAAACCCGGCATAACAAAATGCCAGCGCTGATTCTCGAAAGAAATTGACTTAGATATCTGCGTCCGTGATTAGTTCCACTCGCAAATTAGCCAGAGCAAACATTGTTTTAGTGCGGCACGGTGCCGCAGCGGGTAGAGCTGCTGCCTCACGGCGCCAGACACCCGGGTTTGAATCTGACTTCAGGTGCTGTCGGTGTGGAGTTTGCACGTTCTCCCGATGTCAGTGTGGGATTCCTCCGGGTGCTCCCGTTTCCTCCCACATCCCAAAGACGTGCGGGTTTGTAGGTTAGCTGGCCCTCTGTTAAATTGCCCCCTAGTGTGTAGGGAGTGGACGAGAAAGTGGGATAACATAGAACTAGACTGAACGATTGATGTGGGCCAAAGGGCCTGTTTCCATGCTGTATCCCTTAAGAAAACGAAATCATTATGCCCATAAGGTCTGGAACAATTCAGAATATAGATGTGCTTTAAACATCTTGTGGTGTTGACGTGATCCATACTGTTGTGTAAACCGTTGAAATTATCGGAAGGGCAAGTTACAATCGATGTGGAGAGGTGCTTTAGGTAGTGGGAGTATCTAGGACCAGAGGGCACAGCCTCAGAATGAAAGGATGTATCTTTAGAAAGATGAGGAGGAATTTCTTTAGCCAGAGGGCAGTGAATCTGTGGCATTGGAGGCCGTCATTTGGGGTATTTTCACAGTGGGAATTGATAGCTCCTTGATTAGTTTATTTAGCTTATTGTCACGTGTAGAGTGAAAAGCTTTTGTTGCGTCCTAACTAGTCAGGGGAAAGACAATTTAAAAAAAATAGACTTTATTCGGGAAATAAATATATAACAATACATGATACATGATTACCAACCTGATCTCCCGGTGGCTCAGCACTTCAACACCCCCTCCCATTCCAAATCCGACCTTTCTGTCCTGGGCCTCCTCCATGGCCAGAGTGAGTCCCACCGAAAATTGGAGGAGCAGCACCTCATATTTCGCTTGGCTAGTTTACACCCCAGCGGTATGAACATTGACTTCTCCAATTTCAGGTAGTCCCTGCTTTCTCCCTCCTTCCCCTCCCCTTCCCAGATCTCCCACAGCCCACTGTCCACTGTCTCCGCCTCTTCCTTTCTTCTTCCCCCCACCCCCCACCCCCACATCAGTCTGAAGAAGGGTCTCGACCCGAAACGTCACCTATTCCTTCGCTCCACAGATGCTGCCTCACCCGCTGAGTTTCTCCAGCATTTTTGTCTACCTTCGATTTTTCCAGCATCTGCAGTTCCTTCTTCAACATTGATTACAATCAATCCATTTACAGAGTTGTAGATACATGATAAGGGAATAACGTTTAGTGCAAGGTAAAGCCAGCAAATGCCGTCAAGGATGTCCGAGCGACATCAAAGCGATTGAGGGTGGTGCATGATTACAATCGAGCCACAACACAATACACGGAATAATGTTTAGTGCAAGATAAAGTCCAGTAATGCCCCATTAAAGTCAGTTCACTCATCGCCTGTCCATTTTGATAAGATTTTTCTTGATACCGCATGAAAACAGGCCCTTCAGCCCACCGAGCCCATGCTGACTATCGATCACCAATCGAGCCATCAGCCAGTAAGGGCATCAAAAATTTCTCTTGCCATAGAGGGAGTACAGAGAAGGTTCACCAGACTGATTCCTGGGATGTCAGTACTTTCATATGAAGAAAAACTAGATAGACTCGGCTTGTACTCGTTAGATTTAGAAGATTGAGGGGGGATCTTATAGAGACTTACAAAATTCTTAAGGGGTTGGACAGGCAAGATGCAGGAAGATTGTTCCCGATGTTGGGGAAGTCCAGAACAAGGGGTCACAGTTTAAGGATAAGTGGGAAGTCTTTTAGGACCGAGATGAGAAAAACATTTTTCACACAGAGAGTGGTGAATCTGTGGAATTCTCTGCCACAGAAAGTAGTTGAGGCCAGTTCATTGGCTATATTTAAGAGGGAGTTAGATGTGGCCCTTGTGGCTAAAGGGATCAGGGGGTATGGAGAGAAGGCAGGTACAGGATACTGAGTTGGATGATCAGCCATGATCATTTTGAATGGCGGTGCAGGCTCGAAGGGCCGAATGGCCTACTCCTGCACCTATTTTCTATGTTTCTATGTTCTGGGGAGAAGGCAGGAGAATGGGGTTTGAGAGGGTAAAATATGATTGAATGTCGGAGCAGACCCAGTGGGCCATGGGGACTGGCCGAATTCTGTTCCAATGTCATATCTGGTCCAAGTCGAGTGTTGTCTGAGCTGCGGTCCTTTTCCCCACACAGCCAAGCCGTTCCCAAAGGCCTCCTCGCCCATCCACAGCATGTCCGCCAACTACGTCAAGAGCTCACCCTCGTCCGTTGGCTACGACTACGCCCAGGAGGCCGAGGCCGCGCACATGGCAGCCACCGCCATCCTCAACCTGTCCACGCGCTGCTGGGAGATGCCGGAGAACCTCAGCACCAAACACCAGGACCACCCGTCAAAGGTAAAGGGCCTGTCCCACTTGGGCCACATTTTCGGCGACGGCCTGAAAAGAGTTTGGCGCGGCGTGGTGGGGGCGTGACGCGGGGTGATGCGTGTAGTGACTCGCGGTGTCTCCCTGCCGCCCCTGGACGTAGGAATGTGTGTCTTATCATGTCGTACGCCCTGTCACACGCTGTCCTGCTGGTGACGGCCGGTGACGCGGGTATATACAGCGCCGACTTATCCATTAAAACGTTATTGTTCCTCAGATTTGTGGTAGATAAGTTAATTTCCAATGTGATTATTATACTTCGATGTCACCTTCTTGTGTTGTGAAGGCGGGTGAGGCGGAGTGTCGTCGCTTCACGTGACGGTGACGCGAGGTGTCAACTTGACGGTTTTTAGGGCGTCGGTCACTTGCGATCGCAGTCGCCGGATAAAATCGCAAAGTGGGACAGGCCCTTAAATCCTCCCCTCCAAGTGCCGTCAAAACACCAAGTGTGGGGTGTAGATCAAACATTGACGACCGAGGCGAACATCTGCAGGGTGGCTGGCATCCTCTGCCATGAGAACCACCATGGTATCCAGATGTGAAGGATGAGTCAAATCAATCGGCATTACATCAAATGTGTCTATTTCTGATGTGTGCCGGGCGCTCGACCTCCTGGGGGCACGGGATAATGTGTCAGCCATTAATGTGTCAATGTTTGTTTTATCATTGCTTTTGACACTCTTAAAACATCAGGTGTCATGCCCACCTACCCTGGCTTATTCTTTGGCCCCCTTCGCTCATGGCTGACCACGTGTGTCCCCATGGCTGGAGGACGCCTGTGCGTGACTTTGTTTAACGTGGGGAGACTGGTGCACAGACAGCCACCCCACGGTCCTTGACAGATCTGGGTCAGGATCCAGTGGCATGGAGTCCAAGACGACCGGAGACCCTTTTCTGCTGCAGCCTTCATCCGCCATCCCAGCCGTTGTGACGCTCCACTAAGGTCAGCCATCGTCCTCCGGCTGTTCCACCGTTGAGGTCTTGGTTGGATTGGCTCTTTGTCAGAGACCTCCCCCTCGACCTTACCGCCATGGATGGCCCTACCAGGAGCATCGCTCCAGACGGCATCGCTCTCAGGATCGCAGGTCCGCACGAGCTTCTCCACCACGACAAGGTGACAATCCACGGAGATCCATGGCTTATTACGATGTCAATAACCCTTTCACTTTGACCTGTGATGCATCGCAGGACGGCCTCGGTGCAACATGTCTGCAGGATGAGAAGCCTGTTGCTTAGGCCTCTAGTACGATGACAGACACTGTTTAATACTGTTTGATCTACATGGGGGGGGGGGGGGGGATACTCGCGAGGGCAGGCAGCGTCTGTGGTGAAAGGAACACTGGAAAAACTAATATAGTTAGGGTGAAACGATGTTGGGGGAGTCCAGAACCAGGGGCCACAGTTTAAGAATAAGAGGTAAGCCATTTACAACGGAGACGAGGAAACACATTTTCTCATGGAGTTGTGTGTCTGTGGAATTCTCTGCCTCAGAGGGCGGTGGAGGCCGGTTCTCTGGATGCTTTCAAGAGAGCTAGATAGGGCTCTTAAAGATAGCGGAGTCAGGGGATATGGGGAGAAGGCAGGAATGGGGAACTGATTGGGGATGGTCAGCCATGTTCGCATTTAATGGAGGTGCTGGCTCGAAGGGCCGAATGGCCTACTCCTGCACCTATTGTCTATTGAAATACTTGTTTCATTTTAACATGCTTTTTTTTTAAAGACATTTGGGCAGATAAGTAGAAAGGAGGGGGACATGGGCCAAATGCAGGGCCAGTTGGATCAGCTCATGACACTAAAGATGAACACAAAATGCTGGAGTAACTCAGCGGGACAGGCAGCATCTCCGGAGAGAAGGAATGGGTGACGTTACGGGTCGAGACTGTTCTTCAGACTGAGAAGGGCCTCGACCCGGAACGTCGCCCGTCCCTTCTCTCCGGAGGTGTTGCCTGTCCCGCTGAGTTACTGCAACACTTTGTGTCTATTTCCGGTTTAAACCAGCATCCGTGCGGTTCGTTCCCGCACAACTGACGGCGGGCACCAATTTGGTCAGGGTGGACGCGATGGGCCGAAGGGCCTGTTTCTGTGCCTGTGCCTGTCCAGCACGCCTCCGTGACTCTTGTGGCTTGATAATTCTTTTTTTTGCAGAACATGGACATTGAGGTGGACGAAAATGGGACCCTGGACCTCAGCATGAACAAGAAGCGGAAGAGGGACAACGTGTTTTCGGCTTTGGGCTCCAGCCTGCGGTCGGCAGAGTTGGCGTCCCCCTACCCTCAGGGGGGCAGCAGCGCGTGCAGCAGCGTGATGGGGTCCCCCCAGTCCAGCCAGACCTCCAAGCAGGACGAATATGACGGCCCTATTGACTACACAAAGCCCAGCAGGCAGAGGGAGGACGACTGTGAGGAGGTGAGCCCTCGGCAGTGTCACGTCCAAGTCTCCATTCCGCAGTCGGTGGCCTTGCTAGCAAAGGGACATGCAAGGAACTGCAGATGCTGTCATCTTGAGAGAAACACACAAAGTGCTGGAGGAACTCCCTTAGGAAGGAGATGAGGAGGAATTTATTTAGTCAGAGGGCGGTGAATCTGTGGAATTCTTTGCCACAGAAGGCAGTGGAGATCAAGTCAATGGATGTTTTTAGGGCAGAGGTAGATAGATTCTTGATTGGTACGGGTGTCAGGGGGAGAATAGGGTTAGGAGGGAGAGAGATAGATCAGCCATGATTCAATGGTGGAGAAGACTTGATGGGCCGAATGGCCTAATTCTACGCCTACCGCATCACTTATGAACTCAGCAGATCTGAAGAAGGGTCCCGACCCAAAACGTCGCATATCCATTCCCTCCACAGACGCTGCCTGAGGTACTGGAAGAACCCAGTGTGTCAGGCAGCATCTGTGGAGGGAATGGCCACGTGTCATCTCAGGTCGGGTTACTTCGACCTCGGAAGGGTTCCCAACCCGAAACTTTGCATGTAACAAAGGATTTGGTTTCCAAACGAACAATTACCACATGAAGATACAAAGACCTGCAGATGCTGGTTAACAAATAAAGGCACAAAGTACTGGAGTAACTCAGCGGGTCAGGCAGCATCTCTGGAGAACATGGATGGGTGACGTTTCGTGTCGGGACCCTTCTTTAGACTCTTATCCAAAGTTATCAGGAATATAAGACTTACAGTGCATACAGCGCCAGAGACACGGGTTCGATCCCGACTACGGATGCTGTCTGTATGGAGTTTGTACGTTCTCCCCGTGACCTGCGTGGGTTTTCGCTGAGATCGGCGGTTTCCTCCCACACTCCAAAGACGTACAGGTTTGTAGTTTAATCGGCTTGGTATAATTGTAAATTGTCCCTGGTGTGTGTTGGATAGTGTTAGTGTGCGGGGATCGCTGGTCGGCACGGACTCGGTGGGCCGAGGGGCCTGTTTCCGCGCTGTATCTCCACACTACACTAAACTAAACCATTTAATTTTCACTTTTCCTCCTTATCACCCCCAAATAGTGACTGGGTCAGACGGGTGAGCTGAATGAAGTCAGCGTTCAATTCCCCCTTCCTCTCGAATTTGGCGACTGAAATCCACACCTGCCCAAGAAAGAAGTTCTTGATTATTGATTCCCTCTCCCCTGACTGGTCTGAAGAAGGGTCTCGACCCGAAACGTCACCCATTGCTTCTCTCCAGAGCTGCTGCCTGTCCCGCTGAGTTACTCCGGCACTTTGTGTCTGTCTTTCATGATTGTCAGTGTAGCCACTCGGTTGTGAATATCTGATTACTTTGCAGCCTCAGACATGCCTGACTTAAAGCAAGAGCTTGCCACAAAAGAAAAAAACAGCTTTGAGGAATAACAAGTATGCAATTTCCAAAAGACATCCTGTACTTAAAAGGATTTACGCAGTTACATTTCACGAGCAGGGCAACAGCAGTGGAACTTGTTTTAAAAATCCATTTGCGTGCCGTTTGATTGCTTTTCTTTGAAAGATTCTCTCCCTTTTTTCGCGGCTCTGTCGGTGAAATAGCAACGTTTCAAATTACACGGTCTTTTCCTTTTGCAAATTTTAAATAAAAGGCTGAGTGTCGCGCGAGGCAGAGCGACAGGTCGCAGAGAAGGGAGGGATTTTTGAGGGGATGAAGGTGCGCTGGTTACGGACAGGTGCTTTAAATTAAATTATTCTTTCTGGATTCTTCCGTGAAAACACCTGGCAAAGTGCAAAATCTAATTTTGCATTTAGACCCAGCTCGTTGAGGTAAAAGGAGACCCTGGAGAATCTGGAACAGCTGGTAGAAGTTGCTCCGAGGTAGAATTTGCATTACATGCTGATTTCATTTCAATATCAAGTGAGGATATTTCACAATACAGAGTGGAGGTGAATTTCTATTTTGAAAATAGACAATAGATGATAGACAATAGGTGCAGGAGTAGGCCATTCAGCCCTTCGAGCCAGCACCGCCCCATTCACTGTGATCAAGTTGAAGTTCAAGTTACATTTATTGTCACGTGCACCAATTGGTGCAGTGAGATTTCAGTCACCGTGCAGCCATATGAGTTAAAAGAACACAACACACAATAGAGTTTAACATGAACATCCCCGCGCAGCGGAGTCAACGTTCCCCACTGTGAGGGAAGGCACCAAAGTTCAGTCATCTTCCTCTTTGTCCACCCGTGGTCGGGGCCTTTGAAACCTCCGCAGTCGCCGCTACAGACGGCCCGATGTTCAGGCTCTCTCATGGCCGATCATCCACATTCAGTACCCAGTTCCTGCCTTCTCACTGCCTATATCCCCTGACCCCGCCATATCCCCTGACCCCGCCATATCCCCTGACCCCGCCATATCCCCTGACCCCACCATATCCCCTGACCCCGCCATATCCCCTGACTCCACTATATCCCCTGACTCCACTATAACCCCTAACCCCCCTCATATCCCCTGACCCCCCCATATCCCCTGACCCCGCCATAACCCCTGACCCCGCCATATCCCCTGAACCACCATATCCCCTGACCCCACCATATCCCCTGACTCCGCCATATCCCCTGACTCCACTATATCCCCTGACTCCACTATAACCCCTGACCCCCCATATCCCCTGACCCCGCCATAACCCCTGACCCCACCATATCCCCTGACCCCGCCATATCCCCTGACCCCACTATATCCCCTGACCCCACCATATCCACTGACCCCACCATATCCCCTGACCCCACCATATCCCCTGACCCCACTATATCCCCTGACCCCACCATATCCACTGACTCCACCATACCCCTGACCCCACCATACCCCTGACCCCCCCATATCCCCTGACCCCACCATATCCCCTGACCCCACCATATCCCCTGACCCCGCCATATCCCCTGACCCCCCCATATCCCCTGACCCCACCATATACCCTGACCCCGCCATAACCCCTGACCCCACCATATACCCTGACCCCGCCATATCCCCTGACCCCACCATATCCCCTGACCCCGCCATATCCCCTGACCCCCCCATATCCCCTGACCCCGCCATATACCCTGACCCCGCCATAACCCCTGACCCCACCATATCCCCTGACCCCACCATATCCCCTGACCCCGCCATATCCCCTGACTCCACTATATTTCGTTCCTTCAAGTAAAAGCCGCAGCTTCCTAAATGACAAAGACCTGGTAATTGTTGTGTGGTATTAACAAGGCACTTCCTACGTAGAACATGGAACAGTACAGCACAGGAACTGGCCCTTTGGCCCAGAATCTCCTTAAACCATTCGCCACTGCCTGCACGAGATCCATATCGCACCGTGCATAACTCTCCTTTCCAGCTTTCTCTCTCCCCTACCCCCACTACATTCAGTCTGAAGAAGGGTCCCGATCCAAAACATCCATTCCCTCCACGGATGCTGCCTGACCCACTGACCTTCACTCTATTCCAGATAAAAGTCTGAAGAAGGGTTCCGACCCAAAACGTCACCTATCCATGTTCTCCAGAGATGTTGCCTGACCCGCTGAGTTACTCCAGCACTGTGTGAAACGTCACCTATCCATGTTCTCCACAGATGCTGCCTGACCCGCTGAGTTACTCCAGCACTCTGTGCCTGTCTTCTTCCACCACTTTGTGTTTTGCTCAAGATTCCAGCATCTGCAGTTCCTTGAGTCGCCATTGTAAAAAGGTTCAGCGTTTGTTGAATTGTTTCCTCCTTGGCTGTGAGAACTAAGCTCTTCTGATGGCTGGTCTTTGTCAGATAAAGAAAGAGGAAGGGAATCTGGCCACTAATCACACACTGCTCTGATTGCAGATGGAACCTGCCACCTCCCCATTCCCTTCCTCGGAGGCAGGAGATCTAGAGGTGATGGATGAGAGCATGGAAGACAGAAAATACCCTGGGGAAGTCACCAGCTCTAGCCTGAAGCTGAAATATTCATGCAAGGATGCCAAGAAGGAATTAATAACGTAAGTACACTTGACACTTGAATGTTTTGTTGCTTAAAGATAGCTCATGTTCATAGACTCTGTGTTGATATAATTTGATTTGTTAATTGAGTGTCTGTTACTAAAGCATCTTGTGGCAATTTTAGGGTCCAGAACTACCTTGCCTGTTGAATTTTCATTTCTCGCAAGGTCTCTAAGGAGACCCGGGTCATATGCTGTGAGTGTGGAGTTTGCACGTTCTCCCTGGGACCACGTGGGTTTCCTCCAGGTGCTCCAATTTCTAAGACGTGCGGGTTTGTAGGTCAATTGGCCCTCTGCCCCTGGTGTGCAGGGAGTGGATGGGAAAGTGGGATAACATAGAACTAGTGTGAGCGGGCGATTGGTGGCCAGCATGGGCTCGGTGGGCCGAAGGGCCTGTTTTCATGCTGTATCCACAAAAATCTATCCAAGTGGACAGACAATGAGTGAACGAACTTTAATCGGACTTTACTGGACTTTATCTAGCACTAAACATTAGTCCCTTTAACCTGTACCTCTACACTGTGGTCGGCCTGATTGTAATCATGTATTGTCTTTCCGCTGACTGGTTAGCACGCAACAAAAAACCTTTCATTGTACCTCGGTGCACGTGACAATAAACTTAACTAAACTAAAATCACTACTTTTATTGTACTGCTTTAACCTGACAGTTAGAGCATAAATTCTATTTGATTTCAGCAATATAACATGGTCAACTCAATTAACCTGTTCACTGCCACCCCTGAGTATACTCGGTGCATGGCCAATAGTGGGGAAAAAAGCTTGGCAGTGAACAGGTTAAAGTGATGTTCAAGTCCGTAAATGGTCGGCATGGACTCAATGGGCCGAAGGGCCTCTTTCCATGCTATATCACTGAACCACGCTGAGCATCGAAAGTAGCGGACTCTGATGGATACACACGTCAGCCTTAGTCTTTTTTTTCCCAGGCAGATTTCTTTTGCATTGTTTCTGTAGTGTTAAAAAAACCAGAAGTTCCCTGTTTCTAAGTTGACTGTGTTTCTTCACCAATGTTTCAGCTGCCCAACTCCCGGCTGTGATGGTAGTGGCCACATCACTGGAAGCTACGCCTCGCACCGCAGGTATTTTGTGTATGAATTATTTACCGCTGAATTATTTGCATCCCGATAATGAAATTCAGTAAATGACTCGCTTGCTCGGTGTTCATTCAACCCTACCGCCTTTTCCTTGTTGCAGTCTCTCTGGCTGTCCTTTGGCAGATAAAAGCCTAAGAAACCTCATGGCTGCTCACTCTTCAGAACTCAGGTACATTTGCGTTCCACGCGTCAAACACTCACCCTTTTTTATTTCTTAAAAAAAACGTCATTGTTTTAGTCACTTCCCAATAAAACTTCTGCGAGGAGATCTTATTTAATTAACGATTGCTGTTTCGTTCCTTCAAGTAAAAGAAATCCGCAACGCAAGAGCAAAGGATGCACGAGTTATGTAGGATTTGCTGAACAAATAATGTCTATGGGGTTTTTTTTTTGTAGTTTTTAAAACATTCTTTTCAGGCTGTAAGATATCCTTTAAGGCACCAGAAACTGCAGATGTTGGAATCTTGAACTAAACACACAAAGTGTTGGATTAACTGCTGTTGTTCCTCCAGCACAAATCGGCCTGTCCCACTTACGCGACTTTTTCGGCGACTGCCGGTACCCGTCGTAGGTCGGCGAAAATGTTCAACACGTTGAAAATCCAGCGGCGACCAGAAAGACGCTACGACTCTTTGGGTGACTGAGGAGACGACTCACGGCCATACAGTGAGTCGTCGCGGGGTGAAGCCTGTATGGTCGTGAGTAGTCGCCCAAAGAGTCGTACCTTGTTCTGGTCACCGCTGGATTTTCAACATGTTGAAAATTTTTGGCGACCTGCGACAACCTATGACGGGTGTCGGCAGTCGCCGAAAAAGTCGTGTAAGTGGGACAGGCCCAATAAGTAAGTAAGTTTATTGGCCAAGTAATCACATACAAGGAATTTGCCTTGGTGCTCCGCCCGCAAGTAACAACATGACATACAGTGACTCAGAAAACACTAAACATTAATAATAATAAAACATTAATAATATAAAACATTAACATTATTATTCTCGTTGAGTCCGGCTTGTATTGTTGTTGAATGTATAAATGCTTGCTTCTGATGTGTTTCCATCACTTTGTGACAAAAGTTGGAAGAAATAGTCTTTGTCAAGATCACTCAATCTTTGTGCATTGGACCTAAGTGCTACGTGACGTGATTGAGTTTGAGGGCAGATGTTGTTGGTGTTAATGAATTGTGTGTGAGAGGACATCATGGCAGAACACGCTACACTAACTTTCCTTTCATTTTAAGGTGCCCAACCCCAGGTTGTGATGGCTCTGGTCATGTCACAGGGAATTACACTTCTCACAGAAGGTGAGGATTACAGCACTAATCAGCTAAAGTACTTTACTAATCAGAGTGGGTGGGAGAGGTCAGGTTTTGCTGATTGGGTTCACTGGCTCTAAAGGCCCTGTCCCACCTTCCCGAGTTGCTCACAAACTCTCCCGAGTTTTTCCGGCCATTCGTAGGTACTCGGGGCTATTTTTTTAACTCGTGGACATTTTTCAACATGTTGGAAAAACGTCCCGACTTACCTGATGCCCCGAGTGCCTACGGCTGGCATTACGAGCCGCTGCGAAACATCTACGGACTCTTACGGGCTCGCTACCGACATTCCCCGACATTCCCCGGGCTCGAATCAAGGGGAAAACTCGGGCAAGTTCGTGAGTAACTCGGGAAAGTGGGACTGGGCCTTAAGACTGGAGACTGCAAACCTTTCGTCAGCTTCAGGGAGTTCCTCAGATGACTCTGCGAGTCTTATGTCCACCATGCTCCCCCCAAGCAGCTTCTGGAAGGAGGTTGCCCTCTGTTTCGCAGTGTCATTTCTTTACCTGCTTTTGTCAGTAGACAGCAGGTGCAGGAGTAGGCCATTGGAGCCAGCACCACCATTCACTGTGATCATGGCTGATCATCCACAATCAGTACCCCGTTCCTGCCTTCTCCCCATCTCATAGAAACATAGAAAATAGGTGCAGGAGTAGGCCATTCGGCCCTTCGAGCCTGCACCGCCATTCAATATGATCATGGCTGATCATCCAACTCAGTACCCCTGTACCTGCCTTCTCTCCATACCCCCTGATCCCTTTAGCCACAAGGGCCACATCTAACTCCCTTTTAAATATAGCCAACGAACTGGCCTCAACTACCTTCTGCGGCAGAGAATTCCAGAGATTCACCACTCTCTGTGTGAAAAATGTTTTCCTCATCTCGGTCCTAAAAGACTTCCCCCTTATCCTTAAACTATGACCCCGTGTCTGGACTTCCCCAACATCGGGAACAATCTTCCTGCATCTAGCCTGTCCAACCCCTTAAGGATTTTGTAAGTTTCTATAAGATCCCCCCTCAATCTTCTAAATCCTAGTGAGTACAAGCCGAGTCTATCCAGTCTTTCTTCATATAAAAGTCCTGACATCCCAGGAATCAGTCTGGTCCTGACATCCCAGGAATATCCCCTGACTCCGCTATCTTTAAGAGCCTTATCTAATTCTCTCTTGAAAGTACCAGAGAACCGGCCTTCACTGCCTTCTGAGGCAGAGAATTCCACAGATTCACAACTCTTTGGGTGAAAAAGTGTTTCCTCATCTCCGTTCTCAATGGCTTTTCCCTTATGCTTAAAGTGTGTCCCCTGGTTCTGGACTCCCCCAACATCGGGAACATGTTTCCTGCCTCTAGCGTGTCCAATCCCTTAATAATCTTATATGTTTCAATTAGATCCCCTCCCATCCATCCTTCTAGCAAAAATGTCCTTCCTCAAATTTGGAGACCAAAACTGCGCACAATACTCCAGGTGCGGTCTCACTAGGGCCCTGTAACATGTGTCGGCGTTGTATACATCGAGTGGGTTGCTGCTTCCCTTTACCCAGAGACGAGGGGAGAGGCCTCTCCAGCGAGCCGGCATGCCCTGGGTGCAATCCTCCCGCCCCATCCTGCTGTAGTTCGAAGTTGCTCTGTGTCACATAGAACCATTCTGAATGATTCCATGTGGACACAAGGAACTGCGGCAGCTGGAATCTTGCGCAGAATACCCAAGTGCTGGAGTAACACAGCGGGTCGCTGGAGGACATTGACTGACGACATTTCGGGTTGGGACACCATGTCCTCCAGAGATGCTGCCTGATCTACTGAGTTACTCCAGCACTGAACTGCTCCAAACTGGACTGTTTTAAAATACAAGGATTAAATAAGATTTTTTTTAAATCCAGTACATCACTTCAGACTTAATAAGGTTTAGGGCTCTCTGGTAATGACTTCCTATGGAATGAACAGTCATATTTTTATTTAAATTCTGTACATTTTAAACTGTTCAATTACAGTGCAGTTTAATTAACATTTCGACTCCTAATCTGTCTTATTAATCAATGTCCTGAATTAATTAATCATTTTTAAATAAATGACATCGGAGTGAAATAGTTTGTTGCAAGATATTTCTTATGTACAACCCAGGAATCAGAAATTAACAGAATGACCAACTACCCTGAGAAGCTTTAATTCAGTAACTAAAATATGGAAATTACTGTTGGAAATAATAGTGCATGAACACTTATTGAGACACAGGAACTGCAGATGCTAGTTTTTTTTTTAAAAGACAGAGTGCTGGAGTAACGCAGCGGTTCGGGCAGCAGCTCTGGAGAACGTGCATAGGTCACGACTTGAGTCCTGACTGACTGTGGCGGAGAGAGAGGGAGAAAGCTGGAAGAGTGGTGGGGCAGAGTGATAGGTGGGTACAGGTGAGTAGGGTATTTGATAGGCAGATGGTTGGGCAATGGCTGGAGATGAGGAGATAACAAGTGTGAGATCCAAGTGCAAATTGTGAAGCCAGAAGAAGGAGTTCGGGTGAGAGGAGGGAGGTTGAATCCAGGTGAGGCACAGACAGGGGAGAGGGCGGAGGTTGTTAGTAGGTTAGTTACCTGAACTTGGTGAGTACAGTGTTCACTGGCTTCACATTTCACACCTGCTCTACCCTTATCTCACTCTTTTTGTCTCTCCATCTCTGGTCTTTATTCAACCATTTACTTGTCAAAAAAATCCCTCGCCTGTATCCGCTTATCATTTGCCAGACCTACTCCCGCCCCCACCTCTATTCCAGCTTCCTCCCCCTTCCCTCCTCGCCCCTCCCCCCTCCCCCTCCCCCCTCCCCCTCCCTCCATCCCCCTCCCCCCCCTCCCCCCTCCCCACACCACCATCAGACTGAAGAAGGGTCCTGACCTGATACGTCACCTGTGCAAGTTCTCCAGAGATGCTACCTGAGCGATCGTGGACATGTGAGCCTAGTGTAGATGGGGCATCTTGTGGGCATGTTTGTCCATGCTGGGTGACTCCCATGGCTCCATGTCCACAAATGAACCTGGAGAGGGATAGTACAGACTGACTTTAAGCAGCCTGCAACAACTACCCAGACGCTGTCCGAGCTTTGTCAACCCATTTTTAAAGGGCACTCCCTTTGTTTCACCGCAACAGCCACCTGCATCTTGTGGCAGATGCTTCGATGTGGACATCCAGACCCTCTGACAAAGGGGGCGACCACTCGGTGGAGGGGACTGCAGGCAAGGGCCTCCCACATACCCTGGCTGTCGTGGCCTTCAAGGGAAGCAGATAGTTCCTCCAAGCATGTTGGCCAATTCAAGAGTCGGGGGTTATGGGGCGAAAGCAGGAGAATGGGGTTGGGAGGGAAAGATAGATCAGCCATGATTGAATGGCGGAGTAGACCTGATGGGCCGAATGGCCAAATTCTGCTCCTAGAACGTACAAACTTACAAGAGTGCTTGTTGGACAAGGTGCGTTGACTTCAGCCAAGTTCGTTAACTGTCCCGAAATCCCCATTACCAAAGCTTAGCACAGTCTCGGAGTGGCCTGAGTTAGCACCGGCCCAGAAACAGGGAACTGCAGATGCTGGGTTTACCAAGGGAAAAGCCGAAAAATGCTGGAGTGACTCAACGGGTCAGGCCGTGTCCCTGGAGAACATGCCCTGCAGACAGGCTGCCTGACCCACTGAGTAACTCCTGCATTTCTGTGTCATTCCATAGCGGCAACAGGGAACCATCTTGGTTTGAACAGCCCGCCAGCGTTCTGAAGTGACGCAGATTCGTCCTGACGGCCGCTGTGTCATGTTGGCAAGAAGTTCGGGGGTCAGTCAGCATATCTCCCAGCTTGCTATTGAGGGAGTGCAGCGTAGGTTCACCAGGTACATTCCCGGGATAGCGGGACTGACATATGATGAAAGAATGGATCGACTGGGCTTATATTCACTGGAATTTAGAAGGATGAGAGGGGAACTTATAGATGCGTATAAAATTCTCAAGGGATTAGATAGGCTGGATGCAGGAAAAATGTTCCCCATGTTGGGGGAGTCCAGAACCAGGGGACACAGTTTATGAATAAGGGGTCGGCCATTTAGGACTGAGATGAGGAAAACCGTTTTCACCCGGAGAGTTGTGAATCTGTGGAATTATAGAAACATAGAAAATAGGTGCAGGAGTAGGCCATTCGGCCCTACGAGCCTGCACCACCATTCAATATGATCATGGCCGATCATCCAACTCAGTATCCCGTACCTGCCTTCTCTCCATACCCTCTGATCCCCTTAGCCACAAGGGCCACATCTAACTCCCTCTTAAATATAGCCAATGAACTGGCCACAACTACCCTCTGTGGCAGAGAGTTCCAGAGACCCACCACTCTCTGTGTGAAAAAAGTCCTCCTCATCTCGGTCCTAAAGGATTTCCCCCTTATCCTTAAGCTGTGACCCCTTGTCCTGGACCTCCCCAACATCGGGAACAATCTTCCTGCATCTAGCCTGGTCCAACCCCTTAAGAATTTTGTAA
Organism: Raja brachyura; assembly: GCA_963514005.1. The sequence continues at coordinate 4,172,593 of OY740802.1, forward strand.
GTTTCTATAAGATCCCCTCTCAATCTACTAAATTCTAGAGAGTATAAACCGAGCCTATGCAGTCTTTGTTCATAAGACAGTCCTGACATCCCAGGAATCAGTCTGGTGAACCTTCTCTGCACTCCCTCTATGGCAATAATGTCCTTCCTCAGATTTGGAGACCAGAACTGTACGCATTATCTGCCACAGCAGGCAGTGGAGGCCAATTCACTAGATGTTTTCAAGAGAGAGTTAGATAGAACTCTTAGGGCAGCGGCGACCAGAACAAGGTACGACTCTTTGGGCGATTACGGAATCAAGGGATATGGGGAGAAGGCAGGAACGGGGTACTGATTCTGGACGATCAGCCATGATCATATTGGATGGCGGTGCTGGCTGGAAGGGCCGAATGGCCTACTCCTGCATCTGCGTTTCTATGTCGCCACCCTAGAGTTAACATCAAGTCTACTGAGTGTTCATCATCTATTATCGCAACGAGTAATTTCTTCCCAGATATCTTCTCCGCTAACACACAGCAGTCAAAGTTATCCGTGTGCGTGAGCTGCGTGGATATGGGACAGCGGCAGTCATTCCCCTTCATGTCCAGTCAGTACTATTCTGGTTGTTTTTACAGCTTATCAGGGTGCCCACGTGCTAAGAAAAGTGGACAGAAATTTACACCCACCAAGGATGATAAGGAGGACCTTGAGATGAAGTAAGTTTTGATCATATTGCTCTCCTCTGCCAGAAGTCAGCCCAGTTGTGTCGCACGTCATCACCCTCCCCCCCATGCCACCCCTCCCCTCACCACCCCCTCTCCACCCCCTCGCACCGCCCCCCCCCCCCCCCCCCCCCCCCACAGAAACCGAGAATATCTCACTTTTGGGGCCTGTCCCATTACGGGAGTTTTTCGGCGACTGCCGGCACCCGCCATAGTCACAGCAGGTCGCCGAAAATGTTGCCGGCAGTCGCCGAAAAAGTTGTGGAAGTGGGACAGGCCCTTGACTTGCACAGTAGTGGGGACGGCTTTGTTTTTTCCGCACGGGCTCGTGCCACTGCTAGCTACAGAACGAGCAAGAGACAGGAACAACTCAGGCCTCTGCGCCACGGCAAAAATCTCTCCCGAGTTTCTCTTTAGAAAAAGACAATGTGTGAAATGAGGTGTCATGAGGTAAGGAGGCAGAGGTGACGGAAGGTGCGGTTGGCGAGAGAGATTTTGGAGGTGTTGGGGAGGTTGAGGTTAGCGGTGGGGGGAAGACGGCAGGGTGGATGCCTGGCCTCGCACTGCTGGCCACAGAGCAGCTCCAAATGGAAGAACTGAGCTAAGTGGCTGCTGCCGGGCAGAACTTGTGAGGTAAGTCAGGCCGGAAACGTGAGGACATTTGCGAGCAATCGCTTAAGCGGTTTGTGGTTGTTGGGGAAGTGAGAAGATGAGTGGACAATGTTGTTCAATCTCAACGAAAGGGGTCTTCTGAAGAAGGGTCTCGACCCGAAACGTCACTCGTTCCTTCTCTCCTGAGATGTAGCTAGCCTGTCGCGCATGAGGTACTCCAGCTTTTTGTGTCTATCTTCGGTTTAAACCAGCATCTGCAGTTCCTTCCTACACATTGTCCAATCTCGCCCGGGTACACTCTGAGGAGGTGTACTTTATTGTAAATGATATTGTTAATGCTGTCCGATAATATCGCCGTAGATCTCAATCCTGTAATTGTCGTGAACCAACTACTGGATAAGGACATTCTTTCTTAACTGGCGTATAAACACAATACACATAGATGATATATCATAAACAAAAAATCAATTAACTAGTATCCCCAACTGGTGTAAAAAAAAACCATGAAAAGTTAAATCAAAGGACTTTGACCAATCTAGTACAATCATAAACAGTCTGTAGAAGTAGATAGTTGAAGTTAGTGTTGTGTAATGTTCACAATTGTGGATGATTGTGCACTGAATGTGGATGATCAGCCATGATCACATTGAATGGCGGTGCTGGCTCGAAGGGCCAAATGGCCTACTCCTGCACCTATTGTCTATTGTCCAAGAGTCTGATGGTTGTTGGGAAGAAGCTGTTCCTGAGGCTGCTGGTCACAGTTTTCTCTCATACCTTCCTCCGGGTGGTGGGGGTGAAATGAGAGTGTGGCCAGGGTGGTGTGGGTCTTGGATGATATTGGCTGGGGAGCTCAGTAGCTGAGATGGACCGCATGGTGTCCACCGCTCTCTGTAATCTCCTTTGCTTCTGGTCATTCGAGCTACCGTGCACCTCTAGACGTTCGAGAAACATGTTCAAGAAAGTATTTGTCAGAAGGTCATAAGTGATAGGAGTAGAATTAGGCCATTCAGCCCATTCAGTCTACTCCGCCATGCAGACATGGCTGATCTATCTCTCCATCCTAACCCCATTCTCCTGCCTTCTCCCCATAACCCTGACACCCGCACTAATCAAGAATCTATCTATCTCTGCCTTAAAAATATCCACTGATATCCATTAGTCGAGGAACTGAATCTCCTCAATTGTTTAAGGAAGTAGCAGCGTGACGGTCTGCCTGCGTGACTGCATCAATTAGCAATGTTACAAAATTATGAGATTTTAAAAATCAAGTCTGCAATTTATCCCATCAGATAAAGCATAAAAATAAGTTTAATTTGACACCTAATTCACTTTCATATCTTCAGTATTAAGAAAGTTATGACCATTTTTATACTCGGAAATTAGCATCTTGTTCCCCATTGCCTTTCAATTGACTTAACTCAAAAGCTGTGATCTAGAACACTTAAAAGCCCATAACTTTTTTAAAAATTAAGAGAACTCAATGAAATTTTCAGTTATTATAGATTGAAGCATTGTGAAACAAATATGAAACAATCTTACTTGGATGACCTGAAATTAAAGCATATAATTAGTTAGTTATCTAATTGTATCTAATTACAAAATTCAATGAGTAGATCTAAACATCTATCCATTTCTTAAGAAAATATAAACTTTTTAAAAATTGCCTAAGTGTCCAAATAACATTCACACAATAATCCACAATATAACATAATTTTTAAATCTCATTTTCATGAATTTCTAGGCCAAATGGAAGGAATTTAGTGTTTAATGCCTGTAAATTAATGGCCATCTAAATCAACTAGTGAGTGGGTTTTAGTGGAATGCGGTGGATTGGAACGTTGCGGTTTGCGGTGAAGTCGGGAGGAAAAATACTGTTGGTTCATACATTTTTTTGGACCCCATTTCGTAACATGAAAATGTGATTAAAGCCTCCCTAAAAACCAACTTTTAATATAAAAATAAACTGTACCTTTTTTTCTCCCCTACGCAAAATCATTCCCGTTGTCGGCTTTTGAAGGTGATTTTTAAATTACTCTAGTTAATAAATAATCTAGCGTAATTTAAAAATACCTTCATGAATGAAATGTCGGAGCGATTTTTCTTCCACAACGAAATCGCCCGACATGGATCGATTTTCCCAGTCTGCAGAAAAACGGCACTTTAAGCCCGCCCCCCTCTGAAAGGCGCCAAAGTCACGCACACGGGGAGCGGCAGAACTGCAGCGCTGCTCAAGGTAAGTTTTGTAACATACCTACATCAATCTGCCGGCCCCTAGTTATTTTGATCCAACTGCAGGGAAACAGTTGGTTGAATCATAGTAACGCAGAATAATGAAGGCCAAAGTTGAGCTGCTTTTAATCTTCAGTCAGCAGCTGCGGGGCGCGGTGGTGCAGCATTAAGTGACAAACACTTTGAACATTGACAGTTGTATCTACACCTGTGGTTGGGAAAGGGACTACCTGTGTCACTCGCTCTGTCAGTGCACACCTGTGACTCCAGATTCCACCAAGTGCCTCCTGAAGCCTTGTGGAAACAAGGAACTGCAGATGCTGGTTTACGGGGGGGAAAAGATGCAAAGTGCTGGAGTAACTGCGGGTCAGGCAGCATCTCTGGACCGGTCACGTTCTGGGACGGGACCCTTCCTCAGACTCGCGTTTTCAGGCCTAATCTGAGGAAGGGTCCCGACCTGAAACGTCACCTATCCATGTTCTCCAGAGACACTACCTGACCTGCTGAGTTATGCCCCTGTCCCACTTAGGAAACCTGAACGGAAACCTCTGGAGACTTTGCGCCCCACCCAAGGTTTCCGTGCGGTTCCCGGATGTTTTTGTCAGTTTCGACCATTAGGGAGACTGACAAAAACCTCCGGGAACGGCATGGAAACCTTGGGTGGGCCGCAAAGTCTCCAGTGGTTTCCGTTCAGGTTTCCTAAGTGGGACAGGGGCATAACTCCACCACTCTGTGCCTTCTCAGTGATCTAAGATGAACATTTTCCATATTCTCAGAGCGAGGTTTAAAATATTTATTTACGCAAGGAGTTAAGTTCACTAACCCTAACCTCCTGGGTAACAGGAGCCAACTAGAGTTACTTTAACCAGGTAACACGAAGTAGGTGTCACCTTAAACTATAATTTAAAACCTTTACTGGAAAGGAAAATAAACATTGGTAATGCCGTTTTGAATCCTGCACTAAACATGACAATTCAGCTCTCGACTCAGAATGAATCCCAGTTAGGATGAAGGCTAAGACAAAGTGAAAACATGTAGGCCAATAAAGGCAAGTGGATGTCAAAGGTAATGATATTGTGGGCCAGATCAAAGTGGCAGCCAACTAGAATTACTTTACCCAGGTACTACTAGGTGTAACCTTAAATTATGAAGTGACATGGTATACATTTTTTGATTGTAAAATGTAAATTATAACGTGGCATTCTACATGTGAGACTGGATCGGTAGCCATGGGTACAATAAAACAATAGATAATAGGTGCAGGAGTAGGCCATTCGGCCCTTCAAGCCTGCACCGCCATTCAATGTGATCATGGCTGATCATCCCCAATCAGTAGCCCGTACCTGCCTTCTCCCCGCATCTCCTGACCCCGCTATCTTTAAGAGCCCTATCTAGCTCTCTCTTGAGATAAGAGAGAGATAACTTTAAGCATAAGAGGGATGATTATCCTACTGCGATTTCGGCTGAAAGAATGAAGATTAAATTAGCAAATGATCCTGGGAAATAGCACGTTCATTAAAGTAAGACCACATGATCTTAAATGAAAACACAAAGGGCTGGAGTAACTCAGCGGGTCAGGTAGCATCTGTGGAGAACATGGATAGGTGACGTTTCGGGCCGGGACCCTTCTTCAGACTGATTGTTGTGGGGGGGGGGGGGGGGGAGAAAGCTGGAAGAGAAGTGAGGGTGGGACAAATCCTGGCAAGCGTTAATGTCCCCCTAACGCACGTTTCATCTCCTTTTGCAATATGAACTTGTCATAATTAAGTCATCGGCTCTGAACGAAAAAAGTAAGAAAAAGAAAATCTTTTCATTTAGAAATAGTAGTGATTGTACATCTAAAAATGGCACTCGGTGGTATGACACGTTTCCTGTTGGTTATTATCCACTGAGATGTTGGCACGGCAGCGAAACCTTGTTCTGACGACGTCTACAAATCCCTGCTAAAAATACACACTGTTGTTCTCTCCGCTAGTATCACATCTCTGCACATTCAGCACCCAGAGAGATCAACTATTTCTCGGTTACTTCCACTACCAACACCTCAGCTGGTCAGGAATGCTTGGCATGGTATTTATTTGCTCTCATAATGAAAGCTGACCCTGTCAGGAGGGTTTTATTGTCAGGGGAAGGAGGGTCTCGACCCGAAACGTCGCCCATTCCTTCTCCCCAGAGATGCTGCCTGTCCCGCTGAGTTACTCCAGCCTTTTGTGCCTGTCTTGTGCGTTATTGTCATGGGTCCCAGATAGAACAATGAAAGACATACTTGCCGCAGCACAACATGATATGTAAACATAGTCCACTGCAACCAATATAATAACGAGAGAGATAAAAAAACGTTCTGGGTTGGGATTACGGGCCTGTCCCACTTACGCAATTTTTTCGGCCACTGCCGGCACCCGTCATAGGTCGTTGCAGGTCACCGAAAGTTTTCAACATGTTGAAAATCCAGCGGCGACCAGAAAGATGTTACGACTCTTTAGGCGACTGAGGAGACGACTCACGACCATACAGGTGACATGTCGCGGGGTGAATGAAGCCTGTATGGTCGTGAGTAGTCGCCCAAAGTGTCAGACCTTGTTCTGGCCGCCGCTGGATTTTCAACATGTTGGACATTTTCGCCGACCTGCAACGACCTGTGACGGGTGTCGGCAGTCGCCGAAAAAGTTGCGTAAGTGGGACAGGCCCGTTAGGGTTAGGGTATATATACACATACTCACAAATACACACATATACAGATCATATATATAAACACATACACGCACACATACGTGCGCACAGAAAAAAACCCAAGTCCTTGTACACTTAAGAAGAGTAGTTTGTATTGTCTAATGTCCTGTTTTGGGATTAGAAAGGAGATTTTCATCCCCCCTTTCTGTGTAGTGTGAGGGGAGGGTTGTTGAATAAATATTGCAACAAGATAATGCTCAGTATTATCAACCCGTCAGCAAGTGAAACCCGTGCACACCTTCCAAAGGGCCAGAAGATAGACAGAAAAATGCTGGAGTAACTCCGCAGGACCGGCAGCATCTCCGGGTGGAGGGAATGGGTGACATTTCGGGTCGAGACACTTCTTTAGACTGGGAGTCAGGGGAGAGCGAGACATAGAGATAAGGAAGTCTAAGGTGTGAGAACGAGACATCAAAGGAGATGGAGATCGAGAAATGAGGAACAGATGCTTGTTAGCTAGAAGACGCTGACAACGAAACACAGAGATAACATTTAACGGAAGGGACAATCACACTGCTCGGCAAACTAGGAAGGGGAGGAATGGAGAGAGAGAGAACTGAAGTTCTGAAGTTAACCCTTGCTTTCCCCCTCTCTCTCTCTCTCCATATTCATACCGCTGGGGTGTAAGCAAAATATGAGGTGCTGTTCCTCTAATTTGTGCTGGGCCTCACTGACAGTGGAGGAGGCCCAGAACAGAAAGGTCAGAAAGGACAGAAACTTACAAAATTCTTAAGGGGTTGGACAGGCTATATGCAGGAAGATTGTTCCCGATGTTGGGGAGGTCCAGGACAAGGGGTCACAGCTTAAGGATAAGGGGGAAATCCTTTAGGACCGAGATGAGAAGGACTTTTTTCACACAGAGAGTGGTGGGTCTCTGGAACTCTCTGCCACAGAGGGTAGTTGAGGCCAGTTCATTGGCTATATTTAAGAGGGAGTTAGATGTGGCCCTTGTGGCTAAGGGGATCAGAGGGTATGGAGAGAAGGCAGGTACGGGATGCTGAGTTGGATGATCAGCCATGATCATATTGAATGGCGGTGCAGGCTCGAAGGGGCAAATGGCCTACTCCTGCACCTAATTTCTATGTTTCTATGTTTCTATGTCAGTGTGGGAATGGGAGGGGGAGTTAAAGTGATGAGCAACTGGGCGATCAGGTAGGTCTAGGCGGACTGAGTGGAGGTGTTCAGCGAATCACTTGGGTGTTGAGCTGAAGGGCCACGAACCTCTGATGGAACAATCTGGTCTGCTGCCAGAATATCTCCTGCTTAGCCATCTGAACGTCAATATCTAATCTTTTAAGAGGTTTTTATCAATTATCACAATCAGTAATTTCATCCCAGATTTCTTCTCGACCTACACATGAATCTTCATTAGTGCTTATTTCAATTCACAAAGTAATTGCTTTTCCCAGATGGGGTTGAAAAACTGGAATCCTTTAACATTCATAAAGTTGAAGGCCTAATTATATTCCATATAATTGTTAACGATCACTAATATTCTTGTGAAGACGAATTGATTGACTCCATAAATTCCATAATTTTCCTTGTGGGGGGGCTGCCTGTCTCTGGGGCGAGCGTCAAGGCCGCGCCCCTTCTCCCCCCACCACCCCCCCTGCGTTGGGGGACGAGGCCCAACGAGTCCCACTTGGTCTAATATTCTATAAAACTCCTGATATTCTTGTGAAGAGTATTGGTTTTTCATCCAGGATTATGGAAGGACCACATTCCAGTTTGCTCAAGTTGTGTTTGTAGGACGGTTAGAATATAGAACATGGAAAAGTACAGCGCAGTGTAAGGCCCTTCGGCCCACAATGTCCGTGCTGAACAAGGTGCAAATGTAAACTAATCTTACCTGCCTGCCATGATCCAATTCCCTCCACTCCCTGCATATCTAATTGCATTATTACTTATTATATTTAATTTCCTTTCATCAACAATCTCTGCGTTGTACGTGGAATTAAATAAGGAATTTAAACCTCTGACAAACATTCGAACTGGTTCTATGTTATCCCACTTTCTCATCCATTCCCTACACAATTGTACAGAGGGCAAGGTAGCCTGCAAACCCGCACGTCTTTGGGATGTGGGAGGAAACCGGAGCACCCGGAGGAAACCCACACCATCCCAGGGGAGAACAGGCAAACCCCACACAGACAGCACCCGCAGTCAGGATCGAATCTGGGTCTCTTGCGCCGCGAGGCAGCATCTCTGCCCGCTGCGCCACCGTGCCGCGTGTGCGAAACACTACGCCCACCCTTCATAGTACTTCTTGGCGAAGGCGTCGGAGACTCATTTACAAACCCTAGCGCGGTTTCAGACGAAGGCAGAAAAATGTCCTTAATTATTATGAAGTCAAACATCTCTGAAGCACTTCTCCTCTCAAAGTGCCTGCCATGCAATCAAATTTGTCCACCAACAAATTCTCATCAAATCAATCCCTTGCAGCAAGACCTGTTCTAATAGTTAAGGTGAAATGGCTCCATAATAAACGCATTTGTTGCAAGATATGCTTGCTTTGCTATTCAATAGCAGCTTCCATTTATGCTGGTTCACCTTTTTTTTTAGATTGCTGTGGTTTGCATCTGTACCGTTGATGATAATGTAATGGGAGTGCCATTAATGTGACCTTCACACCAACACACTCCCAATTTAATGGCAGTGGTTAATAACTGATTCAAGGCTCCGATCCTGAATCTACACTTCCACTCCTGTCATTATTACAATTCAATTTAGAATTATTCTGATAGCGTTACTAAACTGCAACACTAAACACTTCTCAGAAAATTATATTCCTAAAGAGGTTTATCTAATGTACAGGATAAAACACCTTTGATGTACTATTATCCAGAATGTTTAAATCAAGTGGTTTTTTTGTCGTAGCGTTCATTTTTTTTTAGTGCTTATATCGTAAAAATTCATTAAAACCAAATAGTCCACACAGATTGACGGCTTTACAGCCGTATCATTATAAAGACACGACATACTATATGAAAAGTCACTTTGTTGATTATTTTCTCCATGGTTACAATCTTAGTTTGCAGGCTCATTAGGTTTTGGGACCACATTTTCAAAATTAGTTCTTGATTTCCAATTTGAACTTTTGAACGATATGCCCCAGACTGAACCAACGCTGATGTAACCGCAATAAAATGTGTCGGGGGAGGCTCAGGTTGAGCACTAAAGGGCCTGTCCCACCAGCATCCGACTCCATGCGGTGAGCGCGATCAAACTAGAAGCGGGGGCCGCGCGGAGGTCGGGTGATCCCCTGTACAGGGCCGTTCCCACCTGTATGCGGCAAGCGCGACCAAACCGGCAGCAAGGGACCGCGCGGAGGTCGGGTGAGTGGCGCAACACGGCGCAAAGCTAGGCAAACTTGGAGCGAAGTCTTAAAGGTAAGTTCGCCAGGACAGAGAGGGGACACACAGAGAGGGGCACAGAGGCACGACGTCGAGGCGGTGTGTAATGCGTCGAGGCGACTGCGAGCCAACAATCCGTTGCCGTGCGGAATTTTTGAACATGGTCAGTTTTTCAGAGCCCCGCGCGATGTCGGGACGAACTCCGCACAATTCGCACGGCTCCGGCGATCGAAATGGGACCGGCCCCGCGACGCCGGACGGCTCAAGCGACCACGTTAGGTCACGTTCATCGCATGGAGTTGCATGCTGGTGGGACAGGCCCTTTAGGAGCAACGGCACGTCTGAATCTCAGTTGCTTCGCCTCGCGGTGGGTGAAGTCCTCCCATCAACGTGTATAAATCAACTGTACACTTTATAGTTCAACAATGGCACCTCACAGTCTTTGCCCCACAGAGTTAAACAATGTGTGATTCTACA